>VZTA01016569.1:360167-441385 GCA_013398855.1 Mohoua ochrocephala | reverse complement strand
GAGGCGGAGGGGCACGGCCAGCACAGCACAGCCCGCTCCGCTCCGCCTCAGAGCGCCGCGGCTGCCGTGGTGGCGGTGCCGCCCGCGCATAGATTATGGAGGGCGGGCTCTGCCCCGGGCCGGGGCTGCAGGACCACCCCGACAGGCCGGTGTGGAGGGGGGAGGAAGAGGAGGAGCGTGAGGGGTTTAACCCCGGCGAGATGTGCTGGGGGAGCGGAGCTGGAGAAAGGGAGATGCTCCGTGCCGCGGCTGAGCGGGTCGGGCTGAACCCGCACCCCTGCGAGTGCGCAGCGATCGGCGACCTGTTGCATCCCGGGCTGGCTCCTGCCCTGTTCCCGGCCGGGAAGGGGCTCCGCCACGCCGGGGCCCGTGGCCGGCACATCCCGCCTCGCCGTCCCAGACGTGGCCGCGCCATCTCCCCTGGGTGATTTCCTCTGGGGGTTGGTTCGAGGTCAGGAGGGTTTGCTTTTCCCATCGGGACGAGCTACCCCATTAGCTTTTGAAAAAAAAAATCTTGTTTTACTCCTGTCGAGGGGTGTCCTTATTTCCTGATGGGTTTAGCATTTACTTTAGGTCTCTTATCTATATTCCTAAGCGTTCTCTGTTCCCGAAGGCCAGTGATTTATTGGTAAAATGAGAAGTGTTTTCCTTACAGGTTGCAATACAGTAACATACGCTTTCAAAGGCTGCTGTGCTTTCCTTCTGCCTTAAGCAGATTTTTTTGTGCTTTTGATTTTTATTTGCAACTTTGGTGTATTAGTGTAGTTCCTCTATTGCAATATTAAAATACGAACATGATTCTTGCCTATCACTACACGCTCTGTTATTCAGCGTCACAAATGCATTGCAAGACAAAGCACGAATTTTTGCTGTACATCCAAGGTTATGCTGGTTCCTTGGAAATCTGTAAAAAAACTGATGGAGAAGGCAGTTAGTCTCCTTTTTGCAGGGAGAAACAAATCAAGACTAAAGCTATGGCAGCACTCTGCACTGCTGATTTAAGCCTGGCCAAACATCGAACAGTTTTCCCACAGGTGGTATTTGATGTTGCTGAAGTCTACCCATATTTCAGCTCAGGGCATTTGCCAGCTATGTACATCAAAGAACAAGCTGCCACTTTGGCTGCACACTGAACAATTATCCTGACCAGAGCTAATCTTGGCTTGTTCAGCAGGAGGACGTGTAAAGGAACAACCCAAAATGGAGTGGTACAGAGCTCAGAGAAAGGCTCTTGTCCAAGTTCTTGTTACAGTTGTCATAGGTACCCTAAGCCATGTGTCGGAGAGGAACAACACAGTAGCCTTGGGGAAAACAGAACACCTCGACAGATGGACAAATGTGTTAAATTAGTCAGATAGTCTGAAAAAGAGAATTACAGTTCCTGTCTTAAGCTTTGGATGAAACTTGTTCTAAATCCATGAGAATATTCCTCCCAAATAATGGGTTGTGAGTGCCCAGCACTGTTAATGAGACAATATGGTGACTTTGATTCCCTTGCTTCCGTTCAGGGTTAAACCAGAAACGCCAAGTCCTACTGACCTCGGTGACTCACCGACTGATTTTAAAATGCAGGGTGAAGGCATGTGGCTACAGTGATAGATATCTGCAAGGGTGGAATAGTCTGTAGGAACTTGAAGAAAATGTGGGAATGCAGAGGAGAAAAGCGTGGAATGAAGTTGCAGAAAATCTTGCTCGAGCCAAAGACATTTGGATTTTCTCTCGGGTTACTAATTTATACAAGTTATAGGTTTTCTACCATTTATAGTAGGCTACCACAGTACTTCTGGATGAGAAATGTCTATGGTTTGCATAAACAAGGACATGAAACCAGAGTTACAGGAAAAAGATCCTAGCTTTCAGAGAAAAATTGAACCTGTAGAAAGACCAACACTGCTAATGGAGGCATTTCTTCAGCAGATTAAGCCAACACCTATTTTATGATTAGTACTATCCACGGATGACAGATCTCCTGTTTATTTCATGGATGTTGCTATCAATATAAGAAAGCTTTCCAGTCATATCTGAGTTTTGCTGTACTATTGGATCTAGCCTGAAATAAAGGACTTGCCTAAGGTGTCTGGAAGTGACTGAATTAAGATAATTTCTATTGGATTAGGTACTGAAAATGTGTTGTCTGAGTAGCACCTAGTTACGATGTCACAGCTTGTCGCTGTGAGATGGTAAATGGAAGCATGACCTCTTCAGCTGCCTCCAGATACTTTGCTGGCACCCCCAAGCATGTATCTGACCTGAAACAACCGTTCTGAGCAGCTGGTGACCTTTCCTTGATGTTTCTTCTCTGCTAACTGCACGTCAGGTGGAGGCAGACAACTGTAAGGTGGGAAATACTGCACCAGTTTGCAGCCCTTTCCCTCTCTCCCCGTGTCCTTGCATCCAAGTCGCAGCTGTGCCTGGGCTTGCTTAGCTGCACACTCCTGTGGGCACAGCAAAGGATGTGCTGGTCTGCAGTTTGCCTGCATGTGGAGCACAGTCACATCAGAGAGGCACAAGGTGTAAAAACAATGTGGAGTCTTAGCAAGCTCAGAGAGCATCAAGAAAACTTGTCCTTGAGGGAATGCATCATCTTCTATCTGTGGTCCTTTGTGCCTTATTAGGGCAATTGGGCTAAATTTAATCAGGATGTCTTCTAGCTCTGTTCTTTATGGCCAAAACTTTTAAATAATCTCAGCACTCAGAGCTGTGGTCAGGTTCCCAAGGCAGCTGAACCCCTAATTGCTCACATAAATGAGGAAGCAGTCTTTCAAACCACAGCGCAGTGGGTGATAAGGCCTCCAAAAACCTGCTATAAGCATCCAAAACAGGAACAGCTGGATGAAAAAACCTGGCCCATACTCTGTGGTGAGCATTTGAAAATCTGGCTGCATATCAATCATCTCTGTTATCTCAGAGGAAAATCCTCAGATAACAGGAAGATACATGAGATTTAGAGCTTAACTATAATGGTTGTATCATGTAATTGATTTTTAAGTAGAGCTTGTGATTAAAGGTCTATTAGATAAATAGCCTTTTTCATCAGTTGGAGTCAAGCTAGGCATAGTATTGCCTGAAGAGATTTAAAATCCTAACTCCAAACTTTCCACCTCCCAAAAAGAAAAAGGACAAGGTAGAAAACCTCTTATATTGTGTTTGTTCTTCCTCTGGGTGTTTGTTTAGGGAGAGAAGGGTGCATGGAAGTGTGGAAGAGGAGCAGTATGCCTTCCGTGCCCCAGGGCTATGGGGAAAAGTGTTTTACATATCCTTTGCCAAGAACATGTCAGAGTGCCAGCATCCAGCATTCTGCCAGCATCCCAAAATTGAACCAGTCTACATATCCCTCTGACCATCTCTACCCGTTAGCCCGATGCCTGCCCACTTTGCTCGGCTTTCTGTGGGTTACAGCCCCCAAGTCCTTCCCTGTCCTCTGCCAGGGTGCACCCTGCCTAGCTCTGCTCTCCCTCCTGCCACTCAATACCACCCTTCTCTTCTGGCCTGGCTTAGCCCTTTGGGTTCTGCCAGCCCTCCCAATTAGCGAATGCTGCCCAGCAGCACTCACCAGCTACCGGCATAGCCCATGCCCTCCTTCCGCTCAGCTCCCCATCGTCACCGTTTCTCCCCTCTCCGACATCCACAGCTGCAGCCTTTCTCATCCTTAATTCTTCTGTGGGATGCGAGGCTTAAAGGATTACAGGCTGTATGAGTTCACAACCTGAACTCCAAGCTGTGAACTCTTCGAGGCTGGAGCCAGGCTCACCCAGGCTCTGCAGGCTCTGTGAGAGGTAGAGAACTGGGGTTAGAGCAAGCAGGAGGCCCATGTTGCTGTATTAGACACAAAATACGTAAAATTTGAAAGAATTATTGGAATCTCTAAAAATGGTGGGAAACAGTACGATTGCTGTGTGCTATACTCTGACATGTATTTGCTTAATTTCTTACTCCTAAGGAAAAATTAAAAAATGAAATGGACAGTGTTACTCACATTACTTCTCAAGCTTAGAAAAGAATGTGACTTTTCATTGTACACCTTTGATTCATGCCGGTTTAGGATATGATTTCAGTAAGGATTGCCTTCATTTGAATGGAAGATTTATATCACTTTAGGATGCCTTCAGAGAGTTGATGTTTTGTCAGCTACGCGTCTTGCCATTACACTCCGTTGTGCCCTTTCTTGTGACTGTGATAGATCTGCATGTCAGCTCGTCAGGGAACTTAAAAATTACATTCGTTGTTTTTCATCTGAGGAAACAAACCAGTAGTAGTTGCTATAACAAATTTCACAGCTAAATAAAGATACAAAATGACAAGGATTACATGATGCATGTACTTGGAGCTTGTAGCTTCTTTTACGAGGTCCCCCCCCCCCTCCTCCCCCCTCAAGACTCACTCTGTTTTTCCATCATTCCTATGTTTTATTTCTGCTTGCAAGCTTCGACTCTTGGCAATCCTGATAAACTACAAAGTCAGGAATGCTTGAAACAAAAATGGGAAAAGCGCATGTCTTTTTGACACTAGAACAAAATTAGTAACCCAAAAGAAAATCAAAATGTCTTTGGCTCCAGCAAGTCAAGATTTTCTGCAGCTCCATTCCATGCTCTTCGCTGCATTTCCACATTCTTTTCAAGTTCCTGACTTGGTTCCGATGCTGTTTGGTAACAGGTTGGAGAGCAATGTCCAACTACTACTCCAGATTTTGGTTCCAGCTCCAGCACTTTACACTTCTCAGGTGACAAAAAGGTCCTGGTCAGCATCCCCAAGGTTCTTTCCGTGGGAACTGTATGTACTGAGTTGTCTGATAGAGGACATGGCCATATCAGTAAGGGCCTTTCAGTTTGCTGGAAAGCAGCTCATGCCTTTAAATAAATGGCTTTCAGACGAAGTCCTGAAAACCTCCTGCACATGTGTAATTTCACCTGATAGAAAAAGAGATTTTAAATAAGGATGCTCCTGTTTACCAAACTTGAACACACAGTTTGGTGCCTTCCCCTTCAGAAATGAGGGTACTGCCATGGGACACGCCAAATCATTCTCAATACTGGTAATTCCTTGCTTGTGACCAGTTAAGCACTGGCTACCAGTGCGGCTGTTTCTTGTGACGTGCTGATATCTTTTGGGGGCTTCAGCTGGGCTTGGTCCCACAGGCGCAGGCACAGTCACAAAGTTGAGTCCTGGCTAACGCAGTCATTTGTGCAGATGGTGCTAGTGGCCAGGAGCTGTGTGTGGGACGGCACGAGCCTAGACAGTGGGCTCACCTCAGGCTGCTGTCATGGACACCCAGAGATGACAACTGATAGATTCTTCCTCTCCTCTCTTGTGGCTTACTTATTTTGTGTTTTTTTAATGAATGCATTTATAAATTTCTTCTGAAAGCCAGGGCCTGAGATGGAGTGCTTGGGCAGAGGCGAGAGATGCTGTAATACATGGTTTACACAAACTGTGAATCCAAGAAAAGTGTCTGTATGTCAGTAAGAACAGAATACTACAGAAATATTTAATCAGCCAAACCAAGTACACACATGAAGGCTATCACAGAAGCAAAGTCATTGATCTGGATAGTCCCTTGTCAGGAAAAAAAAAGATCAGTTTTCATCTCTGCTTGTGACCCTCTGACAAGCAGAAGCCCTTTCAGCACAGGGTGACTATCCTATGCTTTCCACAAAATGTAATCCTACCTCAGGAGCTTAGCTGCTGCAGTGACCTTCTTTTGTCTGCTTGCTCTGTAGTAAATTCTGTCTGATGTGAGTAAAGAAGATTGGTAGAAGGTTATTTTTATTATCAGTATAAAATAATCTGTAGCACAACAAAACACAGGAAAGGAAGGCATCCATTCATTATGTTTTCAGGGAGAATGACACCACCACCTACAACATCTTGTAGGGAGCTCATAAACAACATACGTGGCAGGATTAACCTGACAGGGCCCCTTCGCTCTAGTTTCTATTATTAACTTTACACCTAGTGCAAGTCTCCTCAAATGAACTATATGAGGTGTAACAATTTATCTAATACAGAGTATACCTCAGCTGTGAATTTATTAGCAGGATAGCACAGGCCCGGGTTTTATAAGCCCTTCACAGAGATGTGCTGAGTACCTGATCCCTCAGGTTCTTACAGTGTGAGTAGAGAGCAATCTTTATCATTGTCCAGGTTTTCTGGTCTAGGTGATGAACTTTTCCCTCCCTCTCCTCAGGTTCAACTCCACACTTAAAAATCCCCCCAGCATTTCTGTCCTTCCCCATCCCAAGCTCCCGATTTCCACTGAACGGTTGGGATAGCAGCCTGCTCCCCCCAAGCTGTTGTCGCATAACACAGAAGTGTATCTTCTCCCCTTTGCCGCCTCACAGCTCCAGCTCCCTCCTTGGTCTTCTCAAGTTTGATACAAACCCGTTCATTATGGCTGAGCAAAAGACTGCAGGCCTGATGATAACATGATCCAAGCAAATTGACTTTTTTTTCCCCTGTAATGTAATGAATTTTTTTTTGAGGAAGGTATTTTCAGAATTTTGTGAAGCTTGGGTCTTTCTTTCCCTGATGTTCTCATTAATTTATTATTTCCTGTATTTTACCTTCCTGCCGATAAACTATAAGAGACCAAGAAATTGTGAAGTATTTCTACTGTTGAAGCATGTAAAATATAAAAGAGAAAAGCTGACCTTTAACCCTGTTCCTTTGTCTTTCTGCATGTCCCAATATCAAATGATTTTCATACTATAAGTATTTAATAAATGAACATATACGTTGGAGGACACCTGAGGTTTGTTGCTTTAAAGTTAATCTGTAATTTTAAAATGTAGCCTGAGTTAAGAGGTAGCACACAGCTGTATTTGTGCAGGCAGCAGAGCAAGAATCAGCCTCATGCTCCAAGAGCCACAGAGTGCCTCTTGGTTCTGCCCTGCTGCGGGCTACAGCTTCCCTCCGTCTCTGCTTGAGTTCACAGTCGAGCTGAGGAGTACAGCAGGAGTGCATCCACATTGTTATGCTCGTTTGCTCTTTGCTCAAGTGTCCGGTCTCTGGTTCCATGAGTATGGGTCTACATGAATCTCCAGACCGGTACAGCTCAAGGAATAGCGAAGTCTGGGGGCGCAGTTTGTTTCACCTGAGTACATCCTGCAGTCTTCACCCTTTGGCCTGGGAATAGAGGCCCACAGAGACACAGAAAACAGAGACATTGCACACATAATCTGAGCAAAACAAAGACTAACTTTCATCAAGTTCACTCATCACCTGCTTTCATAAAAGGGACTGCGTCAAGTCCTGCACTCTTTGGTCTGTACTGACTTTCTGCATCCTGTGAAGAAAGGAATGCTCAGGTGTTCTTTCATAAGCTCCTTGATTTATAGGTTTTTTTTCTTTAAGCCAGAGAGGACTGCTCTGATTATCTTGCACGTGATTCACGTGCACAACATACACAAATTCAGGAAGAGTTTCAATACTAAGCTAGCAGGTATGGCAGACTCCCTGGGAGACGTCCCTGGGTTTCAGATGAGAGTAGACTTTGGGGTACTGTGAAATGTCTGAATGGACATCTTTTCTCATTATTAAAGACTAAAATTTTAGCCTTGACCTCAGTAGTCTGGTTTAAATTTCCAGTTTATTTTTCACTCTTTCGAACAGCCTCGCAATAGCGATGACCAGTGTCGTGGCTCCACAGTACCAGGCAATACCGAAGAATAAGGTGTGGTACCACTCAGTGGTGATAGTAAGTCTTCAAGTCTAACCTCTGCATCTTGGTCCAACACTGTTTGGTGCCATTTGACGTTTATGAGGTTATTTAGTCTTTTCCTTTGACAAACTGAAGATATTATGATAGCGTAGCACCATTCTTGAATCTTGCCAGGTAGAACTTCTGTGCTTTTCTCTTTTTTTCTGAATTATGTATTAGAAAAAAACCTGTTAAAAAGGAAAAGAAGTTTTAAAAAAGAGGATCTGTTCTTGGGACAGGGGCAGTGGTCCAAAGTGGACATGACAGATAAAAGATTGGGATTTTGGTGCCAATTCCAGCTGGAAAGCAGCAGTATTCTCTTCAGCATGTGAAGCCTGCAAATCCTCCGCAGCTGCTAAGGTAGAAAAGGCCTTTTGACAAATCTGGAAGCCATTATTTATTATTCTCATGCTTTATCTATAAATCTGAGCCTCACTCATATTGTGGCAGTCTTTCTGCTCTTTAATTCCCTGGACATTGAATTACAGGTATTTGAAGATCTGAGGTCTAATAGCTCGGAGCTTAGTTTGCAAACTCCTGTTCCCACTTCTCTCGCTAAATGGACACTTCATTAAATTCCTCTGCATTTCATTCTGCCCATTTGATGAGGTAGTCACACAAAGGCCTTTCAACGGAATTAGGGGCGTAGTCCAAATGATAGTAATTTTCACCACGTTTTGTTTAAGCTTTCTCTGTTTCTAGTGCACCTTGCTCATCCTAGCATTTGCTTCTGTACAATACAGAAGCAAATATTTGAATATTTGCTTTTGCAGATTTGTAGTTGTTACCCTCTGCTATTTGTAGTACGGAAATAAATAAATTCCCAATTTGTGCTGTAGTTGTAGAAGCAATCATCCTATAAAAAGTAATCCACAATTCACTGCAGTAAAATGTATTAGTTTATATATTCTGTATGAGCTGAGAGTTGGTACAGTAAAGGCATGTAATTAAAAAGTGCACATGAGATGTATTTTGAGCTTTCCTTAGCAGCTGTTTCATATTATGAAACATGCACAGTGCAGTGGTTTTGTAATTGGATTTAAGTAGATTGCAGAATATCTCAATACACAGAGCAAAACCCAGCAAAATGCTATAAAAACTCGTGCATAGTAATTCCGCCCAAGAGCTGCCAAAGAAAGAGCAGAGAGATCACATCAAAAATATTTCCTGCTTATGTGAATCTATGAAAATTCCCAGAAATACTAGGAAACATTCCCTGGGATGGGAATGAATACAGTTTACATTGAACTCAACAAGAGGAGATATATGTGTGTTTAGCTGTCGGCCAAATTTGAATTCTGGTATATATCAAATGTTATTAGTTTGTACTTAATGACACAGAATGCCACATAAACTTGAAAAATTCTTCCAGTTGAATTTCCAGCCTATGTTTGTTTATATTATGGTCATCTTGATATTTATTTTCTGTAAGTATCCTGTCTTTTGATTTTTACTGAGACACTCAATTTCTTTGTTAACATTGAGGTTCTTCTGTGATGGAGGAGGGGAGATAGTATTTTATAATTGGAAGCTTAAATCACAGAATCATAGAATACCAGGTGGAAGAAACCTCAAGGATCATCTGGTCTAAATTTCTTGGCAGAGGCACTTAAAGATTTAAAGCATATTATTTTCTCTCTTTCTTTAAGAGAGGAAAAAAAAAACCAAGATATTTTTGCTGCTGAAGCAGGATTTGCAATACTACCAGGGACTGCTGTTCTATTTGTGAGCTAAGATTACTCTCAGTGAAATGGCTCAGCTCCCCGAGGTTCTCAAAATTCCTGTTATGCCTTTGCCAGATTCACAATAGTCTCGCATTTGTTACTTCACTAAAAAGGAAAAAAAAAAAAACAGAAAAGGGAAAATTATGTGTTTGGCTGAAATAAAAAGGAGAAATGTGCATGGCTGAAAAGCTTCAGAAGCATCTCCATAGAGCACCTCTGTGCTGAAGACCACTGAGGATCATTTACCGCTTAACCAGGAGCTGTCCATCCCAGGGCTTGGAACAACAGACATGGGGATGGACACCGAGAATCTAAAGCCCCTCCCTATGAATCTGTCTGTCCCACTCTTTCTCACCTTGAGGAAAATACTGCACTTGCTGCAGTTCACTTTACTGACTGACAAAATGGTTAAAATAAAACTTGCCTATTTTCACAGCTTTCTGCCAGCAAATATTTCAGCAGTGCTTCTGCAGCCCTGTTTGAAGAGCACTGTATGGTACAGTACAGCGGCTTGGGAAATCAGACAGATAAATGCCATGTTTAGAAATTATTTTTCTGTTAACTGAGATCGCAATTGGTTAAATTGCTGGGCAGTTAAGGAATTCTTGCTCTTTTTGTTAGATAAACAGACTTTTATTGCAAACAGTTCTTGTCTTTCTAAATCAGTTCCAGGAAACCCTATAATGTCAGTCACTATTAGCATTTGGAATAGCATTAAGAGCTTTATACAAGCTCATATTAATCTGTCTAGGTTAACCTTTGTATCCAGGCTGCCTCAGTTGCTGTATTTCAAATCTGCAGACTGTCAGTTCTTGGTGGGCAGGAGGAGGTTTAGCACAGATTTAGCCGTGCTTTGATCATAGTATGAAGTCATTTTTAACTTATTTGTGACCAAAATAATTTCTCTGGAGCACTTTTATTCAGTCTTATCAGTTGAGTTGTTTAATCAGTTGGAGCAAACTCGTAGCCTCTCTCTTTTGCTCCAGAAGCTGCTGTGAAGACCAGATGATTATTGAGACAGATAGTAGTGTCAAGAATATTACATTTCATTGGGACAGTGGATCTCACAACAGGAGAAATACCGCATGTGTAGAGAAACAGAGTGGGAAGGGTCCCCAGTTCCCCCTCCCAGCTGCAAAATCTTCCGAGAACATCCCGAGGCACTTGTCCAACTTGCACTCTAGCACCTCCCGTGAAGGCAGTTCCTCAGACTGTGTCCCTCAGGCAGTCTGGTCCAACAATTAATTATGCTCATAATAAGAAAATTTTCCTAATATTTAACCTAAATATTCTTTGCTGAAAATTAGGTTAATTTCTGCTCATCCTTCTCTCAGTGGACATGGGGAATAATTGATTGTCGTTTTTGTAACAGCGTCTGAAATACTGAAACAGGCACTGGAACATGTTATCGTGTCCTTTCCCTGGTCTTCTGGTTTCTGGATCAAAGCCCAGTTCTTCAAAGCTATCCTAAGAGTCATGTTGTCATTTCTGTCTTGTGACCTCTCTCCAATTTGCATGTGTCCTTTAAAACATATAGTTCCCCTGTGTAAACATGCTACTCCAGTTGAGAGCTCCTTTCCTGAGGAAAGCAACCTAACAACAT
This sequence comes from Mohoua ochrocephala, assembly GCA_013398855.1. NCBI lineage: Eukaryota > Metazoa > Chordata > Aves > Passeriformes > Acanthizidae > Mohoua > Mohoua ochrocephala. The sequence continues at coordinate 430,362 of VZTA01016569.1, read as the reverse complement.
CCCACATCATAAACAGCCTCCTCTTCATGCACTGATGAATCTGCCTTCTTGGTAGGCACATACTCAGCGTGTGTATTGGTCCCTGCAATGTCCAGAATCTCTCATGCAATACTGCTGGTAAGGCATGTATATTCGGGGTTGGGGGGTTTTTGAGTGTGCGTTTGATTTTTTTTACTCCTTTTCACTTTATTTGATTTCATATATTGGTTTAGAACTTTCCCAGTTTCTAAAGACTATTTTGAACGATTCTTTCTCCAAAATGCTTGCTGTTGTCTCTCAAATTGGCATCAGTTGCATATTTTATAAGAACAATCTCCACTCCTTTATCTGTATCATTGAGGAAAGTTTTGGAAGGCACAGATTTGGGCACCCCAAAAAATCTGCTTGAAGCAGCTTCAGATATTGTCATTGGTACTAAACGTGCTGTTGTGTACAATGAAAAGAATAATGCACTATCAGTATTCTTGGTTGCACGTAGAGCAGAGTAAAATATGGTTTTGTGAGACTAGCACAGAACTAGGAGTCCGACAGGTTTGATTTTGTTGGTTTGTTTGTCCCCAACTTTTAATACATATGGCAGAAAGTTGTTATAACCTCTCTTTTCACTGATTTCCTTGTCTGTAAAAGCGAAGCAAAGATGCTTGTGAAGTGCGTGGCTCCTCAGGGGAAGATGCTATTGCAGCACAGGATGTCAGTGGTTGTGCTCTGGCCCTGGCATCACTCATGCAGTTGAAACAAACAGTGCTGGGCCCGGTGAACGCGTAGGATGTCCAGTGTCGGTGTCAGAACCCAGGTCTGTGCCGTGCCCCGGTCTGCTCAGGACCCTTTGCTTCGATTTCCGCTTCTAGTGCCTGGCAGTGGAATGCACGTTTGTGCTTGGCTGGCACTGGCGCTGTGCGAAACGTGGCTGGAAGCAAATTCTAATTGCAATTCCTTGCGTGCACCTGGCACAAACTTCAGCACTGCTAAAGTGTAGCAGTCACCAGTAAAAAAAGGGGGGTGGGACGAGATTGCGTTCACGGTTGTTGCTATGATTTTGTAATTCATATTAAAATAGTTGTTTCTTTCCGTTCTGCTTTTAAGCTTCCCGATAGTGATGCAAACTAGGCTTTTAAAGCTTATTTGCAGAAAAAGGTTGTGATAATACAACAGCTTGAAGCCGCAGTGAGATGTGGAATCATGGGGGTAAACAAAACTTGTTCCGAATAAAAATGTGCTGAAATGCTTGCGAGGTGTCCCACACAGCACTGGGTAACCATGCGAGGAGGCCGAGCACAGCACCGGCCCCGCGGCCCCGCAGCCCCGCGCAGGGGATGCACTGCCGTGCCAGGGACCTGCGGCTCAGCCCCGAGGGGGTTCCGGGCTCTGCTCCCGCACCTCCTCAGCGCAGCCTGTCGGACCCTGCCCGGCTTCTCCCTGCTCTGTGGCACTGGGCTGGCTGTGATGCTGAGCCTTTGAGGGGCAAAGAAGAAATGTAGATGATCCTGAAGGAATGATAAAAAAAAACTTTATGTTTATGACTGGCTGCCTGCTTTCTGTTTAAACATGCAGGGAGACATTTGATAAATATTTAAGTAGCACCAATTTATCTAGTGCTGTACATGTTTAACAAGATGAATACTAAAGAGGATAAATAGATTAAGATTTCCAAAATGATTGTGCCAAATGTGTCTTTTTACTTCAAGCCTCTGTGTAGCAAGGATGTTTCCACCAGTGTAACTATCTCTTAATATATTAATAAACCATGTGCTTTGAAATCCCAACAAGCATATCCTGCTCCGAGGTAGCCATGCTGAACTAAGCAGTATTCTGTGCCACTGCAATACTTCTATGGTGTATCAACAAAACATCTTCAGGCCAGACCAGGCTGGGGATTCTGTGCCTCTGCCCTGGCTGTCACCTTGAACATCTTTATTCTCACCTTGAAAGGCTTTGCTTTGAAATGAAGATGGTTTTAATGTTTAATATTTCCCTTGCACACATGCACACTTGTCTCAGCAAACTCACATGTAAATCCATGTGTACACACATTAAATGTGTGACCTCTGTGTATTTTTCTCTGTCACATGTGGTGAGGAGTAAGTTTGAGTGTGGAAGATTAGCTTGAGTACTTTGTATGACACATAAAGCCTCCGTGAACCTCTCTTGATTAGTTCTCCTACCCTGACCCTAATACAGAGGTAAAAATATTTAATGGCCTGTACTAAATTAAGTAACACAAGACTGTGACTCAAGTATGCATGACTAAATCTAGTTTAGTGATTCTTATGCTTGAAGTGTGTCATCAAGCGACCCCCAGAAGAGAATGGCTTAGGTAAAATACACTATGGGATCAGCTTGCAAAGGAAGAATCACATCTGAATTCTTGTTTATATTAGTCAAAACCATGCAAGAGCCCTCTGGCAGAGCTGGGCTTTTGCTTCAGATAGTAGGATACCCATAAGAAATGAAATTACAGTGCTGACATTGAGAGTTGGTCCCTTTTGTTGTGTTTTGATTGAGAAAAAGGCTGCCTTCATCATGGCACCGTGCAGCTCTCATGGCCACTGACATCAGGGCAGAAGATTCCAAATATATTTTAGCCCCTTTTCGTGCTTTTATTTGCTGTCCCCACCACACCAGAGGAGCTCAGCTGAGATCAGAGTGTCATGTTAGAAACACAGACTCTCATCCTCCACAGAGGTTCAACTTCACACGAGTCAGGACAGGACAAGACTGGAGCAAGTCTTCTTTACAGAGCAGAAAGAGCTAACTTCTCTTTCCTCAGGCAAACATTGCAGTGAACATCTCCTGATATAGCTCCCACTGAAGAATGGGGCAGAGCTGCCTCTGCCCCCCACCAAAGCAGCCCTGCCCTACACAGCCAAAACCACCACCTGCAGCAATTCCTCTTCTTGAAGGCAAAGGAGGCAGTGGCTGCCTCTTGTGGGGTTTTTGCTGTCCCTGTCAGGCTTCTGCCTTCAGCAGCTGCCTCTTTTGCCCATGTATTAAGCCACTTGAAGGGGAGAGTTTCCACATGGCCTGGTGAATTCTTTTTTGGAGCTATAAACACCTTAAAAATGCTTTAGAAATTACACTACCATGTATGAGAAATATAGCCTATACGTCCATATATATATAAACCAGGATTTCATATTAAATGTATTTATCCTCATTCTGTCACCCATAGAAAGTTATTTTCACCATTAAAATTATACATGACAACTTGTTTATCTATTCTGAATGCACTGGACGGGAGCTAGTTTTACATATTCAGAGACAAACATACATCACCTCCAAACACAAGTATCACATATATTTAGGATGCTTCCTGAAAGATTTAATTCCTTCATCAATTTTTTTAGACAGCATGTCAGACAGAGACAAAGCTCTGGGTTCTGTGCTGTGGAAAGGTCTTCCTTTGGTCTTATTAGCACACAGTGAGAGAGAGGCTGTCAAAGCTCCCTCCACAAACATCAAGGAAGGGACATTTCACCAGTGAGGCAATAAAAATCTTAATGGGAGGCTACCAAAGCCACAGCATTATTTTATTTTGGAGCAACTTGCCAGGACAGCAGGAGCCCTCAGAGGCCAGGGGCTGAAATAAAGACCAAAACACTGCTCTCAACTGGAGAAAGACCTAGGCCTTCAGCTAAGTTCCCCCCAGTTAATCTGTGGAAAGCAAAGAGAAGGTAAAGGAATTTTCTTGTCCTCTATAATTGGAAAAATATGTAGAGGATTTATTTTGTCCAGATTCCACAAGATCTGGTTACTTTTACTTACCAAAACAAGAGGGTCTGAAGAAGAACTCCCCAGCATGTGGCCCCTCTTGGAGACAACACAATTTTTCATGCTCCTGCTAGGCAGTTGCCTGGGGATGCCTCCACTGCCAACACCATGGCAATTTCCAGAGCAGAGAGGCAGTAGATAAAATATCAGGATATAGAAAACACTAGTTGGCCACTAGCTTCTGAACTTACAATTTTTTTGCCCCAAATACAAACACCATGGTCTATTGCAAAGAGCCATTTAGGGGTGTGGAAGCAGAGGAAGAGCTCGGGGTAAATTTGTGCTGCTTTTGAGTGAAGTTTCAGTAGCATATGAACACTGGCAATGCTCAGCCTCTTGCTGTGAATATCTTTTTTCCCTAGTCCTGGGGTGAATTGCAGTATGAGATACAGCCTTTAGAAAAACATTAATTAGTATTTCAATCCACGACGTGTAGCTTGAGCCAGCTGTTCTTTTAGATTCATCTACAGCAGCACATGCCCATTTCTGAGATTTTATAAATAAATTAGACTGTGTATGTACTTGTTTTCAGTTGCACACAAAAAGGACACACATTTTATGTGAATTTTCCCTCCAGCAACTGAAAAGTTCAGTATTTGAGCGTTCTGCAATGGAAGCTCTCATCCAATTTTTTTTATTTTGCAAAAAACCCCTTGTGATGAGTGAGGACAGGAAAGGTGAAGGAATCGTCAAAAAACCATTCCCAAATTGTCATACTGCCTTTGTAATGGCTGCTGGGAGCTGTACACGTTCATGTAGAGACTTATTTTGAGCGTTATTGTCAGCCCCTTCCTGGCACATTCTCCTCCGTTTCATAAGTAGCAGGTCGGAGTTACTCAGTGATTGTGCATTATTTACACATCAGTGCTGTGCAATTTCCATCATCCACCTACAGACCCATCCAAATTCAACAGCACACTTACCTATTCATTATGCATAACTTCCCAAGCCTCAGATGCACACTTCAGGCCGTGCTTTCCTACATAATTTTTTTTTCCTATTTACTGATTTACGCCTCCTTTGCCCTACAAATATATGTAATAAATTCCGAATATTTTATGCAAAATGCAATACTAATGGGATTTGAGTCTTTCTGATAAGGATTCGGGTTCCCTAACTGGTATTCATACAAAACTTAGTCTCTGAGTTTCAAAATAGATGTGATCCACAGTGCAAAGCTGCTTAAAGACACAGAAATAACAATGCTTAAAAGAAAAAAAAAAAAAGAGATTTCTTCCTGAGCAGGAAGAACTATTTCTTCCCCAAAGAAATGACAATGCTGAAACCTCTCCCATTACCCATTTGGAAGAAGATTTAAAAAAAAGGAAAAGTTCATCCTCAAGCTGACAACTGGTTCATGCTGCAATAGTCTTGTTTTTCAGTGTTCATCGTGTTCACCGTTGAGGCAGCCAGGTTAAAGATGACAGAAGATGACACCCTCCCTCCTCTGTTTTGGAGTAACAGACACTCCGAAGTCATAAACTGCCCCCACCAAACCGACCAAACAATTATTTTAATTTCCAGTTGCAAAGAAACAGGTATTTTTGTTCAACCTGGAGCCTTCTCTCAGTATTTTCTGGATGCACCCAGTTATGCCATGACAAAAAGAAGTTATAGCTATTTGGCCTTTCATCCTCTATGGCCACTTCTTTCTCACTACCTGCAGTTTGGTTGACGGGGAAATTTGAGTTTTGTTTGCACTCGTGTGATATTTCCACTCAATGTCACAGTCCATATCATACCATGCCCTCATCACTCAGCATCCCTCTATTACCCCTACAGGGGGAATATTGCCTCCATTATGGCATTCGTTGGTCTGGGAGATCTCCATGCTCTCAAAATCAAATAAACCATTTCTATTTACACAATTATGTTCTAGACAATGGTTTTTTTCATACAATGGGACAAGAACTCCAAGCCTGCTGATGCTAATAGCCAAAGCAAAAGTATGGACACCTCTAAGCAAGAATGAATCAGGGGCTACCCTTTATTTGCCAGCACGCATGATAAAGAAGATCCACAGGAAGAAGGGCTGTCTGATATCCAAAGATTGCAAGCCCAGTGCTCCATCTGTACCTTTGTCGAGCATCTAAGAGACAGCCAGAGCTAGTGCTGCCTTTATTTGTGCAGGACTACAGTCCCTGTTACATGAAGGAGCCCAAGACTGTAATTCAGACACTTGTGGCTGTGCAGAGTTACACTGAAATCACCTGTATGGGAACTGCAGCTTGAAAACAGACAAGTTACCTGCCAGCAAATTATATATCCCAGATGCAAAGACTCGATTTTTTTCAGGACAGAATACCTACATAAACATTGGGAATTGACTGGGCTTCTTGTCAAAATAACATACAAGAAGTTTAATTTGTTTTCTGAGGAACTTGCCTTATTTGGTTGTTTGCTTGGTTGGTTTTTTCAATAGAGACCTCAGAGGAAATAGCGATCCCACTAGAAGTATTTTTCAGATATTCATCAAAAGAATTTCTGGTGACAATGGTGTTTTTTATTTCTGAGTTGGACATCAAACAACTACTGGACAGAGCAGCACATAAACCTGGAAAATTTCTCACTGGAGTCCTTTAGAGGTATCGAATTCCAGCTCAGTCTCTCAATTGTTGACGATCCGTGGGGATTATATTAACTACTCTTGCTTCTGTGTGTGCAAGTGTCTTCCCTGATCATTAGAGCTATGAGGAATATTACTGAGTCTGGGAAACAGACAGAGGCAAGTCCAGCAGGATGGGTCCAGAGGAACCTCCTTTGGCAGAACTCCAGCAGCTCCCCTCAAACACTGCAACAGCTTGTGCAGCACTGAGCGAGCCTCCCTTCAGAGCCCAGGTTTCCAACATATGGTGGCCATAAAAGGGCACAAACAACTTGCATTAATTGTGCAAAAGAGAAATAAGCAGTAAAAAATTTTGGAAGATCAAAGATGGAGAGCTGATTAGTATCAATGCCAGCTGTTCTGGAAAAAGTGGTTCTGACCAGAAATCAGAAATTGTTGACAACCCAGTGTGTACACTAATTCACAGTTGCATTTATCTCCATCTCTTCACTACTGCCAGTGAAACAGGGTCTTCTTTGGAAAAGCAGCTGCTGTTTGGTGTGCTAGGGCACTGTCCTTGTCTCTGACGACCTCCCTCTTCCACGTGGGTTCTTCTGTTAACCCACAGTGGGAGCCACCAGCTTAAATAAGACACCGTTAGTTTAAATGAGATTATTCAGGTGTTAGAAGGGCCTTGTAGCAGGAAACAAACAAACAGAGAGGAGGGGCTGGCTGTTAAAAAGAGGGTCACAGTTTAGGGAGGAGGACGTGTGCGAAGCCCCACAGCAAGCGCTGGCAGCCTAATTCAAACTCATTTCTTTCCATCAGTTACCAGGATTTACCGCATTGAAACCATGCCCAGCAAAGGAAGAGGACTGCTGTAGTAAAGTGGATGGATGTGTGTGCCAGTTTCGGCCAGGGCAGGGTCAATTTTTACAGTAGCCAATTCGGTGCCATCTCACATCACTGAAAGGTACAGGACTAAGGGACTGTGCGCTGTCTTTCAGGGCAGGGAAAAATGGTGTGGTGGGGAGGAGCTGGTTGATATTTTGTCGCGGTGTTTCTGTGTAAATCGTTTCTTTGTCTTATACCTTTTATGATTAATGCTGTTGCCGTTACTTTTGTTTTCTTATCTCATTGTCCTTTCCAGTAAATTGTTCTTATCTCAACCTGTAATCTCCGCCTTCTGTCTCCCACTGGATGCGGGGGCGGGGGGAAGGGGAGCACCATCTGGCTTGGGAGACTCTCAGTGGAGGGGGGGGTCACTAACTTAGGGAGGGCCTTTCCTAACCCACGACATTGTGTTTCCAGGAGTGGTACCGATTCCAAGAGGAAAGCTGTGATTCTTAGTAAGTGCAAGGCTAAGCCGCAAAGCTCTCTCGGGTATTGCTTCAGTAGGTGCAGGTACGAGCACAAGAGAAGGAAGAACTCAGAGGGGGCCAGTGGGGACTGCCGTGGGTACAGCTGCCGAAGCACACGTAGCAGGACCCTGCAAGAGAGCCTGTGAAGACAGGAGCTTGGGTACTGTCTGTAAGGCTGACGAGACCTCAGAAAGGACACCGTCCTGTTTGGTCTTTTTCAGGCTCTGCTAAACAGTGCCAGAGTCTTTGCCAACAAACAGCATCCAGTTAAAGATGCATCCATGTTCAGTTTCCTCCTGCAGTTAAAACAGTCTGAAAGACCTTTCTGATCTTTCACTGTCTTGGTTCAGCAATCCAGAGTGAAACCTATGAAGATGTTAAGAAATTCCCTGAGTTACAAATTAAATCCGCACAACGATCTGCGTTGCTTTAGGGCTTGTCCTTGCGTTACCATGAAGAAGAAAATGAAGATGAGCATTACATTTTTTTCAGACTCTTGCAAGAAAGCCTTCTAATAAGGCTCTCTGAAATTAAGGGACTGTTTAGTGCTTACATTAAGGAGTACGTGGAAAACAGCATTTGTTTCGAACTGTGTTAGTACATCTTTGATCAGTTTTATAAGCTCAAGATGTTTTATGTTTGGATTTTGAGACAGGAGTGTTTGATTTGCATTTTATGATTTTCTTGAAAACAAATAAATTTGAAATACAACTTACTCAAAGTGTTTGTTGAAGAGAATTGGTCTATCAAAATGCCCGAACAGACAAAAACTGCCTTCTTTAGCACAAGAGAATTCCTGTGCTATTATACTTTCATGCTCCCATTCAACTTGTGCAGGTGAATACTGCTAGGAGCAAATGGTACTCACCCAAGTCAAGTTTTCAGATCATCAGTTACTGTCCTCAAGTGTTCACACAGCTACGGTCATTCCCAACAGCAGCTCCCCGAAACTGTAGCGTAGGGGTTGGCCTCGACTCAGTACAGCTGTAGTCACGAGGTAACAAATGCTCCTGCTAGACAGGGGAGTGTGTTCAGAGCACATGGCCCAGCATGTGGCCAGGGCTGAATTTCATTAATTTTAAAGAACCATTTCTAGGCTGGGGCTGGGCATGGACATACACATTGATGTGTTTTGGAGAATGTTGTTCAAATGAAATGAAAATAGAGGAAAGGATGCTTTTTTAGTAGTTACCCAACCTGAATTCTACTGCTTGCTTTCCACTACAGCCAACACCACTTAACAGACGAACAGAGGAGCTGCACTAGAGCATGGCTGCCAGTCAGAACTTAATTGGTAAATATGATTAATGTCTACTTTACCTGACCAAAGTGGTACAATCATTTTAATATTGCCATACTAATTTGGTCCAATGGTGCATCAGATCTGGAGCAGACCTGCCTTCTCACTTCTAATTGTACCATTCGAAGGCATGGAGAAATCATAAGGTCAGGACAGAGGAAGACACGTTCTTTAAACTTGGATTTCTGAATTCTCAGATATGAATTAAAGAAGGAAAGCGAAAAAGTGATCTCTGTGTTATCAGATTATTATTAGCTCTAGAGAACCGTATGTGACTGTAAACTCAACAACTTGTGACAACAGTTCAGTCAAAGTAGATTGTTCTGCAAGCCATATGTCAGCTCACCCTGCTCACAATCGGGTCTGCTCTAATTGCTGCCTTGAAAGGAAGCAGCACAGCCGAGGCAACTCGGTAGCATGCTCATTACAGGCATGGGAATTAGGAGGTGTTCGGGTCTTACCATGATTGCTCTTAATAAGCCCATATAATTATATGATAATATGATGCGAAATTTCTTCTGTGGGTTCTCTGCACTAAAGGAGCATTTCACCCTGGGAGAAAATGCTTAGTTAAGGTGGCAAGCCTCATTTTTGCACTGCAGTCCTGCCACTCTCACAACCTCGTGCTTGCTGTATTTCCTAAGGCTGGGACTCCTGGGGCCATCTGATTGTACAACAATCTGCAATTTATGTATTTATTTTAGAGAAAAACTCTCCAGTTCTTAGGGTTACAGACAAAAGCCTCCAAGTAATTACCACTAATAAAAAAGATGTCCTGGAGGTCGAAAGAAAGCGGCATTCAAAGCTTTTTGTTTTTCACATCTCATGGTGTGTATCAATCATGGTGCTTCAGAAAGGGGTGAACCTGCCCTGAATTTTATCCACGGAGAATAGATAATCCTGAAACCTGGTCTGGAAATCGCCTTGCACGTTCCCTTGATGAAGCCCAACACAATGAGTAAATCAAAAGTAAATCAAAGCGTTTCTTTGCTTCAGGCAAGTGCCGTTCTTTAGGATGGACCAGCACTATAGGTCCTTCTGGCCTTGTTCCTTACCCTGAGACAGATTTTGGGTCAGTGAGCTAGATTCCCTGTTCTTCATTTCATGGATTTCTTAAGCAGAAATAGTCTTCTATGTCCCACTGTGAGAGAACGTGCTGCTGTGAGGCTTAATTGAGATTTGTTGTTTTTGAGATCGTTGGCTGAAATGCGGAAGCATGATATTACATTTGCACAGGGATTTACTGCACATTTCAAACAGCAGAAAGGGCTGTGGCTTAGGTGAAAGCTGTTACAGAATTTGGGGGATACGTTTTCATAAGTGTATCGCTTTCAAGCACACACAAGCTTTTAAGTAGCGCCAGTTGTTTGCTAGGGGAGTGACCCAAAAGGATCTACAGTATATTTCCTAATTAATTACTTCAGATTAAAGGTGTCTTTAACTGTTACTGCATTGAAGGGCAAGCTATAGTGGTGCTTTCAACTTACAACCCAGAAATTACTAATTGAATTTGTTTTAATTAGGGAAAGTCAGCTACAATTGAGGAGCTGCTCCACATAATTTTGAAGATTTTTGTAAATTGCAATGCCCTGGAAGTTGCTACAATTTCCCTGATTGCAATAGTGTGGGGTGGGCTTTGTGGGGTTTTGTGAGGTTTTGTGAAGTTTTGGGTTTGTTTTGGGCTTTTGCTGTTTGTGGGGTTTTGTTTGCTTGTTTGTTTTAATTTCCTTGATTGATTGTTTTGGTGGAATTTGTTTGTTGGTTGTTGTTTCTATTTTAACAAGTATTTGACTTTAGGTTTTTTTTCATTCGATTATAGACAAGATTGGGGTCTTTACACTAAATTAGCACTGTATAAAAATACATTCATTGCACAGAAAACCTGTCAGGGTGAAGTATGTCTCTGATTCTTTGTGGTGTGCTGGTATTGCACTGAGAATACAGGCTCAAGGACCTAACTTCATGCCTGAAGTATTTTATTTCAATTCTCATCCAAAAATATAACATCCAAATCTTTGACACCTCGCTGGAAGTGTAAATGTAAAGATCATTGAAGTGCAAAGGAAATTGGGCAAATCTTGCAGCTTTCATCTCCCCTTCTCAACACTACATCGAAGATTTCATGTCAAGATAGTGACATTGTAAGTGGAGCTGATACTGCATCTTAATTGCCTGCTTCAGGTCTTGAAAGAAAGTGATGCTTGATTATCTGTAATCAAGGTGTCAGGGTCCCAAAGCCAAACCATTAATCCATATTTATGGCTATTACACTTTAATAATGAGAAGTGCCAATCTCAACAGAATACGCAAGAGATCAGTTTCATAAAAGTATCCAGGTGCTTAAATAAAATTAGTTAACATCTAAGCCTTTTTAAAGTCTAGCCCAGACTTGGTGCAATGTGGCCATGCTGCTACATGAGAAACGTCCAAACTTCATGCTGACAGAGACAACTTAATGATAGATTTGCTTTATCAACTATAAGGTACTTCATTAGGAGCATAACATGGAAAGGAAGAATCACTCTGTTGGTTTTGTTCCAACAGAAGGTTTTTGTGAAGCCTTGACAGGAGGACAGCCTCCAGTCTTGAGATCAATGCAGACAAATCATGGAGAGCCTAGAGGAAAGAACCTTAAGCTACTTTAGTCTAGGAAAAGAGGTGATCAAGAAGATGTATGATAACAGTCTTCCACTAAAAATATAGTTAGGAAGGAAGTGATTTGTTGCTCACGCTACCTGCTAGGGTAAGGAGAAAGGAAATGAATGTATCACAGGCTTCCTCTGCTTCTGCTCTTAGTAGGTAGCACCAGAATAAAGATGGTTTATTATGCTGCTCCAGTATTCTGCCAGCAAGTGAGGATTCACTCTGTGGAGTGGAAAAGAAAAAATGTCTCGCCAAAAAAACAAATTACAGTCATCACTGCAATGAAAAAGCAGCAGAGACTGGTGAAACTTTCAGATGGGTGTGATAGAAGGGCTCCTGCCCAGGAGATGTGTTCCCTGCACCCAAGCAGCACTAAGATAGCCAAGAGTCACACAGGAAGGGACCCTGGCTGATTAACTAAGGTACTTAGAAAGGGCAGGAGAGAAAACAGTAGTGATGCTGCTCTAGACTTGAGAATCCTAAGCCCTCTGCTCTAGGATCAGGTGAAGCCAAAAGCTTCCTGGAGGGAAGCACAGAGGTGATGTTTTCAAGATGGCTTTGTCAGCCTCAGCCATGAGATGACATTGCATGAGCTGTTGAGGAAGATGGGAATCTTCTTGACAGCAGAAGCTTCTTTGCCTGTCAGCTTTCCAGGACGGGGAGGCTTTAAGTCAGATTTGGGAGGAAAAGAATAACAGGAGCCCATTTGTAAGCAATAACAGTTCAATCGCAACTGAAGCCTAAGGACCAGAAAAAACCAGGTAGTGACTGTAAATCCAAGGGAGGGACAGGTAGGGATATGCCTCCACTGAACATTTCAGATGCTTGTGGATACTGCCTGAGCTGCACCCCATTCCATCTCCCTGGGACAGCGAAGGACAGGGACAGAGGGAGAGCCACAGCCTTTACTCTGTGTTGGAGGGTCATGGTGGCTGACTTTGGCAAGACTTTGCTTTCTTATTTCTCACCACTGGACACTTAGGACATCACAAAATGCTTCAGAGATTTTTCTTAGATCTTCTCTATTCCTGCTTAAGGGCCCTTGGAAACATCAATTCTGGTGACAGCTGAGCACTTTTCTCCTTCTACCCCTAGAGGTAATCGAAGGCCCATTAGTAAGGCTTTGCACATCATGAGAGCTTCTTACTTCACTCATATCACCCTTCTTTGTAGAAACACCACACTAAGACAAAACGCAGCAGTACAATCCCACCATTCTCCCTGCCATATATACCACCAGCAATTTCATGGGATCTCATGAGGATCTTGACACATCAGTAAAGAGGTATGTGAGATTTTTCACTCATCTTAGGTCTTATCCTTGGCACCAAAACAGAAAACTCTGAGAAGTGGCTAACAAAGTTGTTAGCAGATTTCTTGTGGTTTAAAAAAGCAATCTTTGGAAAAGGGAAAAAGGAAATGATAGATCAAACCAACTGCAGTCTTCCACAGTTTTTCTGGGCACATAATCAGATTTGGGTTTTGTTCTTTTCAGCATTTGAAGAGTAATGTGACGATGAATGAAAGCCAGCATAAATTTGTCAGATCATTTCAAACCAGTGCATTTCCCTTTAACAACGCAGTACACCATAAGGGGAGAAGCAGCAGATAATCACATATGTTGACTTTTATGAGGCTTTTGATACTCTTTCATGTGATATTCTCAAACTGAGGAAGCATAGTAGAGATTAAAACTGCTTGGAGCAGTTGACAAAGCTTCTCAGGAAATGCTGCTTGGGGAGTATTTATCACTATTTCATCATCACACAGCAGTAAGATTCTGCAGGGGTCTCTTCATGCTCCATTGCCACTCTGTTTTTAATCAGTAGTATTGATCAGGTACCAGAGAAAGGTGAAATGCAGGCTGTGGATACACTACACGACAGGAGTTCAAAACAAACTTGACTAACCACAGAAACAGATGGCAAAAAAAGCTGAACCGAAGCAGCTCTAGTACAGGATTTTATATTTTGGCAGCAGTACACTACAGCACAAGTGCAGGCTTGGGAATAATCAGGCAGTTCCATTGGAAGCATATAGTTCCTGCAGCACATTCAAACTCTCCTGGGTCAGAAGTGGCATCCTGTTTTTAAGAGGTAAATTCCATACCAGGATATGGCAGCTAAAAGCTGGCTGATGTAATCCTCAGGTTCAGCTCAGCTGGGATGGAAGGTATCAGCTGGAGTTCTGTGCTCAGAACGAGCACGGGACACGCTCTCCACACAAACAGAAGCTGAATTCATTGTGGGGGTTTAACAAGAGCCTGAAGGGAACACAAAGCAGTCTCAGCTGCCAAGGATGTAACAAGAAAAGAGAGGGAGAGGCGAAATCTATTCTCCATGCCAAGAATGGACAAAAAGTAGGGAGGGTTAAATTTCAGTAAGGAAGACTTAAAACAGACATAGGTAATAACAGCATTTGCAGTGCACATATTTACTGTTCATAAACATACAAAAATGTACCTCTGGAAATGTGCACCCAAATGCATGTTCCTCCTATGTTACACTTCATGGATGAAGTTCTACATTTTCAGAGGTTAATTTCAAAAATTCTGTTTTCCCCCCACTGTTTTTTATCAGCCCCCTTCTTCCTTCCTTTTTTCTCTGTTTTTTTTTTTTTTTTTTTTTAAGTAAGTAACATTGTGTATATATTCTTTGTAGATCATTAGCAACCATATAAATGACACTTCAGAAGCCCCAGTCTGCTGAGCATTACCCACACTGGGCAGAAAAAATTTCTCTGATTGTTTTTGCTGTGAAAAACATTATTCTGAACAGTTTCTCTTCAAGACACTAGGAAAGACTTTCAAATGCTCCATAATATGCTAAACAGAATTAACAGGTTTCATGAGGCTTCTAGACCACAGCTTCTCCTTACTTAGGGTGATCATGCTATGATTTATAGCTTGGAGAATTTATAGGATTGTATTTGAGGGTTACCAGTTGTCCTCATCCTCTTATTATCCAGTAGTGAAATCAAAATGCTGATAATTTGATGCCCGTGTCACTATTCACCACAGGCTGCCGAGAGCTGCTCAGGGTATGAGACAAACCCAAAGCCAGAAATTGTCTTCGGAAGAAGAAAAGGCAATTACTATTAAAACAAGACAACAAACACTTCTTAATAGCCCAAGAGCCCTTCCCTTCTCAAGTGGAATTCCACTGAGAATATTTTCCTCTACAGAAAAGATTTATTCAGTCTTTTATCTTAAAAGCACCCCAAAGCTGCAGATTATGGCCTGAATGAACACTAGAATAACCAATGAAAATCTGACATATCCAAAATGACAGCAAGGATACCAGATTTAAGATCTATCTCATTTCTTTGGTGTTTCGACTCTGAGGAGAATTTATAGGTAAACCAAGACCTGCAAACTGAGTATGAAGTGTATTGGTCTCTCACTCACTGTGCTCTTTGTGCTCTCATGGACAGCTCACACCAGAGCTAAACCAGAGATTTTTTTTACTCCTTACTGTGGTTGTATGAAACTATGGAGCTTGTATTTTTGTTTCCTAGGATTTGTAGTTTGGTTGATGTATCAAGAGCTTAGCACACCTACTGCCCTCAGACCCCTTGGGACAAAAATCCACATTACTGAAAACTGGGACTATGGGAATTTTAATGTTTTAGAAACTAAACTTGTCAAGTCAATTAAATAAAAACAATAAAGCAAATGGCACGCATATTCAGACCAAAAGCTGAAACTTGCCTCATGCAATTTGCCATTTTGTACATAAATGTATAAAGCAGGTAAATCAATTCCACAGAATTATTCTGATGCCATTAGCCGAACATCTATGCAAAGAATCACTTATTAAATAAACACTGGGGCTTTGGTCCTTGCTTTTGAGAAATGAGGGTATAGCACAAAAACTGGCTGGAGATTTATTCCTTCCCACATGGAGGCCAATTAGCTTGTGGTCAGCAGCCAGTGAAGAGCTGAACAGGCACCATAAAGCATTGACTCAGATGGAGCAGAACTCGCTCTACTCCAATGCCGAAGTAATTTTAGGTGACTAAAGACAACTCAGATTTTTAGATCAGCCCACCAGGTGGGTCCTCTGCTATTGCATTAGGGACATTGCCTCCCATCAGTGGTTAGGGCTAAGCTTCAGCACAAGGTTCATTTTCATTGCAGCTACACCTCGAGAGAGTCCAAAGGGCACAAAGCATCAACCTGAAAACAATGTCCCACAGCTTCCAGGTTCGATACACACGATACTTCAAGAATTGTTACCAGAAGAAACTCACGTGTCACAGCTCCTGCTGCCTTGGCTATAGAAAGGTGGCTGGTGGCTACATTGCTGCCTTTAACTGGAGTGTCAAGTTCAAATCAAACCCGCAGGAAAATTTTGGTCCGACAGTCAGTGCTGTCGCCAGGATTGCACTTGGTAGCATCAACTCACACACCTTCCTGTGTTGATTTAGTGTGCCAATCCTAAGAATATGCTGTCCAGTGCTGGATTTTAAGTTTCATTGCCACACTTCTCAGTACATCAAATGTATAATTTCCTAAAAATCCACAATTCCACTTATTTTAAACTGTCAGCATCAAAAAAGTGAGTCCTGAGCTACCTTGATACTTAATGTATTTTCAGGGACAGCAGACAAAGGAGCCTACAAGATGGAGAAACTTTTTACAAGGGCATGTAGTGACAGGACAAGGGGGAATGGCTTCAGACCTAGAGTAGGTTTAGATTAGACACTGGGAAGAAATTCTTTACTGAGAGGGTGGTGAGACATTGGGAGAAACTGACCAGCGAAGTTGTAGATGCCCCATCCCTGGAGTGTTCAAGGCTAGGCTGGATCTGGCTCTAAGCCACCTGGTCTAGTGAAAGGTGTCCCTGCCCGTGGCAGCGGGGTTGGAATTAGATGATATTTAGGGTCCCTTCCAACCTACACCATTCGATGACTCTATGATCTAAGCACCTGTCAGGACTGGGCATCACAGGAACATACTCCTGATATTGAAAACAGTCAACAAAGTTATTACTGCTGTTGTCCAACAAACTGAGCATGGATGGGAAGAACAACCAACATAAAACCTGAGACTTCCTTGAACACCAAAAATTACTGTATTAAAAATATACTGCCTTGCAACATAGCTCTCATACCACCAATCTAAGATTAGTAATTTCTGACATAAAAATGTGAAAGCAGTAAACATAACATATAATGCATGCAACATGTTTGCCTATGCAATACAGCATTTATCTAGCAAAGCTTAAACAGAACTGCACGAGCCAGCCTAAAAAAAACCTAGAATCCAAGGTAGTGCTGCTGCAACCCACATCTTTGTACTCACAAAAAATTGACTCGTCTCTCTCCCCCTCTCCCCCCGATGCTCAATACTTCCTTGCAGTTCATCTGTCAGACAGAACTGCCTCCAACCGAGAATGAACCTCAGCTCTGCTTGATAGCATCACTCTCCCAGGCAGTGGTGATGAATGGAAGCAATGACAGCCTACACAGCCTAAAGCTGCAGCTGTGAGGCACAGGTGGGCAGCAGAGTTACAACAAGGGCACATTTTAAAATCTGAGTTTATTTCATCACAAATATGATGAGTGTTTTGGTTAAAATTGAGAAATATTTTTAAAACCTATTGCAATTTTGGATTTTTCTGTAATTAGAACTGTGAGCTTGCTAATGAGCGTTCTTTGGTGTTACATATTTCTGATCTTTCTTTCAACTCTGTCGGCAGTGTTTTTCTAAATCAGGGTATACTGAAGTCCTAAAAAAAGCCTAACTAGACTCAGGCTTGGTAGGTATGGCTGATGAAAGTTACTATGAAAAAGATACACAGAAATGATACATCAAGTGTTTTCTGACAGCCTTCGGAGTCTAAACGTCTTATACCATTATTACAGGAAAAGTTTCCTTGAGATAAAGGTACTCCCACTGCAGCTCCCTCTGCCAGCAGCTCAGTACTTCCACAAAGCTATTTGCTTCCCTGCAGTCAGCAAAATTCAGACAGTCCAAATTTCTAAGACAGAACACTTACTCCGAACAAGTTTCAAAAGCAAATTTTGTTTAGCATTTGTGAAGAGCATTCTGAAGCTGTGACTCCCCAAGACTGAGATGGAACAACTCCTTAGTTTACTGACAATGGAGGAGCCCAGATTGTAGGACAAAATGCTGCAGTGTTTCAGGAGCTTCACAGAGTCTGATTACATTTGTGCTGTAATTAAGTTGCATCCATCCTTGCTCACCACCACCAAGAAGATTCGCAACTGCAGCCTAACAGCTGAGCTGGCACAGCAGCCACAACTGGGCAAATACCGGCTTTAATGACAGTGACCTCATCGGCTATGCTGGGTCACAGAAACAGACTTCGAAACAAATCATTAGAGTACAGAAAATTTTGCACCACAAAAAATTAAGACAAAGTTGAAAAGTTTCAAACTCACTCTAAATTAAGAGGAGGGTAAATTAACAGTGTGCTTGTGATTGTAAAACTACTATGCTTGAGGGGAAATTCTGCTTGGCTGATGAACATCTGAAAGGCTTCAAAAGATTAATTAAATAATCCTGTCAAAACCAGTTGTTTCTTAATGCTCCCATAATGAATAATACTAATTATGAATATACACTGTACTCAATGTGTGCTTTTAGAATTAATTTGGCAAGTGTGACTTTAGCTGAAATATCACTGCTTGCCTAGATTTTATTTTTGGAGGGATTTATCAATTGAAGAACTTCATATATTCGCTGCTTAACCTCTGATGCTCTTATATAAATATATATATCACTGTTAAGACAGGAGGTTTTTGAGAAAACCTAAATGAACAGCTGTATCTATGGATGAGAAATTTGGTGTTGCTGGTTTTTTTTGTTTGGTGGTTTGCTGCCCCTCAGCCACCTCTAGAGTTCTGAGAGGACCACCTAGGGTCAGAGAAGCAGCTCTGACCTTTCATTAAAGATACACTGCTAGAGAGCCAAGGAATCCCTATCAATCATGAACAAAAAGATAAGAACAATCAGAGAGCTTGCAGCAAGAGGAAGGAATGAAGTTTGATGCCCAGCTGGGCCCCACCAGGCTTAGGGAGTTTAGGGGGTGTTTGCAATGCCTTCTACAGCAGTGCCTTGGCGTTCCGGTGATCCGAGGGCAATGCAGCCACACCTCCACAGCAGGCAGGGATGTACCAGCCACACCCCAGAGCCCAGCTGCACTGCTTTACACCCAGGCACCACAATTCAAGTGCCAAAACCAAGCCCCAGGAGGATTCGGGCTGGGACTTGTGCCCCAGTGCCGTGAGCCATCACCCTTCCACTGCCACCACTGTGTGCTCAGCAAGGGCTTTGCCGGTGCTGATCCTGCATTCACTCTGGGCTTTGCTGTGCAGGTCTAAGTCCAATTGTAGTAACTGACTACACAAGTTACAACTCCCCTAAGACACAGTATTTTTTCATTCACATGGTGTATGCCCTTAAAAACCAAGTTAATAATAGGTTGGCATCAATACCTTCTGCCTACAAGTGGCAATAACCAACTGCTACAGAAATAGATCTGAAGCCATTGATAACCCAGTTCTTATGCTCATCCGTGTCCCACATTTGCAAGAATCCTACTTTATGGCAATGGGAATTTAATACATTAAATACTTTGCAAGATCACCAGCTCTGAATACCAAAAAAGAAATGTTGACGCTCTACTTTTCCTTTTTTAAACAAATATTACAAAATTGAATTTTATTGAGTTTCACACAAGATGCACTTATAAAATTGATACAGAATGTCATTCAACAGAAAAAAAATGAAAGCAATTTCAAGCTTCCTTTAGCAACCGCTAAATAATTATAAAATAAGATACACCAAATTGACAGATAATCTTAATTTCAATGTGTGAACATCTCCAATTAGTATAAAATACACCAAAAATTAAAGATTTTCAAATTTTTTCCAGAGCACAAGTCCTTTTCTTTTTACTTTCATCCCTGAACATAACCACAGATTTTGGCCATTACTCCCACTACTCTGGTGGGAGAGGAGAGGCTGAATGACTGCAGCAAGGAGTTCCCAGCAGAGCAGACCACCCTAAACTGTACAGCAGAGTTCTCTCACTACCAAGTCTGCTCAGATATGTAACTCTGTCCAGCTGCCTCCATCTGCTATATTACTGTAGTCCTGCAAGTTTCAGGGATTAGCAGATACATTAAACTTTCACACGTTCATACAGCAAATAAACTTTGGCTTTCCCATTTTGACAAATTATGAAATTAGCAAAGAGCAAATTGTCTTCATTTGTTCAGCACTGAAGTACTTTTATGATACCTTCCCTTGGAAAGTAAAACTGGTGCTTACTTGAATGTCTGAAAGGCATTTTGGAAGTTAATGCTGTGTTTGAACAACACATGAAGAGTTTATATTTAACTGAGGGGTCTCTTCTGATACAATTCTCCATTCTATGTTTTGAGCTCAAATTTAATCCATTCTTGGTCTGAGGATTCCATAACTTCTCTTGTCAACCCTCCCAACTCTGCATCTCACACCAGAAATTAAGATGCATTGTAATGCTTAAATGCTCTTTATAGATCTAGTCCATCTACTTAAGTTTGACTACGACCAATCAATTACATTAAATGGATTATTATGATTTGATTGTCAGTGTGAGCTTTTATAAGCATGTTCTCAGGCAAGTTAATTCACAGATGTCATTCTTCTAAGAGTTAAATGCAAAATGCAGTGCAATGTTCTTTTCTGCTGTGTTAATGCCATACATACAGTTCCAACACAACCCTTGTTTGCTGCAATAACACCGCTATTCTTTAACATTAGAAGTGCCCCTTTAATATTTTTTCCTACAGCAACAAAAATTCCTCAGCTTTTAAAAATAATTTTCTAAATAATTTGCCTTGCAGGACACACAACACATGAAATGACTATGCTTCATATTTGCCCATTTAAGCAGGACCTTCATTACTGCGATCTTTCTCTGGTGTTTAGTATTCAGATAAAATACTATGCAGTAAGTCTTTCACTTAAAGGCAAAATTTTATTCTGATTACAAGATTTTCAAGATACATCTTGAAAAGATTTTTGTTGACAAGAATAACTATCTTGACTTACTGTTTTATGTACCAATGCTTTATGCGTTTGTTGATATAAGCACAAGTTTTGAATTCTGCTTGCAGATGTTTAATAAAACACGGTAACTGGACAGGCAAGCTTCCGGTCAAGTCGCCACACATTTCCAGGAATATCCTTACACTGGAGGAACCTTCATGAGAAACAGTGTTCTGGAAGCATGGTTTCATAACGCAGAACAGGGCTATGCTTTTTTTCCAGTCTGTTTTCCAGAAAAGCGATACTGCAGCTCTGCCACCAGGCTAGAGACTCACGATCCACCACATTTTCCAAGAGGCAAGTTAAAGATCACTTACTTGACCTGACCAGATACCAAGCCAAGTTACTTGTAGAAAGAAATTAATATTTTTTTTTGCCATTAATAATTTAAGTTTTTAAATAAATATTTATGTGCCTTTTGGCAACTGTCCATTCTGGTAGCATCTGCTGTCCCAACAGCTCAGTATCCTTAGCACATTGATTTAAAAAAAAATAAATTCTTAGTCAATTCTGTTTCCACAAATAGTAAACCTGTCTATCTCCAACAAGTCTTTCTTTGCAGACCTGTGTTTTAATTCTGAACTGTCTTGGCTTATATCTTTTTCTTCTCCATCAGGAGTTGTCAGGAATTGATCAGAATTGCTTGTTACAAGTAAAGATGGCATATTCTCCTTCTGATGCACTGGTTGATTGGTAACTGATGTAGAACCGTTTTCATCTGTAGAAATTCCTGTTGGAACAGAAGACAATTACAAGATAATAATGAATTCAACACAGACCTATTTGTACAATGTGCAACATCCAGATTCATCCAAAGCTATCCGGAAAAAGTGTGCTGCATCAAATCAGCAGAAGCAACAGAAAAATGCTTTCTGGAAGCCACTACCTCTTCTTAGCTTTACTGTAAGAGGAGATTTCCTTTTCTGATTTAGAAAACATACAGAAAACAAACAGAAAAAAAATTCTACAGAAGCTTAAATAATCAGCAGGAGCATAAGCAGCAGAAGTTAGGACATACATGCTCATTTTTGTTGGCTTAAGCAAAAAGATTTTTGACAGTCCTTGTGTGAATCACACAAATGTTTTCTACTGAAATGAACAAAAGGAATCTCTGTGGCAGGAACTAGATGTGCCTAATTCTCTACAGAAGTACAATAAACCTGCCTTCTCCAGGGATAGCTAATAAATGACTCATGCACTGCTACGCACTTTAATAGCACCGGCTCTTAAAGCAGTGCTATTAAAGATGTCTATTTTTATTCCTGTCTCTTACTTCAGTGGAACTGAACACTGGCTTCATTAACCTAGGATATTGGTAAGTAACATCCATGCGTTTTTTCTATATTTTGTTAAAACATTTAGAGAATTAAAATGCACGAGCAAATGACAAGGAGATAGGAAATAAGAAAAAAAATTATTTCCTCCTCAGTAAAGACTGAGTTATTGTTTCTAAAGGAATCTGAAAAAATCTGACTGATGTGGAGAGTACTGCAGAGCAGCCCAAGGAAATGCTATCTGTCAGAATTGCAGCACTACCCAAACTACTACCAACACTTGTTTCTGCAGAGCTTCTGTCCACAGTATGCCATCTACTACTTGAAGGTACATGGGTTACCCTCTACCACCTTATATAAGTTAAAGGTACTAAACTTGCATTGAGAAAGGAGACAAGTAATTTTAATTCTAGAACTTGGTTACAAACAAGTATTTTCTAACCCAGCAGCTTCCAGATGCAGCTGGTCAGCCTATAAAAGATTACCAGTAATTAGAGCTTTCACCCCTCACGAGCAAGTTTAGAATTTTATTCTTCGAAATTTTAACTGTTTTTGCGGACAAGGTGGAAACTCTTTAGAAAATTAACTGACAAACTATAAGCTGGCAGAAAGGAGAACAGACTAATTAATTCCCTTACCCTCATCCTAATAAGAGATGGGTTGAGAGCCTGTATTGAAAAAAACCTGATAAGTGGGGCACAGAGATTAACTAATATTGGAGAGCCCAGCAGTAACAATGCAGAAGCTGCGGGAAGGTAAAATCATTCTTTCACATAATCAAGATTTCTCGTAAATAAAGAGCTGTTAAAAAAAATAAAATCCCCAAAAAACTGTAAAATTGAGCTTTTTCCATCACCACTGGAAGCTAGGAATACTCTGAATAAAATCCACAAAAGCTTTTTGGTTGCTACTTTTTGCTCAAAATCTTTCCATTGGAGAAAACAAGTATCAGTGCTACTTCAGCTCAAAAGAGTCTTCAGGATTTATCTACTGCAGGTGTAAGGTTCAATATAAGTAAGTACAACTTAGTAAGTCTCATATGCAAGTGTAGTAATAGAATGTTTAATTAAAGCATTATCATCACCATAGTTCTCTAATGAAACGCAAAAGACATTCAGATGAATTCATATTACATTCTTTCATCATGAAAGTAACGCAGTTGTATGAATTTAGAAGTAAAAGTCTGCCCCAAGTTTCTGCCTGATGTGATTTGACACGTGAGATATAGAGGTTTACGACAAACACCGACGACAGATTCTTAACTCTCCCCTTGCTGGCGAGACACTCTGACGACTAACAAGCACCTTGCATTTCAAGCTGTTCAAGTTGTTGGCAAGCCATGGAGTGAGCACAATAAAAGCCTCACTGTTAAGTTCTCTAAGGCTCTCATTGAGCTTTTCCCACAGGAAGATACAATCCAATTCAGTTGACGGGAACAATGAAGGTTTCTGTTTCCTTCCATAATGTGTCACACAAATACAATAATGCCATATTCCCATTATAAATTAACTGCTAATGCTGAGGACCTGTATGAGAAAATTGTGCTTTTCATTAATGTGTTCATGACAGCTACAATTAATTATACCTATGCATAAACCTACCGTGTTTTACATTGATTTCCATGAGAAATACAGATTGCTTCCCTACTAAACTTAAGCACTGTCACAGATGATGTGCAAATATTCACTTATTTGTGCAGTGACATGGCAGAGGGGGGTTGGACTAGATGGTCTTTAAAGGTTCCTTCCAACCCACACCAAACCATTCTGTGATTATGATTTTAAAACAAAAGCATGCTTCTATTCCATTGTTTCTATCACCTCCACATATCAGAGTGGGATCTTATCAGAGATATGAGTATTTATTAGCAAAAGAAGATGCCTGAACTAAAAGCAATAAATTCTATTACTTTTACAGACTTGTGTTCACAGCTGTGATATGGCACAATTAAGGTCCAGCAACAGGGTTTGTGCTGCAAACACTGTCATGCATCTGGTTTAATATTAAATTTAGTCTGAAATATTTTCACTGAAAACAAACCAGGGCACTTAGCCTTACCTTGGGTAGATTTAAATGTGCCTTGCTGTTTGCCAGCTGGCTTCCCTGGGGTGGCAGTCAGGACAGGATTGAATAACTTCTCCTCCATTTTTGCTTCCTTTACATATTGACATGATTTCCCCAGCAATACAATGCTGTTAAGGACTTTGAGAGATATTAACCTGGAAAAAAAAAAATTGTTTACATATTTGCACTAGCGCATTAAAATAATTGCATATTATTCATACTGCAATTGTTCATATGAAAATAACTGCATATGGTTAGTGCTGTCTTAGAAGGATTAGCTAACAAATTAAATCCTTTCAATATCCAGATCAAAAGGTAATTTCCTTTTTCTAACAATTTGTTTCAGATTCAGTGCTTAATTTTCTTTTTCCTCCAGAAAGCATCTAGAGAAAAACATCGAGTTTTATTATTTGGCTAAAGGACTACAAGGACAGTTAAGCAGCCATTTAAGACATCAAATATTAAAACACAGAATTAAAAAGGGCCCTCAACAGTGCAAGTCCAAAATAAATGCACCCAAATTAAGTGTGCCCAGCCAAGGATCTCTAGTAGACTTGGAACCACAGGACAGCAAATACAGAACCACGGAATCATTAAGGTTGGAAAAGAGTTCCAAGATCATTGAGTCCAACCATTAGTCCAGCACTGCCAAGTCCAATATCGAGCTTTTACAAACTACAGGCTAATCATAAGAAGTCCTTTTTCACACCACTGAAGAGAGTCCATAAAACTCAACAAATCCAAAGAGGCAGCACTGCATTACCATCATAGCGCAGTTCAGTTGATGGCAGATTCTTTTTCTACTATGACTAAATTGCAGCACAAACTTCAGCAAATCACTGAATCCCTTTTACACCTATCTCCTCGTCTGAAGAAAAGGAAGGCCTCAATCTACCATCAAGTGCTTTTTTACCATTCAGATGAGTTTTGCAAAATCCAATTTCCATTACTGGCAACACATGACTCATGGACCTTTGTCCACTCCAGGGAGTGAACACTCATTGCAGAATGACAAGGAAAGTGTGAGCTGTTCTCTGCAGGATGAATGAAAATATTCTCCATGCAAATCAAGCTATGTAACAAGACTGAACCAAATGCAGACTCTGAATTTATTCTCCACTCTGAAAAGTCTGTTTATCATGTACATCACTAACAGACTAAAAAGACAACTTGAAGTGAACATTTACAAATCCATGGAGCAAGTCTAACTGCTTAATCATGAAGTGACCCAAGCACACTCCAGCAGCAGCTCCCCCATCTCTCACTGTGTAAATGTAATCAGAACTTGTCAAACAGAAACACAAACTACACTGCACTTTTAAGGGAAAAAATTAATTTTATTTATTCCATTCCAATAGAGAAATGGAAGAATGAGCAGAGCACTTTCTGTACTCAGAAGAAAGTGACATTTTAGTATCCAAGCAACCACAAAGAAGATACCATTTTATATAGGTTGAAAGCTGTACTTCTCTACAATTTTATTAGATTATTAGGACAGATTTTATTTCAGAGAGTTGAGAAGCTCTCCTTAATTTTTAATGTTTTACAGGTGTTTTTCTTATGCTTCTTATGGAACATGTTTTTGTTCTGAGAGAGTAGGTTTCTACAGTGTGGTTTGATTTAATGAGATCAGAAGCTGAAAAGGCCATAAATCACCACTTCACTGTATCAGTTCCAGCTTCTCATGGAAAATTATGCAAGTGTTTCTAGCAAGTCTCCTTTATTCTTTTCTGCCAGCCTACCTGTTTTTGGCAAGACTCTTTAACTACAATTAAAGTTTAACTACAGTTGTTAATTATCAATACAAAATTAGTTCACCCATAGTATAGGCTCAATTCTTTGCCCCGTTAATGGTTTCAGATTTTATCACGTCATTTCCCACGTATCTATGCTGTTACGTATGTATTCTATATATATTCTCACATCTGACAAAAACCCTGAAATTTATGTTCAGAACACAAATTACTTGAAAGATGCAAGAGGTGAGCTAGCTCCAAGTCTGAGATCACAGCAGAAGTAAAAATCTGTTCTCACTTTTCAATAAGGACAAAATAGACCAAAATGTATTTACTTTTGTGACCTATGCCTTTAAAGAGCAGCATTTAATACTTCATGTTAATCACATTACTTTTTTTCTGCCCTCCATTCTCCAAGCCACAGAGACAGTGAAAAATCCAAGGCTGGGCTGCAGCAGTGGAATGGTAGAGGTAGGAAAATATTAGATATATTGGGAAAAAGGAAAAACCACTGAGCGGGATGAAAGTGCTGACCGTGGTATACCACAGCTTGAATGTGATGATCAGGAGACAGTGCTTTGAATTATACAAAGCTGGCTTTAGGGAGAACATGGGCACAGCATGTAGTATACTGGGGAAGAAATCAAAGTATGGTGCAGAGGAATGTGGCTAACATTTTAGTATTTGGCCTATATGCAATATCTCAAAGTCTCAGTTATCTGACACTAAACAGATGTGTCCCTACATGGATGTAGACAAAACACATCTGATCAAGCTCTATTTTTTGCAGATCAGGGTCGGATTAGAGGTAAGAGTCTACCTATTAATAAAGAATGTGTAGTAATCCTGTTCTTTTCATAAGCTATTGTGGAACAGTAGCCCCTTCTCTTCCAGTGTAGTCTCCTCTCTTCCTGCTGAACCGCTGCCTCTGACTTAGAAGTCTTACACTTCCCAAGCCTTGCTGCCTTCACTTAAAAAGCAACGTGGTAGGACACTGGAAGAGATACTCCCACAATACTGCAGGCAGGTTCTTTTTCTGTCAGCAACCTGAAATACTTAATTGTTCATGATCAGTTTTGGGATGGTTCCAAAATGAATCAGTACTGAGAGACAACAAACAATGACAGTGCAGTATATAGCTCTCCTAGAAAGTGGCCATCCCCAGATAGTACACAGCAAGTGCCTCAAGACAGGCAAACTAAACTGGATGTAAAGTACAGTTATGCATGTCTCAGAAGTACCTGTCAACTGGTGAAAAGTTAAAGGTAACACAAGTAGGAACTGACTTGGCAGTGAAGGAATACTGAAGGGATACTTGCACATCACTGGTTAGGGAAAACAAATTGCCATAGAACCTTATATTTCTTAACTAAGACTACTTATTGACCACACCCTTCCCAGGAAAGGTGAGCCTTGCATTTACTTCTTTTTAACAGCAGTATTCCTAAAGCAAAGTAAACTTTGCATTTAACTACCTGAGAGAAAAATTCATAATCTGCTCAGAGCACTTCAACTGCTTATTTTCGTTGGCTTGTAGAATCTTTTGGTCTTTTTACAGAAAACTTCATTCCTTAGAATTCAATTTCCCTTTTTACACAGAAGTACGGTGCTTGTCTCTCAGATTCTCTGTCTTTTTGCAATGAGTTATTTCCATTACTGAAGTTACTTATTGAGGGCTATAATCCTCCAATGTAGTCTCAGTATTTAGGGACAAATCTGCACTCTCAATTTCAGATTGAGGATAAGGGTTTTACATTTATGTTCCTCTGAATATAAACTGTGTTTATTCTTATATCTAGAAGTATCAACAGAAACTTCTTTCACATATGTAATCAAATAATGGCGAATACTTTTCACGCGTGTGGATTTACTTACCCACAGTAGAACAGCACAACACAAACATAAGCTAAGACTCCTTGTACTTTTATTGAGCTTGTTACGACTCTGATGAGCTGTTTTAAGAATAAAAGTTAAAACTTAGCACACAAGTATTAAAAGAACATTGTAACAGACATTTCTTATTTGGTAAAGTCAAGAAAAAGTAGAAACATTTACATTAATAGAAATTTAGTCTAATGTTCCCCTCAGCAGTACTAACTATTCCAGACTTTGATTTGAATAAGTATTATACTAGCACTTAATTGCAACTCTGCCAAAACCAGAGTCTGACAATGTTTCCTTAACGCTGACTTTCAAGTAAAATAAGAAGTGGAAAAAACTCCAAAACTCAAGGGCTGGAAGGAGAGTTAACGAATTTTGAGGAAAATGTCAAGAGATGCGACGCAAAACAGAATCAGTGTTATACACTATGCTAACCTTATGATTACAGAATTGCTTTGTGGACAAGGCATATGACTCCCAAGTTTCACTAACAAATGGATCCTGAAATTTCAGTTTTACTTCAGTTGTTTACGCAAATTCTGTGAATAGTATTTTTCCCCATCTCTGCGGGAGAACATTACATTTAAGTTAATTCATACTGATATTCTTCCAGGAAAACTGTGAATTAGCATATTTGCTGACAAAACAAGTACAGATTCCCAGCATTATGGTAACTACTGCGTGTCTGCATGTGTGTATGGGGAAAGTCAGAGCAGCTATTTATCTGCAATAGTTAATTCAGGACAGCATGTGGACACAGTTCCATTAATTAAGCCATTCATTTTATAGCGGCATGTATGTGTAACACAGTCAACTATTTCAGAGTGAGGTACTCAACAACAGCTCAGGAGCTCAGTGCCCCATATGAAAGAATATTGAGTCATTAAGCGTGCCATTACAGGGACAGCCACAAGGACTCATATGAAAAACCTAAATAAACTGCTACACTACTGCTAACCTTCTGGCAACCAGCTGCTTTGACTATTCCAAATGAATGAATAGGATAACTGCCAAAAGGAATATATGTTTAGTAAACACAGACGTAGTTTAATTCCACTGGTACAATTCAAGTTCTCACAAATTCTACAAAATTAATATATATTCCATTTTCTATGAAAGTCTGAGAAACAGTAATGCATTTGTGAAGTCACAAGTAGCATGTGATACAGGTTATACTGACTGCTAGCTCAACCTTTCAGCATCATTTCAGTTACTTCAGATGATAACTTCATCCTCAAAACATCCAGCCAGCTATCTCAGAGGGACACATTCTCAAAGTGAGATCTTATTGACAGAAAACTGATAGGAAAGATACAACTTACTAAAACAGCCAGTGGAAGAGGAATGAAACCCATTCTTCTGGAAACTGAATCACTATAATCTGTATATGCCTAGGAAAAGAAGAGGAAGAATAATGAACTACTTATGCAAAGAAATGAGCTTATTTTAGCTTGGCACACCCTCCGGATAAGAATAAAGCTCTGCTAACAAACTCTATACTGGAATAAAGTGTACCTATTCACATTCTGGAATTCAAATGGAGATAGCTGCACTCTCAGACAAAAATGTAATACTACCATGACCAGTAAGATTAGCTTCAGTGCTCTAAATCAAGAGCAACTGGAGTATAATACAAATCTCTAAATCGAGAGCAATTAGGACACTGGATCCAAAGGCACTATGATATTTCGTCTGTACGTTATTACCAGCTTAGAGACTTTTTTATATTAATTTGACTGATCCTCAACTACTCTACAGAAAAAACTGTTACAGGGACAAAGGAACAATTATCCACCACACTAGCAATTTTAAGAAATCATTCTACAAACATCTATAATTAGCCTTAAGATAGCTGTGTTAAAATTATTTTGAAAATGTTTTCAAATTTGAACTCAAAACACAACTACTTTGCATGACAGCTTGCCTGCAGTATTGAAGATCACATCAAAGTTAGTGCCTAAATGATGCTACTTTATTTCCCACAGAGGATCCTTAGGAAAAGTAAGGGAGTTTTCAAAACTAATAAACTGGGGGTTTTATTATTAAGACATTATTATTAATTATTTTTTAAGTGAAGGTGTCTAGCTTCTTTATGAGGTTTAACTACTGCATTCCTCACAACAGCCGAAGACACACGCCCAAGAAAACTACAGAAATCATTGAATAAAGTTCATTTAATAGCTCGAGCACACATCCAAAGCACTGATGAGTGGAATGCTCACAAGTGAACCCTACTGAGTCCTCATCCATGAAAGGTCTGCTGTAAACAGCTCTCCAAAAAATGGTACTAATTAAAAACACAAGTGGTCTGTGTGTTCTATAAATACCCATGCCATGGCAGTAACATGCAAACATCATCTATACATCTATACATCTGCGCACTCTGTCTCCAAAGAAATATCAATTCCTAATGAACACTGTGTTTTAACCCAACACAGTTAAAATACCATGAAAAGAACAGTAATCTAAAATTACCTTGTTAAGCTTACTAACTTCCCATGTATCTTAAAATTGTTACAACTATTCCCTTACTGTAAGGGTATCTGGAAGAGACTTCTCAGCAGTATATTAAATAAAGCTCAAACTGACCTGAACAACTGGATAAAAATAATATAAATCACAAGGAAATATTCCTGTTATCTCTTATTAAAGAAAGCAGAGTAGAGTTTCAGCGCTGCAGGAGTGTAACAGCACTGTATGTATTTCTTTAAGTGTTTGTTCCAATCTTCCACCAAAACAATTGTGTTAGTTAATACAGGAAAGTGCATTTTATTTTCAGGCTTACATTTTTCTGTCGACTGCTAACAAGGTCAAATGCAAGACTGGCTCTGTATTCACTGTAGACCTGGAAAAAATCCAGCACATCAGATGTGTGATTAATTTGTTATCACACTTTATAAAAGCAACATGGATATTAATAAAATATTTCCATAAAATATTATAAGCTTATGCGTTTTCTGAAAGAGTACCAGTTTTTCTGAGGTCTAACTGCACCCTTCAAGAGATGAGCCTCTATTTCTACAATAAAGTAATTTGCATATATATACAACAAACATACAACACTATGCTATGTTTTAGGAACTGAATGAGACTTCGTAAGTTACTGAATTTCAGGATCATCAGAACCACAAAATAACAGAAATCACATTAATCACATTTAGTTTTTTTCCCCCCCACAGTTCATAACTGGTTTTAAGCTACATGAAAGCTAGCCCTGGGATCAAATTAAACAAACGAGAGAGCTTTCTTATATACTAAGCAAGTGATCCTACGAAAAAGGCAAATTGCGTGTGAACATGAATATTAAGTTTTTCCTTCTCTTTAAAACAGTTCAGCATATTAACAGAGAAAAGCATCTATTTTAAGGATAAGTGACAGGACAACTTGCAATGCAGGTGTCAAAAATTCTGGGAAAACTCTGACCTAGCAACCATAAATCTTTAGAACTTCATACACAAACCCCACAAAGTTTATTAAATAAACCTTGCAGAATTGCCAGTCACTACCTCCATCCTCCAGCTGTTTCAGCACTCTGAAGCACGCTACATTTTTGGCTACCATGACTTCATTACTGCTCTTTTCCACACTCTCCATGCAAAAGTAGGGCATGCATAAATGCCTCTGGCATAAGGGAGCTTATTAAGTGCATCTATTACACTTGTTTCTACACCACACAGTGTAGTTACTTTGGAGATGCTGAAAAAGACAGCACTTCACAAGTTCTGATCTCATTTCCTGAACAGTGGTTTTAATAGAAAAGACACTAACTCATATCTTCACAAATTTATCAAGTGTGTTTGAATTCACACAGTGTGGAACACAAATGGCCAATGTATCGTGCTGCAACACCCAAGAAGCAACCTCATCTACAGCTTTAAAAGAAGGACTGGATAATATATGCGGCCCAAGAAATTTCAGGAGTGGGAAACTAACATAACCTACTTCATATTAGTGCTCCAGGGACAGTGAGAAAAAAAAATTATCTCTGATTTCAGATTCCACTTTTAACACACATGCAAGAATAGAGTTAGAGCAGCCTAACAAGATCTGTTTTTCCAAAAGCCTGAATTTTAACCTACAATCCATTTTGTTAGGAAAGGGTACAAGCTCTGTCTAGACTGCAGAACAAGTAACCTTCTGTCAATTTAACAAATGATCACTTCACAAAATGATCTGCCAGTAATGTGAATTGTAGCTATTACGTGAGCTGTTACACAACACTTGCAATAATTTATGGATCTGGAACTACTAATATAAAACCAGAGGTGTTAGTTCCACATTAAAAAGATCCTCAGAAGTATATTGTATCAGGAAATTAGCAAGCTTTCCCAAGTGATATCGTACATATGAAAATAACAATTTTTACATTTTCTGCACTGGAATAAATTTTAGTATTTAAAAAAAATTAGCAAAATTAAATACAATTTAAAATAGCACCCAGCATTCCAAACGGGATACCTACATCTGCCGTGATGTCATTGAATTTTGTTATAAAGGCGTGTTTCACAATATCCACTGCAATTTCTGAAGCAACCACCATGCAAACATCCGGGAATAACACCCAAAGATGATCTGAAGGTTGTGAAGAAACAAGTTAGGCCATTTAATTTAATGTCAGTACACACAAAAAATTATAACACTTCTGTTCAGCAGTGAAAAATCCTCACGAGTCTGAAGAATCTGTAAGTTTGCATCATCACTGAGCAAACAGTGTGCAAGTTCTTCCCTCGCTGTCCTAAAAATTTATCAGTACTGTACAATCACACCGCAGTTGGGATCAGGCTCTTAACTCTTCACTTTGTAAACCTTTACCTCTAGTAGGAAGACAACCGTTGTAAGTACTAGATACTACTTGTTCAGGATGTGTAAGACATAGACAAAGCATCTACAGTTTTAGATGCTTAAGGTAAAATTTAGGTAGACTGGTAAGATTCAGGCAAAATACTTCACAGATCAGGGGTCAAAATTATTAAAACAATGATTTAATAAAATCAGTATTTTACACAATATTTATTAGATATGTCATTAAAATCTTAAGTATAATCAATATTTGATTAAGAACTGTATTTTTAACATAATCTTTATCACATTTCAATCTCGCTAGCCTCCCAAAATAGCATTTTCTAGGGGATCCTTCATTCACAGTGTACTCCAAGGAAAGGAAAGGGCTGGGAAGAACACTGCTTGAAATATAACTATACATGTTCATAGCATAACAATATATATTTCTAGCAGAAAGGACGCGGTCATTCATAAAAGAATACCAGAAATAGAAAAATGAGAATCTAAGGTATTTGACAAAATTAAGATTTGTTAATTAAATGTCTTGATTACCCTCATCTTTCAGATTGAGGGAAGAAGCAAGAGATACAGCTCTTGATAGCGCAGGAATTTTTCTTCTCGTTTGCTTACCTGGATTCCATGAGAACTGTTCCATATTTCTTAGACATACAATTAGTAGCAGCACGTAATTGGTGAACCTCTCCTTTATATCTGGATTAAAAAAACCAAAACCTGTCAGTTCCAAAGAAACATTTATTTTGCATACTCATTCTGAGGTTCTATCATTTATTAATTCTTGGATTAGACAGCATTTTCCACAAATTATTTAACTGGATTTAAGGGGTGGGGGAAGTGCTGGGAACTACACCATGGACAGGATTTCTGCAGTAGGTTGTGACCTGGTCTGTCCGATGCTGCGTCAACTTGGGGCTCCCAGCAGCAGAAGGGACTTAAATTGTGACTTATTATCACCTCTTCCAGTACATTAATAAAATAATCATCATTCTTGATAAAGTCTGCACATTCCTTCTGTGATTCAAAAAGAACCAGCACCTCCTGTTACTAAAATGGAGAGAATATACCTATCTGTCCTTTCAAGCTATTAGCAAGGTACATTTCATTTTCTACAGATCATGGATATCCAAATTGCTGTATACTGGGTTCAGTAGAAGGAAAAAAAAATGTTTGAAGAAAACTGTTACACCTTAGCTAGAAGGTTCCCACCAGTCTTTCACACTGCCATCTTAAAAGGGAACAGCAGGATGTGTCAGCACAGTTATCAAAACTGTAAGCACTGTGACACAAAAGCAGTCTGATTAGGGACAAAGTCCTATGACTTGCCTCCCAGAGAACGCAGTCTTTTTTTCTACTTTGGTGTCCTGTCTCCAGAGATGACACATACAGCTTGCTTCAGGAAGCATCACATTTTTTAGCTTATTAAAAAACACCTTCCTGAAACTGTACTATTGAAAAACAGGGTAAAGCCTAAAACATAATGTCATCACAATTTATGAAGTCCAAAGAAGTCTTTTTAGAAGATAGAGCTATTAAGAAAATCTGTGAAGACACCATTAGTGCTTGTTACACCTGTCAAGAACCGCAAAAATAATTTCTTTGCGGGCCCTCCAAATCCAAAGGGTTCATTTTCTAAAGCACCTCCAATACTGTGTGGGGTTCTACCTACTGGTTTTGGGAAACAAGAAATAGAAATGTTCAGAAGCAGACACAAGGATTAAGCTGGCCAAAAAATATTTGACTCTATGTCAACAGTTTCCATCTTCTCTGACTGACTACAGGCCAACAACAATGCTTGTGACTGCAGTTACTACAGTATAATAATATCCCTCATTTTAGAATAGCAGCTTGGAAAACTGGCAAGTCTGAAAAAATGGAGTAAAAAGAAAAGAAGAAATCCTCCAGGAGAAGGAAAGAAAAAGCACACAGAATTCAAGAAGAATGAGACTTCATGCACAATATAAAAAAGCACAGCTTATAAATTCATCTGTCGGTATGGGCTGGGGAAGGCACAGAGGAAGCACAAGTTTTCAAAATAGAACAAATGGCATATATATGGGGGGGAGAAAGAGGAAATCTTTTAGTACAATAAATGTAGAGCAGAAAAACGACATAGATAAAACACAATTTCTTGATTTCCTGCCAATGACACTCCAAGTGAAGTATACATTCTTCTATGCTTATGACTTCACAAAATACTGCCCAAATGGCCAGAACACAGTATTGTCTGAAAAACCTAGATAGAAGATATCACTTGACACTGTCACAAATGGATGAAAATGCAGTCAAGCACTCATTGATCTATATTCTTTATCATGCTCATTAGTGACTTGGAAATAATCACTGAGTTTTCAGACTTTTGCCCAGAATCGCAAAATGGTTTTATCTTCTGTTTCCCATATCACATACTTCCACACTGCTACAATACATCACTGGTCAGCAATACATAAGAAATACAGATCTCATCTTCAGTTCCTCAGGCCCCAGGGAGACCTGTACAGATAGATATTCTCAAGTGGGAAGCAAGGACCTTAATTCAGGCCTAACATTAAAGCATGTCTCAAGCTAATCCCCCAGACATTTATTACCTGCTTGGTATATGTTAGCTCACCAGTCGACAGGATTAAATTGAGAAGGGACATTTTTGGGCTTTAAATTTCCACTTATAATGTTGTAATAATACCAATTTTTCTTCCACTAATTTCTGAGACTGGGTGACAGGCTGATACCTGTTTTTCCCCTCTGCTTATTTTCCCTGTTCTCAGTGGCCTCCCTTCTAAACTGTTATCTCTGCTGCCACAGCTGTTCAAGGCTGTTAGGAGTGAGAGGAGTGACTGTGGCTGCTGCTCTTCATCCTCATCCCTCTCATCAACTGTCAAGAGATGCAAGCGAGGCAGACAGGGCACTTTAAAGCAGCTTCAACAGTAAACTCAATCAACGCAAAAACTCGTTTCATTTCTCACCCTCACGGACAAGGACAAAAAAGGCTTCAGGATATCCAAAACAACCACTGGTAATCAGTCCTAAATACCAATTAAAATTTCAGAATACAAAACATGTACCAATAATGTTTCACCATTTATTATGAACTTATTTGATGTTGTATATGTACATTTGGTTTTTTTAAACCAGTGAGGGGAGTTTCCTGTACCATATATTGCCACTTCTTAGATGATGTGGTGAACTACAGAACAAGTGAAGCTACATCCCTGGATTCACACTTGCTCATGCTCTTAAGAACAAAGGCAAAGTATATCACTATATTTGGGAATTTGGCAGAACAGTGACAAACCACCAGTGTTAATGTTCAGTTGCAGAGAGCACAAGTACTAGCAGGAGGAAATAATTCTATTCTGCTTCAGCATAAAGAAGAGTGAAGTGGAAAGAAAAATTATCTCTTTTCGTTCTCCATTGTGACAATCCTTAATAACATTGATATAAGCCATTTCAACTCAGTTTTGCATGTATTCCACCAAGTATAGATGATAAGCATATCACTTAAACTGTTTTTCTGTTAGGATACAGTATAGCTTCAATAACCCTTGCCATTATAAGACAGGTTTAAATGAGAGCCAAAATGACAGACCAATGACATTTTAAATGGTCTTCAGCTACCTCCACGAGCACGTGATTAAGAAGCTTACTTTGTCAGTGCTTATGATCCTAAGTGTTAAAAACCTGACATGTAGCACTATTTCAGATATATTTATCCCCTTGACCAGTCTCTTGTCAGCACATACCATGCACAGTGCTGATGACATATCGTGCATGAAGTATGGACAGACATTAGTGACAGGTGCTGCCCCTCAGGGGTCCATACTGGGACCAGTGTTATTTGATATCTTCATTAATGACATAGATGAAGGAATTGAATGCACCCTCAGCAAGTTTGCAGATGGCTGAGTGCTGAGGTTGCCACACCAGAAGGGTGGGATGTCATCCAGAAGGACCTGGACAAGCTCAAGAAGTGGACCCATGCAAATCTCAAGAGGTGCAGTAAGACCGAGTACAAGGTGCTGCGCCTGGGTCGGGGCAACCCCAGGTCTCAACACAGGCTGGGGATGAACAGATCAAAAACAGCCCTGTTGAGAAGGACTCGGGGATTCTGGTGGATGAGAGGCTGGGCAGGAGCTGGCAACGTGTGCTCACAGCCCAGAGAGCCAAACGTGTCCTGGGCTGCATCCAAAGCCCCGTGGGCACCAGGGCGAGGGAGGGGATTCTGCCCCTCTGCTCCACTCCAGTGACACCTCACCTGCAGTGCTGCATCCAGCTCTGGGGTCCCAGCACAAGAAGGACATGGACCTGCTGGGGTGAGTCCAGAGGAGGCCACCCAGGTGATCAGAAGGATGGAACACCTTTCCTATGAGAAAAGGCCGAGAGAATTGGGATTGTTCAGCCTGAAACAGAGAAAGCTTCAGGGTGACCTAATTGTGGACTTCCAGTATCCGAAGGGAGCCGACAGAAAAGATGGAGAGGGGCTTTTTACAGGGCATGTAGTGACAGGACAAGGGGGAATGGCTTCAAAATGGAAGAGAATAGGTTTAGATTAGATATTAGGAAAAAAGTCTTTACTGTGAGAGTGGTGAGGCCCTGGCAGAGGTTGCCCAGAGAAGCTGTGGATGCCCCATCCCTGGAAGTGTTCAAGGCCAGGCTGGATGGAGCTCTGAGCAACCTGGTCTAGTGAAAGGTCACTTCTGGCCACGGCAAAAGTGTTGGAACTGTAGATGATTCCTCAGGTCCCTCCCAACCCAGGCCATCCTATGACTGATAGACGGCATTCTCATTCCATGCTGAAGCTGCACTCGTACCAGGGCTGGCCCTGAAGCCTGACATACATCATACTACACACTGCCCCATACACACTTCAGATTATTTGAAAGATGACACTCTATTTGCTTGTGCTTCTATGCATCCTCTAGTGCTGCAAGTAACTAGATATGGTTAAATCTTTCCTTAAAGTATGTATTTCAGTATTTTGAAAAGGGAAAGGAAGAATCAGACATTCCAAGACTTAGTACATCAGAACTTAGTGACCACATGTCAAAAACTAACCACAATATACCCTTTTCCATTGAGGTAAGTCACATGTGCCTATAAGGCTTGTGATACGAACAGAGATGGTAAACATTTATTTCAAAGACATGCAATGCACATACTGCCATAAATGCAACAAAGGAAAGAAAACAAGAAGTACCTTTTTTTTTTCCTCTTGGTTGTGTAAAATAAAGCCCAAAAAAGGACTGCACATAGCCAAATCAGATTTTAAATACTTTTGCCCCACTTACATGAACTCTGCCATTCCAATTTTAATAGAATTCTATCCCCATATTAATAACACATTCTGCCCTTCCATAAATCCTCCTGAAAAATAGCAACACATACCCACCAATTAATTTCCAGTGTGTCAGAGGGTATCATTGCTTTTAGAAAGCATGTAACATGAAACAAATGTTACTGGAAACAAAGATTCCTGGCACAGCACTGCATCTAGTATGGACTAACATAATTAATTAGCCAATATCTCAAACGACCAACTACTGAACCCTGAAGATCTTAGGTACTTTGCAGTGGTAACTAAAAGAGGCAGTGAGATCACAGGAACAAATCCTGAAGTGGGGTAAATAGTCTTTTAGTGCTAGCTATTTCCTTCCAGATTCCCTGACACATTATGAAGGAATCCTGAATCAGCAAAGAAAAAAAATAATTTTTATCATGTTTAATCCCACTGTTTATATGTTTAGATCAAAAGCTAGTTCTAAATTACAGTGTGTATGAAGTGAAACAAGATCTTTTGGTTTACATCTCAGCAACTCCTAAATAGCTGTAGTGCCAACTACCTCTTAACAAGTGACCAGAGCACAAGAAAGGATCAAAGACTGAACAAGGAATCATCAAGGAGGCACCAGTTTTAAACCCAGTCCTGCCCCCAAATCCCTCATCCTTAAAATGATTAGAATAATGATATTAAAAAAACCTAAAGCCACATGAAAAAGCAGTTTGAATTTCAAAGACCAAAGGTAAAAATAAAGGCTATTCAATATTGTGATCACAGTCAAAGAAACTGATAAATTGGGAACAAAGAAGAAAGAACAGAGAAGAAAAAAAGTACAAAGGAAGAAAACCGAAGTTCCTAAAAGTTCAGAATAAGTATGTTAAATTTTTGAGACAAGAGATTTAAAAAACAAGGAAGAGTCATGCCTAACAACCAACTGAAGGAAATAACCTAATGCACTACAGCTAATGTACTTCTTTGTATGAGGTACAATTGAATTTTGTGAAAAAATTTAATTTAGAGCACAGCTTGAAATTAAAATAAGACATTTAAAAGCATAAAGGAAGGCAGCATGCTGGGCTTTCAACAGTGATGAAAGAGCTTCTCTTTATAATTTGGTCTCCTTGTTCTCTAATCCTGACCCTACAAAATTAGTTTACAGATAACTATTTCAAAAAGAGAATATACTATTTAAATTTAGGGAAATATTTCTTCCTGATACAACAAATAAAAGGTCTTCTTGTCTTCTGTATAGAAGTGTTTTGCAATGGCCACAGTGTTTAGATTGCCTGGGTGTACATAAATTTCCTCGTAAAAGTCAAGGTGACAATGCAAAAGAAGTTTTGCTGCAGCTGACAAATGAAAGCTGCGGGAGCAGCAAGGTTGAAATCACAGACTCTGTAGCTGCAGTCTCAAGCAGCTATACAAGCCCCAAGGTCTTTGCTGACCTGCCCCTAAAAGACAACAGGTTTAGTTTTATTAGGTGGCAATTAACCAATGTATATCTCATGTCCTGTTCAATTAATTTTTATACAGATGAATCACAGTTATTTTAGTCTTGAAGGTTTACTGAATTAGCTGTTAAAGCAGAATTTTAAACAGCCATACCAAGGTGAGAAGGATCACTGACCCCACTAAGTCCAGAAGTGTAAATACTGGGAAAAATAGTACAGCCACATGTCAGCTTGCTATCCACCAACTGATGCCGAGCACGATGCCAAGTGAAAATGATTTCACAACTTCCAGATCTAAACTGGTAGCTTGGTGGCGCTTCCTACCCTGATGTCTTGTTACGTAAAAGCTTGAGCCAGGCAGGACTCGGCATGGGATTTCAACGTGTGATACAGGACATGTCTTAGAAAGCACAGCCTGGACAGCTCACCTCTGTTTTCACACACAACTTGCTTTTGAATTCTAGTTGTAGCAACTTCCTTTGAACACAGTATCTACTCTGGTGGTCATTGCTTATCTTTTCTCCTACATTGTATTTTTTCTTTTGATTAACATGTTAGATGAGAAGGGAGTTTCACCTATTCATGAGAAATTCCTCAGATGCCCCTGTGAGATTCATACTATTCCCCTCAAGAATTACTATATTTAGCTACGGTGTACTAATCAGTACCTTTCCATTGAATTGAAAACATAGGTTTGACAACAGTAATACTTAGAGCTGAGCCACAGAAAAGGTGGGGCAAGGGGAATCCATTCAGTGTGTCCAAGCTTAATCAGCTACTGCTGCCATCGTTGCCCTACAGCCGACTGCAGACCTCAGAAAACTACTGGAAGAAGCAGAGAAAGGTGGGATATATATGAGAGTGCTTGGATTTAGTGTTTCCTTTCAGAAGTTTAGCGCAGTCCAGGCATGCAGTTTAAGCACACTGTGTTCTAGGACACACGAGACACTCCAAAGGCTAACTGGGAGCTCAGCTGACAGGACGAGACTAGCCTCACTTCCAGAGCAGGACAAAGTAGTGCCATAGCGTGCCAACACAAGATGCACCATCATTTCAGCTGCATGAAATAAAACATTTAAAGGACACCAAAGTGATCAGAATACATGAATTGAAACAATACCGTTCTATCCTTACTGAAGCTGTGATGCAGTAAATCTGTTCAAGTTCAAAAGAGGTGAAAATTTCTACTAAAACCCTGTCTGTTACTTATCTCTGAGAAGAAAAACACTGCTATTTATAACCATACTGAAAAGTGTTCCAGGAAAAGTTATCTGCTTGAAAGGAATAAATTAGCTTGTTTTGTGCACTCTTCTACGTATGTACTTACTGCTTCCATCCCCACACTGTCTAATGAATGGCAATAACTTCTTCCACCAGCTGATAAAGGGTGACCTGATATTGCTATTACGGCTCTTCAATAATAATGTCCAGCAATAAAATATTGATATCCCTTTCTTTTTATGGAGGAAATTACTAGCAATTTCTAATACCAGTCCCTTATTTATTTCAACATGAAAGAGGCCTCACCTTTAGATAGGAGAGCTAGATCCATAGTTGTAACTATTTTCTGCATTAATAAGAAACCTTATCTAGGTTTTCTGTCAATATTTAAGTAAATTTCACTTTTAGCATTCTCACTGTAAAGTTAAATACCTCTGATTTAAAAAATATAAGTAATTAAATCCTGGAACCAAAAATAATACCATTATCACAGAATAAACAGATTATCAACACAGCTGGGAAGATCTTTTGGGGGGTTTTAAGAGCATCTATGAGGTAGCTTAAAATTTCTGTTATATAATTTTCTGTGACATATTTAAGGTTTTATGTAAATAGTCTTTCATCCAAAGAATTACAAAACATTTGCATGTAATATTGCAGTTTGCAGATGAATTAAGATAAAAGTCACATCAACATTCAGAACTCAAAACCTGATGTAAGCCTGTTGAAAATTTAACTTGTAATAAAATAAAATAATAATAAATTAATAAATAACAAATAAATAACAAAAATATTTATTTGTAACAAATAAATTTATTTGTAATAAATAACAAAAAATAAAAATAATCTGTTTTTAAATAAGTAACTTTTTTTTTTTAACCTCTTGCACATTTGAGCTATCTGGTTTAAAATCTATGAGCTGGAATGAAAAAAATATATTCTATTTTCTTTGCTCATATGTATAAATGAAAGTGGGGAAATTCAAATCAGATATACTGAAGAAATTCTTCACTGTGAGGGTGGTGAGGCACTGGCACAGGTTGCCCAGAGAAGCTGTGGATGCCTCATCCCTGCCCACGGCAGGGAGGCTGCAACAAGATGATCTCTGAGGTCCCTTCCAGCTCAGGCCATTCTAAGATTCTACAAAACTACTACAAGCAAAGAAGCTCTAGCACAGCCTTGAAGTGCAATCACTCCTACTTGGCTTTGAAATCAAGAATTCAATAAATATTTCAAATGGCTGATATCAGTATTAGAGAGAATCTCCATCAAAGGATGCCTGAACAGCTTTTCCTCATGAGACACGCTGAGTACGAGTTCCCAAAATTCATCCTAAGCAGCAACACACTTAAGAAATGCCAGAAGCATGTTTCCTAAGTACCCTCTACTATTATCTTGAGAGCATATCAAAAATTAGAGTCATCTCTGGTATTTCCCTCATATGCCAGCTACTTTGTTACATTGGTTTTTTTATTTGTTTGGGGTTTTATTTGGTTTTTTGGCTTTTTTTTTGCTTGTTTGTTTAGGGTTAGGGGAGAGGTATTCAAGATCCACCCTCACAGCCACCCAACAACATGCATTCTGAGATCACTGTCACTATAGCACACTACGAAGTCAACTTTTTGAAAACAGAAGACTTGATCACTTGGAAGCACGGGTATTTCAGCACAAAGCCAGTAGGCTGTTTTAGCACCTCAAATAAAAACTTGCCACAAAAGGACTAACAGTGTTCCTTGAAGTGCATCTCAGTTTCATGCTACTGAACCAAACAGTAAAAGGGGTGATGAGGAATGCAAGTCAGAACACTCAAATTCACCAAGGT
This sequence comes from Mohoua ochrocephala, assembly GCA_013398855.1. Lineage (NCBI taxonomy): Eukaryota > Metazoa > Chordata > Aves > Passeriformes > Acanthizidae > Mohoua > Mohoua ochrocephala. The sequence goes on along the minus strand of VZTA01016569.1, from coordinate 388,160 downwards.
AAAGTAATTACAGTAAGAATAATAGTAGATACATTGAATACATTAAATACATTAATAAATTAAATAAACAGCTTCTCTCTTCACATTTTCTCCTGATCAGCACTGCTATACATACCGCTATTTGACATTTGAAAAAGATTGTTCTTCTCAAACTTCTTGAAAACGCTTCCTTTTATTTCGACAAACTGCAATTTTTAGAAACAGTTAATTAGTTTTTACTGATAAAAAACTGATATAAACAAATAACGATATGAAAAATACGTTATTTTAAAACATTAAGACATATGATACACAAAGGATTCTGAAACAAATTAGAGTAGCTATATAATAAAGCTACACACTTACATTGTTGGACATCATGATGGTAAGCAGTGATTTATTGTGGGAGTTGAAGGCCACATTAAGGGTTGTTGCTTGAACCATTATAAGAATAGCATGCAGGACTGCATAGCAGGGTTAAGGAAGAATATTTGAAATAATTTTTCTGCATAACAGTACTGAAGAGCATTGAACATCAAAATTCCTATTTTGCTTTCAAAGTTTAACAGGAAAGTTTCCATATCCCTGTAAACCAGACTTACAGCAAGACAATACTTACATGTATGTAATATACCTGCAGTGCTTTGTAGCATGTAATGATGATGCTAATTTTTCTTGTTCTAAAAGAACTCAAGGACATTAGTCATGAGAAACATCAATACAATCTGAAGAAAAAAATCCAAGGTAAAGATGCAGAATTAGCCTAAGGATTTCAGAGAAAATAGGGAAAAACTGTAAGGATTCTAAATTCATTGCCAAAACTAATGGACTACGGTATCTCTTTAGATTCATCAATTCATTGTAAGGTTACTTCACACTAAGAACATTTGCATCCTGCATATGTATGAGTTTATCCCTTCAAGAAAATATGTTCAAGCTAGATGCATTTAACATTCCACTAAATAAAATCCCACTATCTTCAAGGCCCTGTGACCCAAAATACTCAAATACACATCAGAAATAAAATTTTCCATGAACTACCCAATTACGGTTTTTCATTTTAGTATAGGTACACCATTCTGAAGGGTTTGTTTTTTTTTTAAAGCAGGTGGTACTGGCAATCTTACTTTACAAGTAAAGGAACACTGATTTAGGAATACTATCAATTTTTCAAATGTATTAAAATACAATAATGCAGAGCAAGTACTCCGTAATTTAACTTAGAAAATTTTGCGATTTATCAAAGAAAAAGGATACAGACATATAGCACTGCCATGAAGAAGTGAGGAATCACACCTATGTGAGCTCGTTTTCTTTCCTTAGGTTCTGTAGCTGTCCAATAAAGAGCATCCAAAATATCTTGTCCAAATGAGGAAATCAGACGATCAGCCACCTAAACAAGAACAATTTTACTGCCTTTTACTGCCTACCTTTGTCTCCAACACTTGAGTATGCCCAGTTCAAGAACAGTTCAATCTAAAAGTACAGCTCAATCCAAAAAAAGTTTCACATATGTATCACTTTTGATCTCTTCCTTATTCCATTTTCACTCTGGGTTTCACAGCAATACTGTTCCTTTTGTATATTCAGCAGTTTACTTTCCCTTTCAAACTTACTATTCCCTTTGCAACAGTATTTGTAATAAATAACATTATACTGTTACCTTAGATGCTTTCTTGAAAGATATTCAAGTACAGTTCAAACCTCAGCCTTTGATAAAGCAGTATGTATCTTGTGTCAAACTATCTTAAATGTTTTTCCCCATCCCTCTGCGTTTAATAAGAAAAAAAACCCCAACAATGAAAAGTGAATTCCAGACAGGGAGCATTTGCTTACAGGTACAAAAAAGACTGAAATTAGACTTGGCTCTACTGCTTTCTATATACTGAAGTATATACTTAATGCAAATGTCTGCATAAAGCAGAATTCAAAATTAAAAGTACTATAACACAAAAACAAAGCAATTAAGAGGGACTTGAAAGGCTGCCAAAAAGGGAAAATATGTTGAAAAAACAACAAGACACCTGAAGTGTAATCCAAAGAATACATGCAGAAATAGAAAAAAACCCCTCTGGCAGTAATTCTAAAGATAGAAAACATATGGACAGCATTTTGAACTTGCAATTTAATACCACAGCAAGAAAGGTCACAGGGAGTTCCACCGGTTCCCAACATTTCATCAGCAGCAATCACATAAAACCGAAAATCATTACACGGAAGAACATTTCTTCTGCCTATACGCTGCAGTTCAGTCATTTTAAAACCAAGCTGCACAGAGCAACAAAATCAGAACTTCAAAAACTAAACTTGGTACAGGTCTGGCTGAAAAAAAGAGCTATCTCTCACTGCTTACTAATTCAACCAAATGGAAACAGTTAAAGATGAAAAACTGATTATCTGTACTCAAGTAATATTTTCTCTTAGTGTCTTTCTGTAAAACAACAATTTTGGACATGTTAAATCAACGTGTAGCAGCAATACAGAACCAGGTGCACAATGTACCTGCAAATATTGAGCCTACTAAATAGAAAGTAAGTTCCTGGGACAATACAAATAAACATAGACTTAGGATCATTTCCTGACTTTTTAAATTAAGTGTTCTCAAGGTAAAGATACTGAAGTGAGAGAAGTAGTACTTATTCAAGACACTTATTACTGAATGAAGTTTCCTAAAATATGAGAATTGAATTAAAACAAAATTTTACAGGATGCCTCAAGTCAATGTACAATGTGCTGCGCTCTAAGAATCACCTATGAAATAAAATGAACAAAACCATGAGCTGATGAATTATCATAAATCTGAAGCTCCCAACCCCATCAGTTTGAGAGATATTTACAGTGGCATTGTTTTCGGCTTTTAGGTTTCGTAAATTGAGATTGTCTGCATTATTTGCTTCCTGCTCATTGTGATGACCCATTGAGTAATTACAGCTGGTGTAGTAACACCAGCTACAGAATGCTTAAGAGTTTGGTAAGTTTTTGTTCACAATATTGTGAGGGTTTTAATAGATAAAATAGTGGCTTTGCTTTCCTTTCTATTTAAGCAGTCCTTGGTTCTTTGATGAAAGGATAGAAAATATTAAAACCCACCACACAATATTGTTGCTTGCTTTTCCAAATATGACTTACCTAAACCCTACATGCCGGCTCCAGGCTCCAGCAGAATTCCATGGTGAGTGCTGTCACCAGCATAACGCACACTGGGGCTTCACAAGGAGCAGGAGCCGGTGGGTCTGAATCTAAAAAAGAAAAGTGTCATTTAAGCCAAATGTGCTGAATGCTCCCCTTAGCCTGTCAGTTGGGAGCATTCAGCACATAATTTGAAGATTTTGCATTCCTCACATCTGTCCAGGACACTACTCCCTGGACTTGCCAACAGCCGAAAACATTAGGACATTGTAAACATCTCTGTTGCTCAGTGATTTAATTAAACTAAAAAAATCTTCCTTATTTTGAAAACTTGTGAAAAAATGTCAAGTGTAAAGCTTTAAAAAAAGCATATTAACAGCTCCTTAAAAAGCATTGCTTGCATCAGTAGCAAAGACTTTTAATAAAAATCACCAGAGTAGTCTAAGCAAGCCGATATTCAAACTGCTGAAAGCTGACTATCAACCAAGTCTTTCAGTGGGATCCCATGAACATTTCCTGATAATATTGCTGCAACCTGTCATGGTAAAAAAGCCCCTTAAAAACATGCACTCTGCTTGGCATGTTGGGTTTCGTGAGACACCATGGAAGTTAAATACTGTTTCCAAATTCAAAGTCTAATGTCATTGTTCTAACAACCATCAGTAGTAACAGACTTCTCCCTTTCCTGAAGGAAACAAACTGATGCAGCACTTTTCTTAGTTAAAACACACAATTTTGGTTCTGCCAAACACAGCAAAGTAATTCAATTCCTCATTGCAACAGAATGGCACATGGCTTCCAATTCATAGCAAACACTGCAGTATCGCTTCAAATTATGTGGTAAGCACATAAAGCTGAGAAAGTACAAGCATGATTTGAAGTAGTCTTGAAATACAGAGAAATTACTATTTTGAGCACATGGATTTATTTAGTAAGTGATAATCTCTCACCAATTATGGAACTATTTTTTGGATGAGTATTTCCCCACACAGATAGTAACTCAGTGCCAATTTAATATTTGTACGTATTTTTCCGCAAATATAAAATCAAAGGCAACAAAAAACCTATGAGTAAACTGAGGTGGCTTGTATGATATTTATTTCACTTAGTATAATAAAGTGTGTTCCTTATGCAATATTTTCATATTTTATGAGGAAAGAACAAATGCCTTCAGACAAAATAGTCAGATTTTGCAAAGTGTAACCCTGTTTCAGCAGTCTTCAAACAGAGGTACAACAGATGTTCAAACAAGGATTAATACGTCGTTCAGGAATCCCAGAATCCTAGTAGAGTAACTTCTGTGTACAAAGCCCTGATTGAGTCCTTTTAAGAGACTGTATTCCTACTATGTCCTCTATATTTACAGGATGGAGATCAGATTGTAGCTATGAAAACATTATTTACTTTGTGAACCGCTGATCATAAAAATACAATAAAAATCTTATACTTTACATTAATAGCAAAACAGAAATTGTTTTTTTTTGCCAGAACGTCTCTTACCTCCCCAAACAATTTCGTTCTCTTGTGTCACTACATTCATTCATCTCATTGCTTACATACTCAGGCTTTTGTCTGCTAGCCAGAACTGAGGTTAAGCAGTAATAAGTGTCCTCGCATACAATGAAAATTATATTTCCACAATGATGAATTAAAATCCAAATTCCATGTTTTCTACTATCCTCCTCCTCTGCTCTCTCGGGATCTTATCATTATTTCAAATCAACAGTTTCTACTTTTTTTGGTGAGTTCAAAATCTCATTCATTCCCTGGCATTTCATAAGACTTCTTTCATTTCCATTTCTCAAGTTTCTTGCTATGAAATTAATAAGCTCCATAAATCAGGCATTATGAAACAGTATCTAAAAACTTATTTTTCACAAACCTGTTTCACTGCATCTAGGCCTATTGTCATAGGTGTGCGCAGATTTGTGAGAATACCAGATGAGTCACATGCCAAGTACAACTACTGTGACACAAAATATTTTAGATAGTCTGAAGAAAGCATGCTTCGTATTCTGATGCCAACATTCTTACCTCAAGCATGTTATAGATGATGTAGAGCTTTATGACAGACTGTCCCCTTATCAGATGATACATCATAGAGTAGTCGACATAGTGCATCATGAAGTAGCAGATGACCAGTATAACTCCTTTGAGAATGTCACATACCTGAGCAGGTTGTAGCAAACGTCTGTCACTGAAATACAAAGGGCAAAAAGCTCCACTAAATGTCATATACCCACAAAATACAGATGTTACTAAGTCAATATGAATTTACAGAAGCTGTTCATCATGGATCTATTTTAATGTCATTTATTATGCCCCTTCCCCTACCTTTCACTCCAACACCATGACCATGACACACATTTATAGATCACACTCATGAACAGGATCACAGTCTCTTACTCGCCGTATCTCTGTCATTAAAACACTGTATTTGTTGAGAGCTCCCACTTATTAATAACCTTCTGCATGCATGCCCTTTGGTTTCTAATTTACCTTCCCTCTTCCAGCCAATTCTATGATTTTGACTTCCTCAGGCACAGAAATTGTATTCACTATGATCAAAAAGAAATGAAGCAGTCATCTTCAATTTCAATATAATGAACCAGATGCTGAGGAACAGGTAGTAAATTCTGTATCTTCATTTAGCTCTAAGCTCTGCAGCAGTAAGTGCAAACAATTTGACATCAGAGCTCGAGGTTGATTGTGAATCAAATGCAAGACTTTTCTACCTATCGTCCCATGAGTAACCCAGGAGACTAAAGGAATCATTACACATTTTCTTCCTGGAAAGTAAAACTACAGGAAGAAAACAGCTTTATCTCAATTGCCACAACAGTAGCCATAAGCATAATGAAATTGCAAGGCAGTATTCACTTGTCTATTTATTTAGTTTAGTATTAATAGGATGCAAAGCAGTTAAAAAGCCTTTGAATTACATCAAAAGGTTGAGAATCAAATACAAAAAAAAAGGAGGAAATAATTTCTATACATATATTTATTTTTTTAAACACACTTTTACAGATGTTAATGTTTCAAAGAACTTGGAAGCAATTAGCAGAATTCAAGTAATGAATTTTCAACTTCAGTATTCTTAAATCAGTGGGTCAACCAGTGGTTAGGCAATGTTCCCTGATAACACACTTAGAAAAAAAAAATTAAAGAGTTATCTTGTAAAAATGTACGCCATTTATAAAAAGCATCCGAACAGTTACTTATGACCTCGGGAGTCATTCTACAGACCCTGCAGAGAAGACAAAAATCCCTGCTACCTCACTCATTCTATTTAAGTCACAGCAGGAGTGTTGTACTTTGGGTTTCTTTGTTGTCTTCCGTTCAAAAGAAAAACACCCTGAAAATGCATTCACCTATTATATCACTCCTGGAACCACACAGTGACATTCCACAATGGGCAAATAGGTCGTGCTCTTGCTGGGAGAATGAGCAAGAAAGTTTCCAGAACTCTCAGATTTACAGTATTACGCTTTGAACTGCTCCTTTTATTACATACTCTTTACTGCATAAACTGCATTAAAATTAAATACATTCTGAATAAAAGAATTCAACCTAGTCCAGCATACCAGAACCACTTACAGTGGCTTTCTCTCCCTAAGAGACATTTGCTTTCTTTCAGAAGTCATCCACATTACATCTTATTTCAGCCTAAGACCTCGACAAAATGCCTCAGGGAATTTGCTTTCTTTCTTCAGCCCCCAAAATGAGTTTTAATTGGCGCAAACACCAATTAAAAAAATTAAACTGAACATGTACCTTTTGCCCACTGCTTAAAAAACCTATGACTGTCTTTGCATGACACACAAAAAAATGCACCCTGCCCAATCTGCAAAATCACACTTTGAAAATTTGCTGCTTTATTTAACTACACTTGACTTAAAAAATTGTACTTATTAAAATATAATAGTATATACTGAAATGTTTAAAGGACTTAAACAAGCCCATGATTATGATTACTGCTCATATGCTGAGTAACAGCATATTCCTTTTTCTCCAATCTGCTTCCATTTTGGAAGTGTATTCAGTCACTTCCATACAAGCCTCCCAGCCAATGCTCAAACTCCGAAATATAGATTGGGATACAGTGGTAAAGGTACTATTATTCCACAACAGTAATGGCAGGCCTTAGCACGTGAAAAAGAGAATCAGAATTTATTACTAAGAAAATTAGCATCTCCATTCTTCCAGCCAACAACTGCTTTATGATTAGAGAAGTAGTGAGTACCTGGTAGAGAAAACCTGATGAACAAAAGAGACACCCACTTCAAAAGTTTTTTTTTTTTAAAGTTTGGTAAGGTACCAATTTTAATGATAGGATGGTCCCTTACTGATATGCACTAGTGAGTAGAATCTGTTTATGAAGCTTCTGAAGCAGTCAAGAAAGATTCTCACAGGAAAATACTTTGATGTCCACAAATCAATACAGACTGAAAATACCATGTCAAAGGTTTTCTGGCTTACAAGTAACATCAAAGATGCTCAACCGCCAGTACAGTCACAAGTTGCAGATGTTCTGTGCTGTTAACTATCACTCTTCTGCTTGTGCTGATTTTCATCCGTATGACTACGCTCAAGTGGAACCAACTCAGGAGAAGCCAACGTAAATGCAAACAGCAACCGTCACAGGGGAATACAGACTCTAAGAAGAGACTACATACAATCAGGACCACAACTGTTCTTCTAAGGTGTCAACTCTGAAAACTATCTTAGGAGACTAACACTGTATGAAGTTGCACACAAACTTGCACACAGCATCCTATACACTGAAAAGATTAAAAGAGTTTCAGAATGTGCTGTGCACAGAACAAAATTGATTATCACTGCGATTCAATTCAAAAGCTGCTCAATTCAAAAGTCAGATCAACTACTCTTGATTGCCGTGCTTTACAGGAATTAAACTTTTGCAGAACAGATCCCATTCAAATAACGTTTTTAGAGAATTTTAGAATCATTTAGGTTGGAGAAGACCTTTCAGATAATCGAGTCCACCTGTTCACCTACGACAGCCAAGTCCGCTACTAAATCACAGTCTATGCATCTTTTAAATACCTCCGGGGATGGTGATTCCACCACTCCCTTGAGCAGCAGCCTGTTCCATTGCTTTACAATCATTTTGGTGAAGAAATTTTTCCTAATATCCAATCTAAACCTCCCCTGGCACAACTTGGAAGTCCTCTTCTCCTACTTCTCGAGATGACTTGGATTTAATTTCTCAGTAGTCTGTCTGTATGTCTAAGAAAAAAACTGCAATAAACAGTATTTTTTTCTGACATTTAAATTAAAAATACAATCTATTAATGTTCTATTCAAAGTTCTACATAACTTCTTGTGCTTCTCATCCACATGAGAAGCAGAACCAACAGTAATGCTGTGACAACTTCAGAACAAGTGTCCTGGTTTGGCCTGGGACAGAGTGCTTTGTCTTTTTAGTAGCTGTTTTTTTGGATTTAGTATGAGGGTGCTGATAACACACTGAATGCTTTGGTTGTTGCTACGAAGTGTTTACCCTGAGCCAAGCGTTTTTCAGTGTCTCATGCTCTGCTAGTGAGGAGCTGCACAGAAAGTTGGCACAGAGTGTACCCAGGACAGGATGTCCCAAACTGGCCAAAGGGATATTCCACACCACAGAGCTTCACACACAGTGTATAAACTGGGGGAGCTACCCAGAACGGGGTCTATTACTGTTCAGGGACCAGCTGGGTACCAGGCAGTGGCTGATGGGCAACTCTGTCACTTTTTTCTCTTGGGTCCTGTTAGACTCTCTCCTTCTCCTTTTCATTACTATTATTACTATCATTAGCATATTTAGTATTATTAGCATATTTTGTTTCAATTATTAAATTGCTCTTATTTCAACCCATCAGATTTACCTTAACTTTCCAATTCCGTTCCCCATGGGAGATGGAGGCAGTGAGTGAGTGGCTGCATGGTATTGAGTTGCTGGCTGGGATTACACCACATCTTAAGTCACAAAAATATCTCCACAGTTTCAATTTCCTCAGTTTGATGACAGAAGAGTTGCCAGCATCTCAACCCCCTATTCAGTACAAGGGATTACTGCAAAGACTACAGAAAACTGCTTTTTAGAAAGTAAGAAGAGTAAGAAGATCCTGGCATTTAAAATATATTCCAGTTTTCTTTCATTGTACACTCAGGAAAGATCCCTTCATATTGACTAAACAAGTAACCTACAGTTTACCACTAACATGTTTCCAATTGAGAGAGATTAACCATGTCTACTGCATAAACCCATAGAAGCATTTTTATTGTAGCAGAATCATCTTCCGCTCTGGTCAATAACATTTACAAAAGGATTTTGAGGTGTGGTTCTGAATATAATATGGAAAAGAGACAATTATTTCCTACAAAGACAAGGAAATCAAATAAACAGATTAAGCCTAATGCTTTGTCACCTTTTGGCAAATACACAGAACCGACTGCAGAGCCTGCAGCAATAAAAGGATGTAGTCAGGGTTCAGTGAGAGCTGACCATTGCAGTTTCAGTGTATGATCAGGCTCACACCGGTTCAATCTGTATTTGTCACAAATCATTCCTATCCTTTGCATTAAGCTGTTTAATACATATAAACACACACAGGCTGACGTGATTTCATGCCTGTCATAGCATCCTAGCATTCTGCATTCATTTTTCTCAATATATGTTTTCACTTATTGTCTCCAGTAACTACTCAATGCCAACACTGGAAAGTACTGTCAGGACATCTTAAGCACTAACTAATCAGACCTCGTGATTAATATCACATACAAACTCATACTGCTGCAGACATGCACATCATGAGTACTACAGAATCTCAAGGAAACAAAAAAAACCAGCTCATATTGGCCAAGCTATGACAACCTCAAAAAGGTTAAGAAACAAACAAGGAAAACATAGCATAGTGCTGGTAATTTCAATACCTCACTTGAAAGTAGAGACCCAAGTTTTAAGAATTAACATTACTGAGCTGATGTGGTAACTCAGACTGGGATATTGTACAACTTTAGAAACCACTGAACTCAGATGTGAGAAACTGAAACAGCTTAACTCACTTTCAAACAATTCACATTTTTCCAGCTGCGCATGAAGTATGACACAATACAGAGGGAAAGATTTCACACAAAAATTACATTTGGGCCTTTTTTCTCACGAGTGAAAAAATGAGAAAAATAATTAAAGAGCACTACGACTATACAACTTTAACCATTCTGGTAGCAAGGTAACAAAACAGCAAGCAGTAGAATCTCTCTGTAGATAGCAGTTAGTCTTTTCCTTCAAAGCTAACCCAGGCATAGAGCAATGCTGCACAACTGAGTTAAATATTAACACTTGCCTAGCTTTAATGAACTCTGCTCTTAAAAGACAGTATCATGAGAGCCTTTGTCCAAGATGTAGTTCCTCTAATATCCTAGCAGATTCCAGTAATAATGTTACATGGTTTCAAATTTTGGCTGAATATAATTTACATTACAATTTTCACACCTCAAACCAGTAAATAAAAGGATTCAGGGCATCTGGACTGTCCTTCAAATGCACCTTATTACAATACATGATTTATATCTTTTCACCTAATTATTTTCTGCCATTATTGGAGCAATCTGGTTTAGTGGAAGGTGTCGCTACTCATGGCAGGGAACTGATGATCTTTAAGATCCCTTCCAACCCAAACCATTCAACGATGCTATGATTATTCCATTACTACTTCAAAGATTTTTTGCTCTAAGTCATGCTCTTTAAGATGCTCTTTACAGAATTTTACAAGTGGTTTCATTATGCTAAGTCTCAAGTTCCCACATTAGCTGTACAGCCTAGACTATCAAGGAATCAAACTTTAAAACTTCTTCAAACAGCAAAGTACTTTAAAGAGTTAAGACTTATCCATTCTTTCTACTATCCACTATGTACAATCTTATATTGCTTTACTATTACTAACACTGAATACACTAAAATGTTTAAACATGAGATGATCCTCCACTCTGCATGAATTCAGTGAAAATCCAAGCATTCCTCTACAGAGAAACTCTTGCACTGTAATGTTAACCAGTAAATTATGACAATACAGAAAAAAAACCACACAGAGACTTCAACATTCTGCAGCATGTACTTAACAAGATGTTCAACCTCCTCAGCCTTTGGGTATATTCATCATTACATCTACTAATTGACAGAAAATCTCCACTGAAACAAAGCCTTACTTCTCAAAATAATATAAACACAGAAATGTGTACTTAAGGGGATAGACAAGCTTATTATTCATTTTAACATAAAGTGATGTGCAAGCCATACTACTGTACTTCCCTATTCCACCACACCATGCTTCTGTTTCAGCCCAGTCAATTGTTAAAAAAGCAGAAGCATGACAAGCTCAATGCTTATCCCACAGTATTTAAAAAGCAGTTGAAAGTCACACTATGGCAAAATTTCTACAATGCACTGACTGACATAACCAAGAACTAGGAACTGAGCAAATCAGTCTGTTACAGAAAAAACCAACTTTTTACAACACAATAAAAATCAAGATTTACTACGCATGCTTCAAACTTTCCAATTTATGGTTTGTCCAGCATGAGAAAAATTTAGAAAGTGTAAATACAAGTCTTTCCTCTGTTTAGAAAACCAATGGATCTGTGCATGCCCTCTCCCTTTGGAAAGCTAAAAGCAAGCAACTTCAAGAAATTTTAGGAAAAACAACAACAAAAAAAATTTTTTTTCAAGATTACTTGTATCACTTGTAAAAAAATCCCCTCTGTTACAAAATCGTGTTACATCAGGATCTACACAGAAAAGAAGAAAAATCTAGTGTGGAAAACCAGTACTCATCATAATCAAACTCCTTAAGTAAGTGAAAGTTTAAGGAACTAGTTACCTGTCTGTAATTTTCAAGGTATTTCTATTTAACATCATACTCGAAATGCCATGAGCCACATTTTATACAGCAACAAGAGTTCTGTCTCCACCTACTGGCTGAAAAGCATTAGGTTCAATCATCCATACAGGCTATGACTACACAGACGGTCACACTACTGATCCTTAATGTCTGCAACTGAACAGCATGACGGGTTTCACAGTACTTTCCCTTTAGCTGATTAAAGAAGCAAACCAGCTCAAGGCTTTCAGAGTATTGGTACCTACCCCCTCAAACTCTTTTTTGTTCCAACAGCTGTACAACTGAAGTTACTCAGCATCAAGCACAGCGTTATTAAAAATAAATCACAGTTTACCAACATTTGTCTTTAATACGTTCAAAATCACAAGTAGTTAATGCACAAGATTGATTAAGCAAGTGATTTCCAAAAAAACTAAGATTGTGTGTTACATATTTTAATAAGCCTTGCTTATTGACTTTAAAGTCCTTAAACCATTTGGAACAAGAAATGCAACCTGGACAAAGAGAAATTTGTTCTTGCTGTATAAAAAAGTCTAAAAAGAAGTCTCACTACAGTTGTTTCTGGTATGCTTTTCAGCAACTGTCACTACGAAATGAACAATGCTTTCACTACACTGTGTAATCCGCAGACAAGTACACTTGTCTGAGTACTTAGTTACTCTGGCATCCAACCCATGTGCACTCTGAATATATTATTTTACACTTTACTGCACAGACTGTCATATGATTTCTTTATTTTTGTCTTCCAGGCCTCCTGGTGCTCCTCAATTCTTCACTAGTCTGATTACCTATGGTTTTCTGGTCATCTTTTAGAGTTGTTTGGGTTTTGACTGTTTTGTTAATTTTTTAAAAATCAACATGCATTCAAGGTTTTTCCTTGTTTATCTATACGATTCTCTGCATTTTAATTGGTTCCTTTAGTTTAGACTATTTAGTCTCATCCAAATAATTCAGATTACTCTAAACAATTACTCCTGTGAAGTCAACACATACGAAATTTCCAATATTGATGTCATATATACATTAAAGACATGAATAACCTATCACTGCAAAAAATGTTTTGGATGGATATTTTCATCTTAATAACATACATACATATAAATTGTAAAGCTTTTGTAAGAGTAATGTTTCTAAAAATGTTGACACTTAAAAACCCCTTTTTATATAGGTTCATTGTTCAGCTAATAATGTACTGAAAAAGTCTTTTAGCATCTTACAAGTTCAAGCATGTATTTTACAGCAAACCTTTTCTAACTGAATTACTCAATGCTAACACTTTCAAACGATTAGGCAGCCATTGAGGTTTACAATATATTTCAGTTATTGATATGATGGTCCAGTTAAAGCTTTGCTCAGGTATCTTTTCTTTCTCCATTTTACATCACAGATACTTGCACAGAAACTGAGCAACAGGGTTTTGTTATACATGTAGTCTTTATCAAACTCTCAATTCTTCAGTGTATCCTTCATTAATGAACTGTGGTGTCGTAAATCTCTAATCTTACACGAAGGACTAACAAAAATTATTACGTTAACACATAAGGGGATATTTTCCTGTTAGCATAAGTAAAGATGTCAGGGAAAATAAAATCCAAGCAAGGTTGTCTGAAGGGGATACTTGCCCACATAACTACACACTAAAATTTTTTAAAATGGACAATGTGATCTATTGGAAATATTTTCCTACAATTATGCTCAAGTTTGGCTTCAGGAAAAAAAGCTATTTTGATCAAATCCAATTTCCAGTTTGAGATTTCAGAAAGAGGTACACCTTACAGAATGCAGGACTTCACTGTTGTACAATTGTGATTATACAGACTGGCAAGAAAAAAATGTCCCAAGTGAAGAACTGTAAGAAACTGAGAGCCGAGCTTGCCAAGATTAGGTGGCATTGCATTTCTCAAACAATAAAAAGCCTCTACATGCACACAATACAGCACGAGACCATGCTAAGAATGAAACAAAACCAACCTTGCTGTTAGGCCTCGATGAGAGCTGTCTCAAAAAAATAAAAAAAAAAAAACAACGAGGTTTCAAATAAGTGACAACTAGAATAAGCTTTCATTAAGCTTTTATTTTTTAAATAACAGAATCAAATATAACTGAAGTCAGTAAACAAATATATGCTAAAGCGCTGTATTTTATTACGCATGGAATTATCCATAAGTCTAATACTAAGATGAACTTTCAGAACTCCCTAAGATTTAGGTTAAGCATTACAAAAAAAACCTGCTTTAAGTGCACACAAAAATATAGCTGTGAACCTGACTGAAGCAGTACTTAGAAGACACGTCAAAACGCTTAAGGCACTATAAACTGAAGTACAGCAGGGGCTATAGCTTTTCCAAGATACCCTTTTTTAAAATGGGCCATATTGGTCCACAGGCCCTCTATGTGAAAAATGCTTTAAATCTAAGATCACAAATCAGATCTTATTTCCACAATGATGTAAAGTTACATAAGAAAATATACCTGCCACAAATAGCACTGAATCAGTTTCATGTGTTTGTTATTAAAACTCTTTGTTTCTCCTTTGAGGTATGTTGGCTAATTTAGCTATACTATTCACTTGTAACCAGCCTTTTCACTGATTACATGTAGATGTGTGAATTTGGCTGACAGCACAGAAGGAAAAAGAAAATCAGGATTTACTCACCAAGGAGGAATCCCTGTGACACCACATTCCATCCTATAAAGGAAGTGAAAGTGCTCTTCCCTTCGGTCTGATTTACAAGAAAGAAAGAAAGAGAAGGTTGTAATGTTGCTACACTAGGCACTGTTATGGAAAGGAGAAAGGAGTACTTGATCTGAGAGTATACTACTGAAAATAATGAATGCATCTTCCTTTTTTTTGGTTGGTAGGAAGCTAACATTTTGGTGAGCAGATGCACAACTTCCTCAATGAAGTGGTGACAATAGGAAGTTTATGGATTTCATAGCTAAATTCCTTAGCAAAAAAAAAAAAAAATTAGGCTTGGGAATAGGTGTGCAACAGAGGTTCAAATTTTTTTAATAGCATGATAATATGAACAAATAAATAATGTCCATAAGAAGAATGCCAGTGTATTTGTTTATTCTTCCAAATATGCTTTCTTTCTACAGTTTCTTTCTTGAAATAATGCTGTTCTATTTATTTCCTACTGAAAAACATGAATCTGTGAATTCACAGGAAGTCAATGGGAATTTTAAGAGGTACATGGAATACAGCTGAAGTTACTGATGTTATTGTTGACAGGACCTAAATTCACTTATTTCAGAGAACAGAATAAAAGAAAAATGCAGAACGTGTATTTATAATCTATATCTACTTCCACATGGAAGAATTCACAGATTCACAAAATATTCTGAGTTGGAAGGGACCCACAAGGATCGGTAAGTCCAACTCTTAAGCAAACGGCCTGCACAGGGATTGAACCCACAAGCTCGGTGTCATTAGCACCATGCTCCAGTTCCCGGTGGGATTCGGCTCTGGTGTGAGGCACTGGAGATGCTGGGGCAGTGAGGGGTAGGCAGATGCTGCTCACACAAAGCAGGATCTTGTTGGGCTTCCACCATCCAGGTGCTGCCCTCATCTCTTGGGAAGAGCCAAAAGGGTCCTGGACCCCCTTCCACCAGCGCAGGGTGGGGAACCCCTGGAGGTGAGGTGGGGGGGTAGTGTCTCTGGTAAAGGTTTTGCCAATCAATCTCTTACATAGAAGAAAATTCATAGTCTTCTACAGTATTTTCTTGAGAAAACTAGAATTTGGAGAAAAAAAAAAATTCCACTTTCCCTAACAAATCCTTTCTTGACTTGTGGAGATGATGTAAAATGCCTTTAAATATAATTAAATTGGGAGTCCCATCAGAGTTTCACTAACGTAGAATTTTAGCTTTCAAACCACGGTGTTTTACAAATAATACAGAAGAGCTTTTCCACATTCCCACATCACCTTTTATTGCTTTGCAATATATTTTCAAGAAAAATAATAAGTTAGCTCTATGAAAGAGTTTCAAAACATGCAGCAATATTAATTTACCCAGAATCTCTGGGTCTGAGGTATTGATAAAAAAAATTGTCTGAATTGTCAGAAAATGAAACTGTACCTTTCAACCACAAAATGAGTTAGTTTTAGGAACTTGTCAACAAGGACTGTAATTCCAAACAGAACTCCACCAGGTCTACTTCTCTGTCTACCTTGGCACACACTTTGCTGGAACAACAAACCTTTTATGCTGTCAAAGAATATTTTAATAAAGTGAGAGTAGTCTACAAGATCCAAAGAGAATAATTTAGGAAAGTTCTTTACTTGACTCAAAAGAAAATACAGTAGAGCTGATTTTTTGTAATTTCAGAAGATGTAATCTAATTTTGTGAAGTGTTTAATTTTTTCTAAAAGCACCCTGCCACTTACAGAGCATAGAAGTAATGAAGTTGCACCCACCAAAACTAACACCATGTGATGATTGAGCTTTTGCCAGTTTGATCACAGTAATTAAACCAGCAGTTTAGGTCACTCAATGATAGAATCTTGGATTCTTCTGACTGAAGTTCTTGAAGTTTAAAAAAAATTGCTTGGTTAGCACCAATATAGCTCTGACAAAAACACAGAACTATATCTGCTCAAAAGGAAAGATCAAGTGATGAGGAAAGATGACTAAGAAGTCGAACTGAAGTGTTTACACTGTCTAGGCAGAAAAAGGAAACTATTTTCTTTAAGATACATTACTCTTTGTTTCCTTTTAGAACTCCGTAAAGTGAAATATTACAGCATGTGGAAGAGGCTTTAAACTACTTCCCCTACATTTAAGCACTTCACATAATATACCATAGATAGGAATTAGCCCACTTCTATAGAATGTGGTTTCACTGTTTTAAAGAAATAATGGGTAATACAATCTTTCCCTACACTGAAAAGAGAAGACAGAATTATGAGGAAATAAATAAACTGAAGAGTAAACTGGAAGGGAAACAGAACACTCACTGCTCAATTACTTCACTGAGATGTTGAGAAAAAAATCAAGACGAAGGGAGGAGCACTTTTATTTACTACACAGAATGGAATATGATGTGGCAGGTTCAAATAACAACTAGTCGACATTTATTTGATATTTGCCAGGAAGAGCAAGCTAAAAGATAAACAGCCACCTGCTTTGTAAGTACCTTTTGTAATTACAAATGTGCTTTACCTATTCAACTCTATTTTGTTACAAATACATAAAAATGTATTTCCTGAGCTGGAAGAAAATCACAAATATTTTTTGCTGTAACAAATAAAATCAGCATAACTACAAAAAACAAGAAAATCCCCATTCGGGCTCCGGATATTTGGAAATAAGAATCATTTAGATCTGAAGAAGCTCCATTACATACTATAGACATGAATTCTAAAACTTTCAGTAAAAAGCCACCAACTTTAGAACATGAATGAATTAGACAAAGCCTCCAGTACTAAACAAGAAGAGACTCTACCAAACTAAATTCCAAACACATTGGAGGAAATTGTGATGAAAGAAATTGCTTCAGGAGTTGTTACAAAAACAAAGCCTTCTTCACTCAAGATAATCTCAGTTTCACTGCCTCTTACTTGGCAACAGTTTAGAGTTAACACAAGCAAGTTCAATAGATTAAACCAGCTTCTGTTGTGCCTTACAAACAAAATACTGTCAAGCAAGCAGACTAAATATTAGCATTGCAGATGCATGTATGTCTATATATACATATCACATACACGTGAGTGCATAGAGTGTTTCAAATGTCACTTTCATCAGCAGATAATGATATATTGAACAATAACCAAAACCAGCAACTGGTCTTTGAAATCTTTAATTGTAACTTCAGAAGAGCAGAAAACTTCTTTGCCAAAAGCAAAGCTGGATTTATAAACCAGGAAGAACATTCTTAAACAGAACAGTAGTAAGATTCAAATGATACTTTGAAATCCATTACATTTACCTGAATTTAGTAATAGCATACACCTAGATATTTACAAAAAGGCACATAATTTGCCTTGTCATCAGGCGAAAACCAAATAGCTGTCATTTTCACACAGCTAAGAAAACTCTCTTGACCTAATAAAAGAATGAGGTTCAGTTCAAAAATAACAGCACAATAAAACATTAGAGACTGCCATCTAGTGCCTATGTTAAACATCACCAAATACAAACATTTCAACTTTATATATTTTAAAATATTATTTTTTTGCAACTAGCCTAGCATTTGCTGTAATCAGAACACACATTTCTAAACTATACATCTAAAAGACCTTCACATATACAAGATAATACTGCTAATGCAAATACAAGCAACTTGTTAAAAAAAAAAAATTAAAAAAAATCAGTAACCATAAATCAACTTCAAGTTTTGGAAAATACAGAAAAAAAAAATAGCATCAATACAAATGCTCCTTTTATTTTAGGCTACACTTAAGGCTTATACAATCAGCTTTACCGTGAAATAGCAAAATTTATGAAGGAAATTAATTCTATTCAATTTTTGATGTCTGTGCCAGAAAGGCAAACTAAAAATTTTATGTATTAGCAACTTCTTAGTATTGATGTGAACAGAAAAGCAAGGCTTTAAGATGTAAAATTTCTTAATATTCTGATTGGATTTCCTCTCCATGTTTTACTCCCCAGGATTCTTCAGAGGAAAGAAAAGAACACACTTTATTCGGGGATCTTTTCGTCAAAGTTTTCCATGAAAATAAGGAAAGCTTTTATTGTTAAAAAACAAATAACTTCTGTTTCAATCTCAAAGAGCCTATCGAAAGACATAAGCCAAGTCTAAAATTTTAAAACAATGTTCAAGTAGATGTTAGATAAAAGAACAAAATTATAAGGTAAGGTTACATCTCTCTCCTTTACTAACCTGAATATGCCTAAGTGGTGCTGTTATCAAACTGTTGTGTCTGAAGGGAGCAACGATGCCAGTTAGCGACTGCTGGTAAAGCTTAAAGGTCCCCCACACACCTTTACTTTGGCTAGTTTAGACCGAGACTTCTATTTTACAGTGGAAGAAGTCATTAGTAGTTCAAACGGCACTGAAAGGCCATAAAATGAAGCACACACATAAATGGTGACATATTATTTAAGGGTACCAACACCTTTCTCTTGAGCCAACTTACCGTAAGCCATAGCAAGGCAAAGTGATGAACCGGAACATTGCCAGAAAAACTCTCAAAGGAAGCAGGGTGAACACATACAGAAAAGCATCCAGGCACAAAAAGATTCCAAAAAACATCAACTAGATTACAAAAATAAAACAGAAGTATGTTAGTAGTTTGTAAAATTTACAAAAAGTTTATAAAGAATTATGTTATGAAAAATACATTTACATAAGACTAATAACCAAATAAGCACAATACTCTCACTTGTTCAATCAGCTGAACTGTAAGAAAAATTAACATGCTATGCATTTGAAGACTATTCAGCAAAAATTCTGCACCGCAAGGCTCAAGCAGTGAAGGCTTTTGTAGACTTTCACAGCTCACTGAACTTAGTCTTTATTTAATATATAAACTGCACTTAAATATAACTGTAGCTCATTTTCCAATGGTGACTTTCCTCTATGGTTACACAAGTTCATGTTTTAACCTTAGGGGGAAAAAACCACAGAGCTGTGCGTAAATATTTCCTTCCCCCCAAAATTTTTCTATTACCTTGTAAATTTTCTATTGCACAGCTCATTACAGCTGTGGTAAACCTCCTTCAGAAAATAACTACCTTTTTCATATAAAGAATATAAAATAGGAAGAGGTAAACTTCCAGTTGCCCTCAGTTTAAATGTTTTATTCTTAATTTACAGAAACATTAAAGCCATTCATTGCGGCTACAAGCCAAGCAACTCTTATGATAATTTAACTAGACATAAACTCGACAGTTCAAAAGCTCCTAGGTACCAGACTTTCCCCACATGACATTCCTTCTTTATCTGCTCTTTAAGTGATTCTGTGGTTCTACCTGAATGGAAGTCTAGACATATGCCTTTTTCCTTCTGTCAGACCATGAGACCATTTTTTCCTGCAAGGATAATCCCACAGAAGCCAGCTTAACTGGCTACACAATTAAGACTAGCAACATCTAAGCAGACCTAGATATCCATGACAGATATGCATTTACATGTGAAAGTTGTATGCACCGCTGATGGGGAAAGAAGATACTGGGGTGGGGGTGTAAACCAAAGCACAAGTGAATTACTTTTATCTCTCACAATCCCTTTGCCTTTCAAAGTACCTTCTTTGTTAGCTTGTGCAATGGCCAATTCCATGTCCAGTGAACACTCTTACACCTCATGCATCCTTGTAACTTTGTAAGCAATCCTACAGATTGCACTCCAGAACATCTATCCACAAGCCACATAAAATGACTGACTCAGGCACAACAGCACTGCCACCATACCCGAGCTTTTACTTTCCCTTATAATATTATTTCAACCAATGCTGCAGTGGTAGAATACTTCAATACCATCGTGATGTTAAGGTCTCTTTCCTGATATTCACTCATTCACCTCTAGTACAATTTTCTAAAATTTCAGCATTTTGAGTTGTTATTCAAAGTTATCAGGAGCAGTGGTTACATGAACTGTGGATAAATTTATGCACTGCATTAATATGCCATTAAGCTACTTATTTCTTTTAAAGTAACTTTTAAACTAGGTGTTGAATATTCAAGCACTAAAGACGACTAGAACTGAACACGTACTATTTTGAAACTCCTTAACCCAAACAAAACAGAAAGCCTGTCATTTTGCCTGTGTTCTTTGAGGACATCTTTATAATCTCTAAAACAACACTACTTTTTCTTTTAGATTCAGACAGACTTCTCTGCCTGAGTGGAATGACGGTTTTTTCACATTCTATAAGCTTGCACTAGTATTTGCAATTATTGCTTAATGTCCTCATTTTCCCAATGTTTTTACTACATGCACACAATGAAATATAATCAGTGCTGAACCTTCTACTCCCTTCTGCAAACATTATTTTTGCTGCCCCACTCCAGATATTGAGGAACTAACAGAAAAGCCTACTGAGCTTTTCCATCACCATAATTATAGTTTAACAAAGGAGCACAAAGTTTAATTCTGAGATCAACTAAAAAGTGTTACCTTAAGATGTCAGGAATAGAGACCACCTTTTCATTTAGTGTAAGTAACCTACTACAATGAAAAGTTTCCACTGAAAATGCACAAAATGCTTGAGTGGAAGTAGTGCTTACATTATAAATTATCTAGCTTCTCTAAATAAAAAAGGGGTACTCAGAAGAACAACAACAAAAATACTGCTCTTTGAACATCGCATTCCTCTCTAAAACTATGCATGTTAAATAAGTGCCTATTAAGTAATATCTCCCGAGATTAGGCTTTGATAAATTTACTCCAATTTATTCTCACTCTACCTGGTTATAGTTTTTATTCTTATTAGCAACTGATACTATTAGGTAGTAAACAAAGCAAGCCATTAAGAAAATTCTTCTCTTCCTTTATTAGTGTCTCGCATGCTTTATTTCCTGTAAGCAGATTTTTGTATCACGTAGCCAAGTGGTTTCTGCAACAGGTGATGATCTGTACACTATTTAGTTGATTTCTAGGTGCTCGATTTGATACAGTTAGTATGTATACTAACATGGACTAAGCCAATGCAAAGAGCTAAAAAATTATTTCATAATCTTACCGTAAAAAGATAACCATCGCTTTTTAAATCTCTTTATTATTCAGTTTCATAATATTTCATATTCAAAGTACAGACTGAAGTTTGATTTACCATGCATAACCCATCAATTGCACCATTTACTGCATTAGTCTCATTTATAAAAAGACTGCTGGATATTACATGTTCTTACGCACAGAAAGTTTTATTGAAAAGCTATGGTGATGATCCTTCAGAATAATTTCTGTGCCTTGGAGACAGCACACAATAATCTACATACTTAAAATGGAGATGGTGTAGAAATGCCGTATCATTCAACTGAGTCTCTACCATAAGTGGAATATTCTATCATAAACTGAAATGGGTAAATACTGAGGGTATGAAGGCACCGTCCCTGGACATGTTCAAAGCCTCCAATCCTGAGCAACCTGTTGTAGGTGAGACAGCTTTAAGCATGGGCATGGACTACATCATCTCCATGGGCCCATCCCAATCTCATTCATTCTGTGATTTTCTGCAGTAACTGGGAATTTCATTTGGTAAAGCCAGGCCTCATCATGAAGGCTGAAGGATGAATTTAATGATACTGAAGGGGGAACGTGGCCAAGGGAACCCTACCCGCCCTGCCTCCCTCCTCCACTGCTCTTTCATCTTTAGTTATAAAGCTCCCCTTCTGTCCTTGTGTAGACTCTGGATTCTCAAGAATATTGGCTGAGCAAATCAGCTCACTATCCCAGCACAGAGCAAACAGAACAAGGAAAGTGAAACATTCACTGCCGAATTACGAGCTGATTTAAGTCCTGGAATGGTCCAACAAGCAGCACAGCTCATGCAAAACAGGCAGTATGCATAAAGCAGGAGACTGTAGTGGGAGGAAGAGTGAAACTAGCTTCTTCCTTCAGTGTAAGTTAAATTGATTTAGCCCTATGTAACTTCATCCCTAGAGATTTTGGGAATTTTAGCAGTATTAATTTTAATGTTGTCATTACACTGCAGCCTAGCCAAACCTTATTACCAGTGTTGCCTCACTCATCATCCTTGAGCACACTGCTGCTGCCGCCTCCCAAATCAACATGGCTAAGCCAGAATAAAATTGGCTCACGGCAGGGCCAGAATGATATCTAAGCTGACATAGAGGAGGTGGCAAGAATCCCTCAGGACGGGCTGCAATACTGGGACAGAGAGGGAAGATGTGGTAAACAGTGGCAAGAAGCAATATAAAAGACTATAAAAATTAAGTCAGAAACCTTAGAAAAACTCATCTGTCACCACATTTTTGTAAGACTGGAACTTTCCCACCCTCAGAGAATTTTACACTGGAAAAAGTCTTTGAAACAAAAATTTTTTTAACGTAAAATTACATTTTGCTGTGAAAACTTTTCTTTTGCTTGACTATTCCTTTCAGTATCAGTGACATCTCTATATTTGAATTAATTTGTCATCATCTGCACTTGTTTGTCTCTGTTAATAACATGAGTTACCAGCAGCAACAAGCAAACAACGCATAAAAACCCTGAAACAAAAATGTTTAAGTTAGTAACATTGAAAAATAATCATTATAGAGATTTACATCTTGTTCTTGTAGCAAAAGTGTTTTAAAAATAAATAGTGCTTCAAATAATTTATTTCAACAGATTTCATCTCTAAATTGAATCAAACGGTAAAGCATACTTCACCTTTTCCAGTTCTTTTGGTATCCGCATGCACGTGTACACTCTCTCTCTCCGCTCTGTGTATTTTGCTTCATTGTGTTCAAGGAAATAACCTCTTGTTAGCTCAGCACTGATGAATCTCAGCAATGAAAGATCTATTCAGAAAAACACATAGGAAGAAAGACACTTCAGGCACGACCTCCAGAGGGTGAGAAGCTGCTACACTTCTGTTTCTTATTACTTGCTACATGTTTCATTTACACGGCCTCTAACGCAGAAGGTTTCTGCTGATGTTTAAATAACTTTGTATGGAAGGAGTTATAGGAGATGCAAGTCCAGTGCTCTCCCATTCATTCCCCTGCTGCCTCCCAACAAACAAGCTACTTTTCCCAGGCAATCAACATCCCACTTCTACAAAACATTACTCAAAGCCGCTACACAAAATGCAATCTGCTGAGTGAATCTAATCCTCGATGTATTAACAGTCCTCCTAAATTTACTAAACTCTGGTTTTGACTTCTTAAAAGCTATTTTCTCTCTCAGCAACATTAGCAACTTGTTCTTTATTTTAAAGAAGAGCTTTCTGCAAGAGCAAAACATTCACAGATACATGATCCCAAGTGATTCAGTGCACAAACAGCATAAGCACAATGAATCTTTGGTGATCTTTTCACAACCAAAAAGCCATAAAGCACATACAGGTCTCCTGGGTTTTAATGGCTATAGGTAAATAACCCGAAGGCTGATTGACCTGTGTTTAAGCAGCTCATATGGCTTCCAAAAAAGACTTTGTACAGAGTAGTCTTGCAAAATTAATAACATATGAAATGATAATTATGAAATTCAGGCTGTCAGCACAAGAAGGTTGAGCTTCAACACTCACTGACGAGGTCTGACATTACCACCTCCTTGGAACACTTCAGAAGTGACAGAACACTACAATGAAGTTCAGTATCTCTGGTTATTGGCATTTAAAAACAGAAACTTTCAATGTTCACACAACACCCAGAAGATGAAAATCACTTATCTGGACAAACATGAAAAGCTACAGACACTTACTATGATACAAGCACATGTTACAAATTGTAAATTCCAATTTTAGCCAAAGTCTTAGGGACTAGTGGAGGGGGAAGTAACCTTGCATGGTACAATGCTCTACATTTTTCAGGGCAGGAAGAGGCTGTATATACATCCTTAGTAAAATAGCTTAGGTAACAGCTGTGAAGAGGGGAATGCAAGTATTGACACTGCGTGAAGAATTCTCAATATTCATCACACTGAAGATGAAGACTTTAAAAGTAGCCAGAAGATTATGAAGAATTTTAAGGCAAAGAAGGAATCAGCTCAAGCAGAAATATAAAAGAAGCAAAAGAGGGTGTGTTTACAGTCTGCATTGCCTTGGGTGGGGGGTGTGATTAGAACTCGGGAGGATTACAGGCACTCTCTAGTTTGTGGGGGTGCATTAATATTCTCTGTGTGTCTAGTATCTCGATTTATCATGTTGCTGATACTGATCACAGCTACATAACTCACTAACTATCCGTTAATGATGTATTGTTCATAAATCATGATTTCCTTTGAACTATGAGAACTGAACCATTTTCCTGTGTATGAACTTGTCACTGGATAGTGATTTTGACCGATCCACTTCTACTAAGTAGGCCAAAACCACTCGAAGCCTTAAAGGCATTTATTTTAAAACAATCAAAACAGCATGTTGCTTAATGAGTTGTAAAAAACTAATATTTACGTATAAAGTTTCAATCAAAGTTCATTCCCTGAAATCGTTGCTCAGACCTCTTGCAAACTTGTTTTCTGGAGTCTTCCTTTGTAACACTATCAATTGTAACTTTTTTGGTTATGCCAATTCTTCCTTGTTTAAAAACTTGAAAGTAAAAAGAGATATGTATAAGCACACCAAGTAACTCCTCTGTTAACTGCCCAGGTGTATTTTCTTCCACCTCAAATAACCAACCTTCGCTAACCAAGAGATAAAGCAATCTCAAACAACTGAAGTTTCCTGCACAGCAAACACATGCATATGGGCAACCACCATGGAGCAACTTATGGGTCCCTGCCAACTTCAGATATTCTATGATTTTAGCTCATGAGCTATTTGTTCCCACCCCTTCTTACCTCACACAACCTATTTTTAGAGGCCTGGAGCTGAAAACCAAATGATTTTAAGTTCTCAACACCTTAGAATTTTATGCCCTAGATATTGAGGGATAATCAATCCTCATGACTGAGGATGATCAATACACAGGCCCCAGACTGTGACTGCAAAATCATCTCTCCAGTGACAGGGGATGCACTGGAGCGCGCAGTCACTCAGCCACGTCCCTTCTGAGCACTTATTGCCACCCAGCACCAGCCTCAGCACTGTGCCAGCTGTGAAACAGATTAGTGGCTGACCCTGTAGGAAAAACACAGTAACCAAAAGAACAGCATGAGACACCAAGGCAGAACAAAGTAATAAATCATTTGAAAAACAGCTTAATTCTGCTATCAAAACATCAAGCAACATTTTCTTTTAAAAGTAAACTCTACCTCCTTCTACAAATTCCTTCCCTACTTCAAATATCCCTCTTTTGCAGTCAAAAAGTTTTAGACTGTGGCCCAAGTTTAATCTGTTCAGATACCATACTCTTAACGTTTAGAGTATGCTCATTTATCTGCACATCTCAGGACAGGAAAGCATAAGCATCTTCGAAAAGGACACAAATTCCTTCAAGGTAAGAAGATAATAATTTAACTAAGTTATAGTTCAATGCATAGCTGCACAAAGGATAACCATTAACCAGAACGGAGAGGAAAAGTTGTGGAGATGTGAAATGCAATGCACTTCAGTAAGTTTCTATTATATAATCATAAATTTAATCCTAAATACAACAATTCCAGGCACTCACTTCACTCCTGTCAATCCTAAATACACACTTCTTCCACAAGCATGCCAATTAATCGATCAAGAAAATATATCTTTAAAAAAGTATTTTCTTCTCCCCTAATCAACTTCTCTTTACAGTACTAGTCCTGCTTCATCAATGTGAAGAAAACCCTACTTCTATTATTTAATATATTGCTACCCTTAGATGAGTTAGAATTCTTAGTTACTCAATCAAGACGCCTGCTCCTATAATGTTTTCTTGCCATGAAGCATCGGAGACCACCACAGATTTTTAACTATTTTAAAATTTCATATCAACTGCATAAACATAGTTAAGTATTCTCCACCATCTCCAATAACAATCCCCTTTTCATCAAGTTATTGGTTCAGTTGTTTTTCAGGCACATCAGTATGTATCTTGATCATTCTTTTATTTCACCTCAAAGTTATTTATACTACTTCAATCAAGCCAATTCCTTTATAACTACAGAAATTACATCACCTTTACCTTCTGTAGTGTTCGTCAACACCCCAGAACTGCAGTCAATGATGCTGCATGTCCGATGATGTAACACATTAGAAACAGACACAGCACCCACCAAACTCAGAAGGAAAGTATTCAATTGTTGGCACATTATTAAAGTTAAATCCTAACTATTTTTTTTTTTTTGATTAAGACTTGTGTTATCACATTCAAGCCAAGACTGAGGGAGAAAGCCTTGAAAGTTTAACATTTCAGGCACTTTCCAAATTTTCAGCAAGTCAATCAATTAAGAATACAATGCTAATAAAGTTATGTGTAACTTTACCAACATTAAATCAATCCTGACACACTGACTGACAGTTTTTACAAAAATGGCAGGGCTATTTACAAAAGTTACTTGGTAGATATCTGAAATAACCAGTTGAAGTGTGAATGTAAATACAGCTGCAGATTGATAGCAAAGGCCATGACATTTTCCCTTCTTTTTCCTTATAAATACCCAGTTGCTAAGTTTCATTTACTTTAAATGACTTTTAATAATTGCGTACAGCTGCAAAGCTCTAAAGGCACCGTGACTACCAGCAGCAGAGGCAAAGACCGCTGTACTCACAGCTGTGAGCGGGTAACAAGAACTGGCACGACGATGAAACATTTCTAGCACTTCAGTAAGAAAGTTGAGCGAACTCGCAGCCTCCCGGCCCGCGAAGCTCGGGAAACGCAGGGCCGCGGTCTGAGCGGCCCCTCTCCGCTCCTGTCACCCACCGCGCCCGCTGCAAACGGGCAGGTATCGAGCCAGACAGCCCGAGTCCCACCTCCAGGGCACAACACACCTCCACGGACGATGCCCGTGCCGCTTACAAACCTCCTGACCAGCAGCAGTTGACAAACTGCGTGACAGGGCTTGGGGACCCGTCCGCCCGCGCTCCCGCTGCCCAGCAGACTCGTGCGGGGAGCCGGGACACAGCCGGCCACGCCGAGGGGCTCCACCGCACCGACCGGGCCAAACCCACGGGCAGGGGGTGAGGGAAAGCTCCCTGCGGGCCGGGCCGCCCGGCGTTCCCGGGGCCCGGTCGGTCCCGGCGCACTTTCTGAAGTCGCTCGCCCAAGTTCTCACGGGCGGGCGGCGGGGCGCTGCCAAGAGCCGCCCGCCCCGGGCAGCACCGCCACGGCCACCCCGGTTCCCCTTGGAGGCCACCCTATCCCGGGGCCCCTGCTGCCGCGAGGAGGAGGCCGCTCGCCCCGCCGCCGCCCCTCACCCGGGAGGCTCCGCTTCTTCTTCCTGCCCCGGTCGCTCTCGTAGAAGCCCAACGTCTCCGTTCGCTGCTGCGGGGACGGC
>VZTA01016569.1:270653-359367 GCA_013398855.1 Mohoua ochrocephala | reverse complement strand
CCCTCCGTCCCGAAAAACAGGGCCTGAAATCGCCTGGCTCATGAAGTGCTGGAAATGCTGTTCGTTCCTGGCAGCGTGGTACTGGCAGTGATGAGGCTTGCCAGATACCATACTAATGAAAAATAGTTGTTCGTGCCACAGACTGCTTGTAATTTATACACGAACACGATTATAAGAAGCAGGCAGCTCAAGGTAGCAGTGAAGCACTTGTTTGCCGGGGAATTCGCATGGGCACGAGGGCAAAATACCTGGCCTGAATTTCAAGTATGAGTTCTCCTTTACATTCAGTTCTCGTGTTCTTATCATGCATTCACAGGCCAGATTCAGTCAGCTTAATATTTAGCCACTCGTCCTGGAAAAACAAAGAATGCTTTATTCTTTCTTTGGAAGGCCATAGTAGTCTTGGTCTATAACTCTTAAGTTAATTGTACAGTTGTCTCAAAGAGCATTTCAGGCTTTGGATAGACTGGATGTGCCCGTTTCCATTGCCATTAGTAGTTCTAAATGCCCCAAATCTGGCATTTTCAGACCAAATCTTGTATTTTCAATCCAAATTTTGTATCCAATCCAATTTTGTATTCAATCCAATTTTTGTATCCAAACCCGAATCCAAATCCAAATCTCGTATTTTCAGGCAGTGGAGTGCTTTTTGCAGGCACTGATACAGTGTAATAAGAGTATCATACAGGGAGCTAACAGCGATAGCTACTACACTACACATTATCAGTCTGGAGTTTCATCTTTTCTCTTTAGATGTAAAAAGCAGTTGGAAAAATAGGATGCAAAACAAAAGCTCAAAAAAGAACTGAAAAATTCTCTCAGCTGAAGGGCTGGCGCAGTCTCTGCAAAGTTACGTGACGCCCTGAGAGATGTTCTGCTTCTCTCCTTCCAACTCTGTATGAAAGTTTTATCCAACCATAAGAAGCGTTGCATATTTAAGGACAACAAATTGTCACAACCTCATTATCAGTCTTACTGAAAAGAAGGTTCTTGCAGCATCAAGCATCATCTAACATCTTATTCAGGCCCACTGAGAGGCTATCCAATGAGTTGCTGGCAGGAGTTGTGACAGCACGTACATTTTTCTCTTCAGGGGTTGACCCAAGATAACCTTGCTCAGTTTACACGATCTTCAGTTTTCTGCTTGAAGTAATTCACCTGAAGGCACGATAATATTATGACTGCAATATGGTTCAGCTAAGAATTCAGTCTAATTCTGACACTTCAAAACCACACTGAGCAGATCTTTGAATTTCTACCCATGGAGTCCTTTTGCATTTCTTTTTTCTGTGTTCACATACAGTTTATAACCATCATTTGCTGGATTTTTAGTATGTTCTTCTTCACATGCAAATACACGTGTATTCCAAATTACATGTGATATTTTGGCGTGGTGGGCTCTTCCGGAAGGTCAACCCAACCGCAGCAAAATCCAGTCTTTAGGTATTTGAGGCCTTGAACTAGCCGAGACAGAGGAGGAAAGGTGCCTGGTGAGAAACGTTAGTAGTGTTCATATAGGAAGTAGTGGTTCATCATGATATCTGCTG
Source organism: Mohoua ochrocephala (assembly GCA_013398855.1). Classification (NCBI taxonomy): domain Eukaryota; kingdom Metazoa; phylum Chordata; class Aves; order Passeriformes; family Acanthizidae; genus Mohoua; species Mohoua ochrocephala. The sequence continues at coordinate 357,820 of VZTA01016569.1, read as the reverse complement.
TTGGAACTTGGCTGGAACCATCTGCTGTTTGGGCACGAAAAGCTGAATTTTTTTGCCTTCCATAGCTTATCTGCTTTGAGACATGCTATCGAGTGACTCTGCAGCAGGTCAGAATCTGCTTTACAGTTTCATAACTGTTCACGAGTCTTTCCTGAAACAATTTTCTTAGAACAAGACACAGCCCTGTCGATGTTCCTACAGCTGCGGTTCCGCCTTTTCCCCCAAGAGATAATTAACAGGTGGGGAGGAGTTGTTTCAAAAAAATGACTGTCTCCGAGGAGAAAAACCCAGTTTCATTCATAGAACAGCAAAAACCACTAGGATAGTGAGCACAGACTGAGCAGTAAGGGCCACTTAAATTTTATTAGAAATGACAGCTCTATTGATCTTTGGGGCTTTCTTTGCACAAGATACTTAATTTTTTGCCTTAAGTTTTCCATACATAGAGTAGACTAGTGTTTAACTACCCAAAAAGTATCTTACATGTAGTCATCGCAGAGAGATTTTTACTAATTTGATATCGGAAAAGTTTTTCTGGCACTGTTAAGTATTAAAACTTTTATTGTGTGTCCAGCTCAGCTGTGCTTTAGCCCCTGAGTTCTCATTGCTGCAACTACTCTCTCTCCCAGTGAGGAGAGTTCTTTTATTCTGAAGAACATTTCACGTGATTTAAAACTCTTCCTTTTCTGTAGTGGATTTTTTTCCCTCACATGACTCAACAAACGGTCACTAAGAAGAAGACTCAGAGAATGTATAATTATTTTTTTGTTAGTGCTTTTTGCTGGCAGAACTTTGTTGTCTTTCTAGACCTTGCCGTCTATGTCATTCACCCCCACCAACTCAGACACTTCTCTTAAGAGAGATGATATATCAGTGATGTGTGTTAAAAAGAGGTAAACTAAGATTTTCTTTTTAGATAGTGATAGAAACATGGAAAAAAATCTATCACCAAAATTATATTCCATATGAGAAGTAAATTGTGGGCATAGGTTAGGAAATGTGAGAGAAGTCTAGAGAAACTCAGTGTGCTGCCACAAGCAGAGTTAAGTGAAACAAGAATACATTAACTAACAGTAAAGAAGATGCAGGTGTTAAAATGAAGATAATAACAGTGTAATACTCATAGCAGTATGAAACAGTTACAAGTAACTGCAACACTCATAACTATGGGAAAACATCTGGTTTCTTTCCATTGTAAGCTTTTTGTTAGTGGGGCTGAAACTTCTTTAGACTTTGCAATATCATTCAAAACAGACTAGATACTAAAAATGTATGGTTTAATTATTTAATTTCTCGAGTCTCCTGCAAAAGTTATCTTGAATTATGATCATTAATGTGATTTTCAGTAATTTTTCATTTTTAAAACTGTCATTACTGTGTACACCTTCTGTGAGGAGGCAAGTTAACAAAACTCATAAATGCTGATTTATTTCCACAATAAAATATTTTTGGCCCATTTTGTAATATAAACAATTTATTTTGTGTTGGGTTTGTGACTTTTAATTCATCAATCCACTTATTATGTGGGTGCATATTCATTCTTCTACTAAAGGCAATGCATCTCTTAGCAACAACTGATATTAACAAACTTAGTTCTAAATCTTTCAGAGTTGCAGCTGTCATATATTTGCAAGGTACAAAAGTATTGGTTGGAAATATAATCTAATTCTGTCTCAGTCAGTTGTGTTTGGTAGCTGAAGTTAAAAATAGCTGTTTACGCCCACAGGAGAAAAATCCCGTAAAGACTTTTTCCTCCATTTTATGTTCAACATCTAAGCAGCACATTAATTTTGCATGGGATAATCTTCACATACGAAAAATAATAAGTATAAGAAATCATCATAGGCTTTTTCACTTTTTTAAAAAAAATCTCAGTAGAAAGTACACGATGCTAGAATTTAACATATTTTTTCCTGTGTTGTAAGCTCGCTAAAGATTAGGTTGACTCCTAGGTAAACTAAGGGCATTACTCAACATCAGCATGTCCTTGAATAATGAAAGTACAAATCATGTTATGCAATACTACAGTACCTGAAAGTCGAGTTTGACTTCTCACTGGTACATTTCCATTGTTTGTTTGCTTTGGATGCCTCATTATATAGAACAGGAGCTACTGCACAGTTAAAAATCAGTGATGCTTTCTAGTGACATCATGATTTTCCACACCTGCCATCTTTGAAATTTTTGGAGAAATAGTTCTTTGGAGATACTTTTCTATGGCATTTTATCCTGAGACTGTAGTTCAAGCAGAACTGAAGGGAAGAAGTACAGAAAGTTCAGTATTACAGGTCTTTAAATGCATGCACACATTATCTTAAAAATAAAATTGATAATATTACTTGATTTTTATTAAGACTTCTAAGAGTTTCCTAGTGTAGTAATTTTATATCTTTTTTGCTGTCAAAAAAAAAAAAAGTCTTGAATTTTTTTTATCAAGGCAGTACTTTTTCTGTGACCATCAGTGACAGTGTTTTCCTGCCCATGACCTGATCTCCATTTCTCAGTGGCAAGATTTCTTCAGGTTTTATATCTTGATCAAAATGCCACAATGAATACTTAAACTGCTGCCTCTGTTGGAGTGCAGATATCTGAACCTCCTGACAGCTTTTGTGTAAGAAAAGCAACAAAGTGTCTTTTCAACATCGGCATCACTGAAATCTGTGATGGGGCATTTCCCCATGAAGTTGAATGTAAAGTAAAGTTTGAAAGTAAAGCAGTACGAAGATTCCTAAAGCTCTTCAATTCCAAGTTACTTTTATCACAACCTTCACCCTGAGATGCTCAAAGGAAGGTTTTGTAAGCTCTTCTTTTCACATTATGTATCTGTAGCTGCATAACATTCGAAGATGGCTCTATACATGACAAGATAGTTTTAAGTGTTATAAAATAAAAGTGCAGCTGCCTTTGACTCCATTTTCAGCTGCTTCCTCAGGAAAGCTAAGCCAGACATGAAGTGTGAGAAGACTAGGTGGGAGGGAATCGGTGGAGAAAATGCAGATGGGAAAATGGTTATAAAGAGCTCCAAAAGTCAAGAATTAAGAAGAGGAGAGCACCTGGAGAATAAGGTCTCAGCACCTGAACATGAGTTTCCTGTACCTAAGAATGAAACTTCCAGTATCGTACAGAAAGTAGTTAGTGTTTCGTTTAGGTGTCAGAAAATAAGTTACCTCTAAAAATGGGTTTCCTAATGTATAAGTTTCAGTCTACCATTTCTTCATATTTTTCAGGTCCAGGGAGCAGAAGTAAAATCCCAAATTTAGGGTGTCCGGGGTTTTATGACTGAATTTACAATATGAGTTTTCAGTCATGACAAACCCAAGTGGAGATGCAAATCTCTGTTATAAGAATCATTAGCAATCAGATTTGCTGTAAATGGTCCTATTGATTTTAATAAGTTGAAAATCTCAGCTCAGCAAGGGCGTTTCTATTATGATAATGTATGAAGACATATAGGTATACACACATACAAGCTTTGTGCCTAAAATTAGGTTGTGAGTTATCTAGATCTTAAGTCTCTCACTTCTGGGAAACATCTCTACTGAGAAGAGAATTCAAATGTGTTAGATTTAAACGTAGGGGTAAGTGTTTTCTGACTTCAGGCGGTAAAAATTATAGAATCGCAGAATGGGTGAGATTTGGAGGGACCACAGTGGGTCGTCTGGTCCAACCTCCCTGCTCAGACAGGGCCATCCCAGAGCACATGGCACAGGATTGCATCCAGACACTTCTTGAATATCTCCAGTGAGGGAGACTCCACAGCCTCTCTGGGACACCTGTTCCAGTGCAAGGTCACCTGCACAGTCCAGAAATTCTTCCTTATGTTCAGGTGGAACTTTCTGTGCATCAGTTTCTTCCCGTTGCCTCTTTTCCCATTGCTTGGCAGCACTGAGCAGAGCCTGGCTCCACCCTCCTGGCACCCTCCCTTCAGATACTGACAGACATTGATGAAGTTCCCTCTCAGTTTTCTCTTCTCAAGGCTCATCAGGCACAGCTCCCTCAGCCTTTTCTCATAACAGAGATGCTCATGTTCCTTCATCTCTGTAGCCCTCCCCTGAACCTGCTCCAGGAGCTCCAAGTCTCTCTTGTCCTGAGGAGCCCAGAACTGGACACAGCACTCCAGGTGTGGCCTCAATAGGGCTGAGCAGAGGGGCAGGATCCCCTCCCTCGACCTGCTGGCAGTGTTCTCCTGATGCACTTTAGGATACCATTGGCCCTCTTGGCCACAAGGGCACTGCTGGCTCATGGACAGCTTGTTGTCCACCAGGACCTCCAGGTCCTTCTCTACAGAGCTGCTTTCCAGCAGGTCAGTCCCCAGCCTGTGCTGGTGCCCAGGTTTATTCTTTCCCAGATTAAGGACCCTGAACTTGCCTTTGTTGAATTTCAGATGATTCCTTTCTGCCCATCTCTCCAACCTGCCCAGGTCCTTCTGAAGGGCTGCACAGCGCTCAGGGGAATCAGCCCAAAGCTCCTCCCAGCTTTGTGTTGTCAGTGAACTTGCTGAGGAGGCATCTGGACCTTCATCCAAGTCATTGATGAAGAAGTTAAACAATCCTAGGACCAATATTGAACCCTGAGGGACACCACTAATGACAGGCCTCTAACTAGACCCTGTGCCACTGATCATGTGGGATCTACTGTTCAGCCAATTCTCAATTCACCTCACTGTCCACTCATCCAGTCCACAGTTCTTGATCCTATGAGGGTGTTGTGGGAGACACAGTGAGGGTAGACAACATCCACTGCTCTCCCTTTATCCATCCAGGTAGTTGTTATCCCATAAAAGGCAATCTGGTTGGCCAAGCATGATTTCCCTTCAATGAATGTATGCTGAGTACTACTGATCACCTTCTTGTCATCCGTGCAAATAGAGATGGCCTCCAGAATGAGACACTCCATTGCCTTTCCAGGGATAGAGGTGAGGTTGACTGGCCAGTAGTTCCTTAGGTCCTCCTTCTTGTCCTTTTTGAAGACCGGGGTGGCCATTTGCTTTCTTGCAGACCTCAGCCACCTCTGCTGATCTCCATGACCTTTCAAAGATGATTGTGAGTGGCCTCGCTTTAGTGTTGGCCAGCTCTCTCTGTGCTCATAGATGCATCCCACCAGGGCCCCTGTGTTCTTCAAAAATGTTGAGCCTCTTGTAGGACTAACTGGATCAATTAAGAGGTTCTGGGACACTAATTTAAGATTTCTGTTTTTGAAAATCATGGTTCATTTTGTAATTATACTTGCACATGAAAACTGTGAACTATAGCATACACAGAAAAGGAAATGTATTGCTTATAAACGTATGGCTAATGGCTTTGAGACCAAAACTTCAGTTACTGTAAGTCAAAATAAAGTCATGACCTTCACTGGACTCATGCAGTGTTCATGAGGTTAGCACTGGTTTTGAACTATTTGAAGTTTGAAAGAATAAATGTTTTATTGTTTAATTGTTATTTGTTATTTAAACAATGCTAGAATAGGTACACTTAATCCACTATGCACAATATAATGAGGGTGAAAAACCTTATGAGAACTGCTTTTCATGAACATACCTATTGTTTTTATATACATAGACACAGAAGCGTTTATTTACATATATATGACAACAAAATGCTGAAATCAAGGTCAACTTTAAGTATTGTTTTAACATTAAAAATGTTCTGAAATCGGCCATTCTCTTTCAGGAAGGGGTTCAGTGCTGTGTTTTTTAATAGTACTCATCCCTTTAGACTGACTTTTGCTTTATTTATTGGTTTTGTTATTAACTCTTACAATCCAGTTGTCAAATGCGAGAACAGAATCTGGATCAAATTCAACTCTAAATTAATTTCAGTAACACCAGTATAGTCTGTATGATCTTTTATATGTTAATGTGCAGGTGTAGAGTTTTGATATATTCACAAACTATGTCTATCAATATATCAAATTGTGTTTATCAATAGCATAGTTGGAGCATCAAGGGAGTGATTTCTTATGTGCCAAAGACCCTCAGTAGTAGCTTGATGAGATAAGAACCCATCATCAACTGGAACTCAAAATTTCCTGTCCTTTTTTTTCTCAAGTTTTATATTTTAGGCAGGCAATTTTAATTTGGCAGGCTCTGTACAAGTCCAATTATCATTTGGAACTGCGGGAGGATTGCTCTACCTTGATGAGCAACAAGATGCACTGGAATGTATTGGGATTGTTCTTTCATCCCTGACAGATAATAAAGAAAGGCACTTGACACTGAAAATGCTTGATATTCCTGCAAAGTAACCCTACCTGCCCTACATTTGCATCAACTAGCACGACATTAACTAAATGTGTCTTTCCTTTCCATTTTCAAATTGTTATTGTTGTGAGATTCTGTAATTTTCAACAATTTATATGCCCCAGAGTCACATTTTGAGTTGACAGAACTCATGGAGAGACATCAAGAGTAAAAGATGAGATTCTGTTTGTCATTTGCTGAGTTCACGTTTGGAATACCAGAACACAGGTATTGGGGGAACCATCAAAGGTTGAAAAATCTAGCAATTTAATTGAAACAAAATGAAATACATCCCTTTTTGGAAAATCTTATGAAAGCACATTATCGAACACAGGCAGATGACTAAGAAAAAGTCGTATAAATTATGTATCTAAACACAATTACATTTAAGGTCCTGACTACATTTGAGTTAGCAGGATTTACTGTGGAGTGCTAGATTAACTTCTATCCCAACCGTATGAATATATGCTTCTTTACATTCTAATGGCTTGTTTTGGCCTAAAAAACTTGCACCGATATGCATTGATGTTCATGTTTGTTTAGAGCACCTGCACACAGAAATCCCTGTTCACCTAACCAGGTACCCGATATTCCGGAGAGGTGTTGATGAAAACAAGCCTAGACCAGCAGCTATCCAACTGGTTTGCACAAAGATGACTCCCTTGCATATGGATATTTTTGTGGGCATTAGTCAGCTGCTTGGTTATGATAACTTGATCCAAAGTCTGACTCTGGAGTTATTTTAGTGACCAAGATGCACTATTTTAGTTCTGTATTATAAATCCCTATAATATAATTGCTGACAGAACCTTTATCGCAGTGTTGCTAACAGGTCATTTATGATCATTATGGTCTGCTAGAAGATCATTTATTCATTCAACCCAAGAATAAATGCTTGATACATAAATTGTAGCCCTGCCCAGTGAGGATGACCCTTTCCGAATGACTGGAAATTACATGACTCATTCCCCCTTTTTATATTCCCAACTGGTACATTCGGTTCCCTCCCAGGACTCCTATATTTCACAATCCATAACAATCATTCTCCCATGTCCTTAAGTGAGATTGTTTGAAATAAAATCAGGAGATTTATTAATTGAAGTAAGAACAGTTGAATGCCTGAGTATTGTCCCTTGGATGAATGCAGAACTGTCATCTTAATTGAAAGTAGCATACTTTATGGTAATATACAAAGTATACCTTCTGATTATCTTCAGAGCACAAGCATACATTTCAACTGGAGTCCCTGATATGGACTAAGAAAGAGATACCTGAGAATTAGCAGAAAAAAGTTAATGATATCCAAAGAATTACTGTGCCTTCTTGTTTACTCTTTCCAGCTCACAGCATGCTCTTGACTTCTGATGCTATGACTTAGGATTACTCATGATGTCAAATCACCCTTTTTTTTTCTACAGTGCCTCCAGGGCACATCTTGTTTCTGCCCCCTTAAACATGTTTGGCTCAGGTCTTCGGCAGCCAAACTTTACAACTTTGCCTGAACGGTATTGTGGACTTTTCATACCTCTAGCCCAACTTGAGTGAGCACATTTAATGCCTGGCTGAATCAGCCACATGATGAGCACCGCAGTGTCCAGAAGGCACAGGCAGGAGCTGCGTGTTTCACTCTGGAAAATAACTGGTGTCCTGGGAGAGAGGAACACCCTCCCATTTGTTTGCAATGACCGCTCAAACACTGTTATGCTAGAAGCCGTCTGTTCTAGGAAGTTGAGGAATAGACTGATCCTGGGCCAGCTCTTTCTGTGCAGCTAAGCCCAGTTTCTATGGGCTTTCAGGGATCATTGAGCAGATAATTCAGTGCTGAGAAAGTGAGAACACTGTGTCCTGCTGAGTTAGAGGCAGTTGGAGGTGGCAAGCAGTTTTGCAAGGGAGCCACTTGTATTTAAAATTTTAGATCTGCATTGTAGAGTGTCGTTTTAGATACCCAGGAATGAAAGTTGGAACTTAAATTTAGGTGTGGGTTAACAACTGGACCTTGTCTCTTGTGGGAAATGGATTTCCAGCTTGGGAACTACTCTAATAGGCAGTTTTCCCATTTACTAAATGTAGCTCTTCATTTTAATTTGCATAAAGAATATGGATATATAAGTCCGCAATTACTTTAAAAGCAATGATATGATGAAGTAATTAGTTCAATGAGGAAATGATATTACGTAGTGGAAAGCTTGGTTTGCCAGGGATCAATTTGTTGACATTTGAATCCAACTAGAAATGAAATGCATGGAACAAAAAGTAGAGTATATTAGTAAAAAGCCATCTCATCAATTTGGATACAAATTAAAAGCATCCCTGCTTCCCAGCCAGAGGGGCTAAGTAAGGGATTTCTCGGCAGTAGAGGACTCACAAATGACCATTTAAAATATGGGAAAAATAGAACGGTGTATGATTAAGGCATAGGGAAGAGCATGTTTCTTTCTTAATTCCAGATGTAGAATCATTATTCCTACAGCACTTTTTCCCTATCTATAAACTGAGGATACTACTACATATGCCACCTTTTTACCAGAACTGTGATGCCTGATCCTGGAACACAGAGTCATAGAACAACTTGGGTTGGAAGGGATATTAAAGGTCATCTAGTTCCAACCCTCCTGCCGTGGGGTGGGGTGTGTGTGTTTGTGTGTGATGTGTGTAATGAGTGTTAAATCTGTGAAATTTCTGAAATCCTCAAACAAGAAATACTACAGGAAGGGAAGTACCGTAACTTTGGTTTACATCTGGATTTCCTTTGCACGATGGCTACAGTTGTGTATGTAGTCATATAAATTCATTGCATCATCCCTACAAATAAAGCACAACAAAATTTTGTTCCAAGAATTTTCCTGTCTGAACAGGAGATTATAATAAATACAAATCAAGTGGTAACAATGAAAAATGAGCGAACTACGAGGGAATGAAGAACACAGCTGTGAGAGGTAAAAAAGCAGTTACTATAATATACACATTTTGTTAGTTTGTCCAAGAAAAGGGAAGGGAAAGGTGCTTTTTACAAGCTAGGAGGTTTTCTTCCTCAGTACAAGATAGATGTGAAGGTTGCCAATATAACAGGCAAGTGAGGGATTACATGAATTATCCAAAGCACAATGACTGTTAGATATTCTTGAAAATAAGAGCAGTTTTAAAATATTTTTTGTCAACTTAAGCTTGGATTTAAAATATGTAGTCCCCACGTGAAAATTTTACTTTTTGTGCTATTCCTAGAGTCATATAAATACAATAAATTTACAAAAGCCATTAATTTCTATTCTAATTAAGGAGAATGGTAATATTTAAGATCATTCATATCACTGTTGGATAAACACTCAGCAAAAGACTAGCAAGGGTTCACTTTGTCATCTAGAGCTTGCGTAATCATGCCTGTCAGAAATAAATACATATATATATATATATATACACGTATATATAAACCTACACCCTGTTGAAAAGCATCAGACTGTCTCCCCAACTGAAATTGAATCAAAATAGGGATAAAGAAAAGTGCTTTTAACAGCATATAGGTATGCTGCACAACAGCTTCAAATAGGAAATGAAGCTATAATATTCAGAATTGAATTGGCAAAGATTCAGTTCTGTCGTAAGAATTAATTTTCTTTTTTTTGGACATGAATCAAATTTTAACTGAAGAGAGTTACAAAAATGTGCCTATAGGACCACTTTTTATTCCAGCCCGATATGCTTCAGGATTTCTTGCTCTTTCCTCATAAGGAAATAATTGGGATTGAAGATAGGCTGCTGGAGACAGGATACTGACTCATAGTAAGGAGAAATCTCATCAACTGTGGCCATGCTTATCTGTTTATCCAAAACATGCACAGATTTTGCGAATTCCAGTATGACAGGTCTTTCAAGGACTACAGAATGAGCAATTACTAGTAGCTGAGAAGAATTCACCACTTAAAACCAAAAGGGGCCCCCAAGTGACTGAGTGCTGCCTTTCCATGTTTGCTGTCCTGTGGATGAGCTAGGTCAAGTAGTGGACTAGCTCTGGCACACCTCCTGCTTCTGCTGTATTCTGCTTTTGCCCCTTTTGCAGCTTTGACAAAATTGTCACAGAAGTATTTCAGGCTGACAGAGGTCATTCATGTCTCGCTGGTCAGTGGACAACTGGTCTCTACCTCACACTGCTGTTGTAACCTGGACCACCCTGGAGGCAGGACCAGGGCATCTGACTCCGCCTGGGCTTCTGCTTCCATGTGATCCCGGCGGCTTTCTTTTCATCAGCAGTCAGAAAGGGAAGATTGCTTCTGGGTGACTCTCGTGTTCCTAATTTGTCAGTTGTGAGCTTATGCCATTTTGAAGGTGATAAAAGTGCAGGGACTGATCATGTGTGTGATGAAGAAATTCCATTGTGTCTGAGTATGCGTGGATTATATAGGTCTTTTGGAAACGTTAGTGACATAGCCTGTTGCATCTGCATACCTGTAATATTGGTAAACCAGCCCACAGTCTCTGTTGACATTAAGTGATTAACACTTTTAGTAATAATACAAAGCATTGTGAACTGTGGAAACAATCAGCAATTAATTATATATTGTATTCTAGAGACTTGCCACAGCTAGGTTAACAAAGAATGACTGCACGGCCAAAGCAAAAGACTCCACAAGGCACCTGTGTGCAGCTGGTGGTTCTGACACGCTGCATCTGCCCGCCCCTTGCAGAGCCACTGCGAGATGTGCCAAAATCACCTTGGGGTGGCTTCTATTTGAAATAGGAGAAAAATGTGCCCTGGGTAGGCTATCATTCCACCTGTGGCTTGGCTCTTGTAATTTCTGGGGGGAAAAATAAGCAGACAGCACAAATTATGAGAGACGTTTAGATTAGGCAAGCGTACACCAGGGGCTGCACACAGCTGTGGTAGCACATATCCTTTTTAATTATGACTTTTCTTGGCTCTCTGTTGATCTCAGGGACCTTCAGCTCAGAACTCTGTTCACTACTTGGTCTTACTGATGTGTCCAGTTATTTATGAGTAACTCCTTGAGTTTCAAAAATGCATCTTTCACACACTGTATTTTTTATTTTCAGTGTGGACTTACGTCTACATAGTTGCTAGTGAAGAGTTCTTGCCAGGAGTTGAATTATCACTAATTCTCTAATTCTGACATGGATATAAATTCTGTGTGCTTGTCTGCTTATAAGAACAATTTCTCCTTGAAAGACTCGCTATGGAGAAAATTAAAAGGTAAGCAAATTTTTAAAGAAAGGCCTGAAATTCTTTAGGAAAATGTAAACTAAATATTTGACTATGCTTCTATAAAATATTTAATAAATTTAGCGCCAAAGGTAAAATGTTTGGGCACTGCTAAGAAACCTCACTGCTTATAGTGTAAATCAACGTTAACTAAATCACGTAAGCCCAAATACAAGGTATCAGAAATCTTTAATTCTCTGCTGCCATCTTGTGACTATTCCTGTGATCTGCTGGTGGATAGCAAAATCCCAGCACTTGAAGTATGACTGTACAGCTTGGTGGAGAGGTTTTGCTGCAATAATCTTTCTGTTCTTATGTGGTCAGTCCATACTGAACCAATAGCAGGGGAAAAAACAGAGAAAATACTTTGAATATTTGTGCTAATGCAGTTATCAGTGAGGAGTGCCAAGCCTGGCTGTCGTTGATAGGATGGTTACTCAGTGAAGTCATTGTCCATGCCCATTTCTGAGAAGGAACCTTCTGTAAGCATCCATTAAATCAATTCTTGCCCATAGGTAAACAGATCCACCAGAAGCCCATCTTCAAAATTTCCTGGAGAACATACCAAGTCAGTTTTTCTGTCACTGTGGGAAAGCAACGTGAAAACCAGCCAGCCTATGAGTTCCCTCTCCTCTCTATAACATAAAGAAGTGGACATTTAGCATGAAATGAAATTCGAGGTTGAATTAGATGTTATAGAGCATAATATCCCGCTGTTCCTGCAGCTTGGCTTTGAGGAGTCTATTGAGGATGAATGAATTAGCACCAGTAAAGAAGGTAGCTCTTAGCTGCTAAACACACAGTAAGACAGGCAGTGCCATGCACTGTAGCACAAGCACAAAGCACAGACAGCATGGAAAGCGTCTGCTTTGGGTGATGCCACTCAGGTTGAAGATTTGCACATGAAGACACACCAGCTTTCTAGCAGTGGGTAGATGGTAGAGTAGGTAACTATGCGAAACCTTCCCACGAATCATACTGTGGGAACAAACTTTCAAACATGGAGAATAACTCAAAATTATTTGAGGATGGAAGAAGTAATTTTTGATGCAAATATCATCCAATAGAATCAGGGTGTAAATTGTCCAAGGATGAATTTAACTTGGCATTTAGAGAAAAGTGTCTTACCACTTAATCAGTGAGATTCCAAAATGGCCAACTAGGAGAGGAAAGGAAGCCTGGCTACTAATAGGATTAATCTTGTTAAAGTTGTTGAAAAAACACTGTCCAGATTTCAGGTTGCCTGCAGTTCAGTTCAGTGGTTGGTGCAGTTAATGAGACCCACACTTTTGAAAGCTCAGGTAAGAATTATATAAACAAATGGAAATTGCTATATTTGAACAAAATATTGTAAAACACCCCAACACTTGACAGATAGAGATGTAGTTTGAATTGGAAAAGAGGAGAGCCCAAAGGAGATAGAGCCACATGCACAGAGAGGAATATGAAAGGAAATGGAAGAGACATGAAAGATGGAGGCCTCTGTTTTTCTCATGATCGGTTGAAACTGGCAGATTTAAACACCATTGGATCTAAGCGTGCCTAAATTTATCTCCAACACTGATGAAACCTGCAGATTCACTTTTTCCCAGGGAAGTGCACCTGTAGTGAGGTGGAGGAACATCTGTTGGAAGAATTTGTGATGTGTAGGTCCAGTTTGGAAGATTGCATAGGGAAGAATAAGAAGTTCAGTTAAGACAACCACATGGAATTGAATTGATTTATGTATTTTCTATTTTCTTTATTCACCTTCAGTTTTGATCAGATAGTACATGATCACGGTGAATTAAGAAATAATGTTTTCTGGGAACTGGGTGGAGCTGATTTTTTAGCACGTGAAGCAGGTCTGGGATGTTGCTCTCTGTGTGCAGGATAAAGTGCATGTTTTATGTACACAGATGATGCAGGTATTACCCATATTTCATGACTCACACATTTGCTAAACTTCCGTGAATGCAGTAATGTATTTCATGATGTATCTGAGCTGACATGCTGAGCCCATTGTGTACATGGGCAGAGAGGCAGTTCTTTTTCTGTTGGAAGGTATTTTCAGACAGCTTGAAGAAGGCAGTGGCAACTAGTTGAGTGAGTGGCAGAGATGGAGACTGCATTGAAGATTGACTGGTGAATAAAGTCTTAAAGGGAGCCAGATGTTGCTATAACAGATATTTTGAAATTACTGAGTTAAAGCACAGGAATATGTAAGATTAGTGTAGGAGAGGTGTGGCATTTAGCAGAGCTTTTGAATACCCCACTGGATGTAACAAAGTAAAAATAAATACGCTGCCATTTGCAGGTGCTCAGAAAGCACAGCAGGCTGCAGGCTGACAACGGGTATCAGACAGAGGAAATGAAGCTCTTGAACCTGTTTGTGCCATGATGTTCCTGCTTTCTCACGGTTTGCCTTGACAAATGCTGACAGCATAACCTGCTTTCTCTGAACTGCAGTGAGCTAGTGGTGAGATACATGGCTCATGTACCAACTAAAGCTACATCCTTTTCTGAACCTACTTTGTGGTTAGGAGGCAAAGCCACATGGTAAGAAAACTGGGTTGGGTGCCATTTATTGAGTCCTCATGGCTGTAAAACATTTCCTTTCCCCTATACCATTCCCCAGGGAGCTCTGCACACCTCCTGCATTCTGTACCTTAGAGATACCTCAATAATTCAGCTGAAAGGTGACATGCAAGTTGCAGCCATCTCCAGAGTCCTAACTTCTCTCATGTGCCCCTGCAATTCCCTTCCTCTTTGGCTGAACAAGGCTGTGCTGTGGCTGGATGTGGTGCACCTTGGAAGAACTGGGAAGCTTCTACCTTTGCTGCTTCCCTAACAGCTTGAACTTGCAGTAGGAAAGATGGCCTGTGTTTGACTTACTCAGTGGAACTGCTGGCTTTAGAAAAAGAAATAAAATCATATATGGATGATTTTTGGCTGTGGACCTTCTTGACTAATTCAGTCACCAAAACCGGGCAACCTTGGTTAAAATAATTACTTGTGAAAGTAATAGATCTTTTATCAGCCATAAGGTTTCAAATAAATTGGAGGGTTTTCTGATTTATTATGATCTATTGTTTTGCATGGAATGGTTAAGTTTATTTCAGTTTTTAAGGAACACAGACATTAATGATAGTGCTTAAGAGCTGGCTAGATACTCGTAGTTTGACAACATTCAGGTAAAAGATCTGATTTGTCTGAGGTCATGTAGTCGTTTCAGTATCACTGTTTCCATTCTTTTGACTTAGCAAAATAAATATATTTTTTTTAAAATTATCTTTTCTCTCGAGTTTTCTGAAAGTTTTCAATACTTGCAACACTGACCCGTGACTCATTTAACAGAGGAGGTTGCTCTGCTTCTACCCCTCTCTCAAGTCAAAAATTTGTCAAGAGCTTCTATTTCTGCTTGTATTTGCTTTTCCATAAAGTTTACTCCCATAACCTGAAATTTTCCTAATGTCGTCTGTTGCTGCTTACTCCAGCTGTCTCCTTCATTGTTCAGGGTATAGGCAGTCTGTGTACTTTTCCCCTTTATAAAGTCATCTTCTAAAGTCAGTTATCACTTTCCTTTCTCCTTTTCTGTCTTAATCCTGCCTCATTTATGTTCTCTTTGCTGTATCAGTTTGCAAGAGGCAAACACTGTTATTTTTTCCTACTCCGTACAATCCATCACACACTATCTCCTCTGCCCAGATTCAGAGGGGTCAGCAAGTAAATACTTTTCTGTGAGATTTCCATCTTCTACTCAATGCTAATTAAAATGAAAGAGGTGATGACCTCAACATTTGGGTTAGGAAGAAGAATATGTGCATATGAATGAAGTCCAACAACTTTTCTCTGATGAGAAAATTACCAACTACAAATCCTAGTAGTAGTAAACATGTAGATACAGCAATGCTCTATGAACATGTGTTCCCCCCTGGTTTAGGTTATGTTGCCTGAATACAGCATAGGTGGATCATAGGTAATGCAACAATGTTTCCATAAATCATTTCCAAGCAGTATTCGCTATCCTGCGGTGTGTGAAAGAAAAAAGACAAGACAAGCTTCCGGGCACGCGATGATTCTCGGGGTGTCCTGCGCCGGTCCAGGAGTTGGACTCGATTGTCCTGATGGCACCCTTCCAACTCAGCACATTCTATGATTCTATAAGAGCAGAAACCAGGCAGCGTGTGTGAAAATTAAGCTTTTTTTGTAGGTCCTTGAACATGCCAAACCTCAAGACTGTGCCCCACATTTCCCATCCCTTTGAGGGACCCAGTTTGATTAACCTGCTTTCAATGCACTCAGTTGCTGTGCAGCTGTTCATCACAGCCAGCCAAGATCAGGGTGGACATTCACTCAGCTATGCCCATTGGAAATACCACCTCTCCCCCAGATGTATGGCTACTTGCTTATGCCGGAGGGTCCTGGCCTCAGGAGGAATCTTGAGAGCATTTGCTGCTCTGCTTCAGACAACCACAACTGGGTTAATCTAAGCAGCTGATGAAACTGGTTTGTAATAGCAGGGCGAAGGTTGCCAGAAGCATTTTAGCAAATCTACCCAAGACCCCTTCAAGGAGCAGAGCCTCCAGGACAGTGCTGGCTGTGCAAACAGGTGGGGTAGAATGGTCGAACAGGCCTGTGGGATCTTGCAGAGAATGTCTGTCCTAACCTGGAACACTGGGAAAACAAAAACTAGTCACAAGAGCAATGCTGAATAAGGACAGAGGCCAAATCAAGGCTTTGTCTCTCATTTGATTACCACGGATGGAGTTTTCAACTAGAGTTCACTGCTGATGTCCAAATGTTCTCCAACATCCCAAGGAGTCTTGTCCCTCGTGAAAAATTCTTTAATGCCCGTAAGATTACCTACAGCACTTGAGTGTCTGGCTTTGTAACCCAAGTACCCTCTTCTGCTTCATCATTTCAGAAGACAAAACAAAATGAGAACAAGCAAATAAAATGAATATATATTTTGTAAGAAATCTTCTGTACTGAAGATCACAAGTACAAGAAATTGTTAACTTTCGGGCATTATTTCAAGTAGCAATGTCTGCCTCTTACCCTTTCCTCTCAGTAGGAAAATGAAAAGCTAAAACCCAAACATTTCTTTTACCTCTCTCCACCCTCACCTCCTTAGTCAAGTATGTAACTCAATGCTTGCGTCCATATTTTCATAATTGTGGTAATCCAGCCTTCTCTGGGCTGCCTTTTGCTTTTTTTCCCCCCAAATATATTACTGTCTCCTGTATATTGTGCTGTCTTCCTTCCCACCATATTCCTGGCATGTTGTATGCCTCATGTGCTGGATGAGGACATTATCTGATCCCATGATTATAAATAACTGTTAAAAGATTTAGATTAATGCCAGATTTAATATAATGCTACTTCTACCGCTATGTTTCAAGTGCGTGAACAGAGAATGGCCTCATCTGGACCGGTTTTGACTGCCATGGTGCTTTATCCTCCACACTGTAAGGATCCTGTGGCCTGCATCTGACGACACGATCAAAGACAAAGCATCAAAGACAGGAAAATATAATCTATGAAGCAATAAAAATCAGTAAGCTTCACTGTGAATCCCTCCACCCCCTTGTTTACATACCTCCAGATAGCCAGGAACATCCTGCTAGATAAGATGTTTTTATGTTATCTCCAATTTGTATTGCATTAGACAGCAAAGTTACATGGTCTGATGTGTTTTTACATGGTCTGATGTGTTTTGCTAGGGATACACTCACTGCTTATTAACTGGATAAAACCTGATATTAGCTTGGCTTTGTTTAATTTCTAATGCTATTTACTCTGCGATAACTGACTAACCTCAGTTAACATTGTGAATTGTTTGCCCTGTAATGACCAGATATTCCATTACATTATGTAAATTATTTGCATAGTGATCAGGATTTAATGTTATTGGTAATTAGAATTATTTGCCTGCTGGTAATGCTGTATAAATGATCTGTCATTAATCACAGGGCACACCTTACCAAGATCTCTAATGAGGAAAGCTGCAGTTTAATGTCACTAAACTATCGGTCTCCTCTGGGCCATTGTTTTACATCACAGGGAAGTGTTTTTGGTATTTATTGATCAGTCATTGACCATTACCATAAAGACCCGGGGCTTTGTAAATGTCTTTATTCCTTGATGTAAGATATCACCAGACTTTGAGTCACAATAATTAAAGCATGTAGCTGATAAAACTTGACAGATTTTCACACTTGCAGTTTTAAACCACATGAGAAGTTCCTCCTCTTGAGAAGAAAGAAGTTCCATAATCCACACCTCTCACATTGGTACTGAAGAGCCAAGGGCCCGTCTTTGCCAAAGGAAAATTTAAAAGACAAAGGCTGATGAGATCCCAGCCAGCAGAGCATCATCTTATTCGGGAAAAGACATTTCCAAGAAGAAGCTCTTCTTCCCCTGCAAAAAGCCAGTGGAGAAATATTATTGCTCAATTTTACTAGGAAAATACACTTTGATTCACTGTATATTCTTCTTGCCACAAACTACTAGTAAACTAGTTAGTGAGAAGAACAACAGCAATAGACTCAACCTCCTTCCTACCCCGATTTAGACTTTGCTATGCCTAGCAGAGAATCCCATACTCTTGGAAAGCTGAGTGTCCGTTTAAAGCTGGGTGCCAGAAAGACAGAGCTGTGAGCCCTGCAGTGATGAGCCAGTGTGTAAGAGCAGTATCCACACTGCACGTGTGTTGTGACAATTTCCGTGTATAGAAAACAGAACAGAACCGTTAACTGCCAGGATATTCAAGGTAGGAATTAGAGTTTAAGGCCCCAAAATCTGGATTTAAGGTACATTTCTGTGCCTTGGACCTCCAGACCATGAACCGGAATGCTGAGCTCATATGGGAGGTCTGAGGAAGACTTTCACATACCCACAGTAAGTGTAAAACCTAAATGTTTTGTCTTCTCGGGCTCTGAAGTTACTTAAAATCAGACCTATCTGATTAACTAATGTTAGATGATAGAGTTATTCCCAAATGAGACACTTTCTGAAATGAGACTCATGCCTAGGAAAGAGCCTTTCATATGACTTCACTGCACAGCATTTAGTGTAAATACTTTTCCTAAGTACCTGGAAGAGCTAGAACTGTATCTGAAAATGCAAATACTTGTCATAACACTTTCTGTAATTTTTGTGGGATAAAGAACTGTTTACCCATATAGTGATTCATTCAAATTGCAATGCCTGTTTATCATGCTAAAAGATTTGAATAGTCTGAAAGAAATATTTGTACTGAAAAGCTTTGTTTAGAATCAAAAGGAAAATAGCTGAAACCTACTGAACCAGCAAATGTATGCTAAGGAAGATCAATGTGAATAAAATATGTCTTTTAATATTTTACCAGGGGAAAAAACAGCATAGTTAATGTTATTTTTAATTTTGACCCTATGTAACAGTCTTGATTTTGCCTGGTAAAGTTAAACCAAAAGTGTAACCAATTGTACAAGGGAGAAATGGATAATAGAGGAATATGAAGAAGAAATTAATATACATAAAAGGCTAATTGAGGATTGATCGATGCAAATAAATATAGAATATGAATGACTTTGATGAGCGTTTCTCATGAAACCTGTGTGCTTCATGAAAGCTGAACTATTAAAGTCAGTAAAAGGTTTGGAAGACAAGTGTTCCTACATTGTTAGTAAATAAAGACAAAAAGAAAGGAGTGAATACATTTCAAAATATTTGGACTTGTTTGCACCACTCTGTGCCCTTCATAAGATACCTACTGGCAGAATTAGGCAGGCAAACAGTGAGATGTGCACACAGCAGTATATTGGAAACCTGGAGGGTATCTTTAGTTATTCAAAATACAGCAGCTACCTTTTTTGTGAAGCCAAAAAAATTTAAGCGAACAGTTTTTCCACTAACATTGTGCTTTTCTTGCACAAGAACATTATGTTTCTCCAAATCTTTTGATAGACATGGACCAATTGCCCTATAATAACAAGAAACCGAGGGAATGTGTTCTATGAGTTCTGTGAGCATTTTGCTAAAACAGCAGCAAATTACTTTTTCTATGAATATAGGGATGGATGTGTTCTGCATTTTAGTTCATTTCATTTCACTTATTTTTTTCATCGACAAATGAAACCATAGAAGAATACATTTTTTAATTTAGAGTTAGATTTTTTTTTTTCCTTGCAATGGCTCCAACAAATGTATTTCAATTTAGGTTAGAATAGTGCCATCTATCAGACAGTGCCTTCAGCTGAAAACACTGGAATCCACAATCATGGGCACTAGGCATTTGCAATGAGTAGCAACAGTCCTGCTGCAGATCAGATGTACAAGAAAACCAAAGGCACAGGTGTGTTTTAAAATGTGGAAATCCAGACTCACGTATCAGCTTTATCAGTGTCTGTGACTTTTTTCCCCCCAAACTTGGTCAGTTAATGAGATTGGGAAATGCCTTTGTGGAATCCTCTGAGTCTTTGCAGACAAAAATAGCAGGGAGCACAGAAAGGCATTGGAGAGGAGGGGTTGTTAGAGATCTTGCAGTTTCTTGAGGTTTTTCGGAACGTATTTAATGTGGGAAAACAGTCCAGCTGCACCCCTGTATTTATTCCCTTCCAAGAGCTGAGCTAATCAGAGTTTACTAGCAGGAGATTGTTTACAAAAAGAATATGAGAGGAAACAACAGCCTTATGGTCAGGAGGGGAGGGACGATGCAGGACTGCCTTGTGTGCTGTATCCACTGCATCCCCTCTTGGCAGTGGAGGATCAGTCTCTGTGCAAACTGGGGCACGATGATTCTTCCTGCTGAAAGTCTTCAGACTCTCTTTTGCTCATTCTCCCTGAAGAATCTGGAGGATTTCTAGCCATTCCTTTCTTCTCCAGGCTGAAGAGACTAGATGATTTGTAGCTACTGGATTGATGCCACACTGCAGAGACTGAAAAACTGCCTCAGCAAAGAAAATGGAATTATATATATACATATGCTAAAATTCAGCCTGTACAGAAACTTACATAGCACAGATAGGGAAATAAGCGTAAGAAAATACTGACAAAGACTACACAATAATTATTGAATTTACTAAAAAAAAAAAAAAATCATAAAACTGTTTGCAAGGACAGGCAAGTGTGTATGTTATAAAATAAAACATATGGCACTCCCCTAACAGTTTAATTCTGAGCAATATTGACCAAACTTTGCTTGGCCTTCAGCTGAGAAGTAAAAAAAAGGTAACATCTTAGTATTATATGTAATACTACCTCAGTGCCTCCCTAATCCATAATGAAAGCATTAATCACTCTGTCTTTGTCATGGCAGCAGGGCAGTTTGCAGTCTGTCTGGGTACTTGATTTATGAACAGCTGATGGCCATTGAACTGCAGCAATCCACCAAACAGTACTTCCTTCTGCTTTGAGTATAAATGTTACAGAGCACCGACATTATATTTTACCTAATATATACAAGGTTAAATTTGTAAGCTCCTTAATTTTCGCCTCTCTTTCCTCTGGTTTTCATGTCTTGCTTTTTCTTCCTCCATCACAAAAGGTATTGTTGATCCCAGACCCGCAGCTCCCCATCTTGCTTCAAAGTCTGGGCTTTGCTGTGCTCAAGAGCAGGATCAGCACACTTCTACCTTCCAGCACGGTCAAGGTGAGCTCCTGTCTCAGCTGAGAAAGAAATGGCATGGTCCTCTAGCCTATTGTCCTTCACCTCTCTGTAGGTTTCCACTTGTCCCATGAGTTTCATGCAAAGTTTGGAGTTTCAAGGTCTAGTGCAGATCCTTTTGGGCATAAGTGCCCAGTATGGCCAAACTACATAGTTGCTTTGGAAGCAAAAAGGAAGGGGATTAGATTTGCATTTTGTTCTTTAGCGGATCCCTAAGAGCTGGGAGACTCAGAGCTACAATTCAGAAACATCTGGGTGCTCAGAGACAGCCCCCTGCTCAGCCCCCGGCTCCCATTGCTTGTTTGCAAAGCTTGTGTCCTGAGTCCAAAGACATCTGGCTCCAGTCTCACCAGTGGGTGCAGGGAAGTGGCTCCGTACCTGTGCGTACCTGTGGTGGCACAGCAGCTGTGGAAACCCACGCACTTCATTAATGTGCTTACTCTGTGTGTCATTTCTCTTGTGGTCTGTTCTCCAGGGAGATTTTGCCCATTTTTGATGAAATAGCTGTGTCTTCCCTTTTTGGATATTGTCTCATTCCTTAGGCCTCCTCTGTGCTCTGGTCTGCAGTTTTTAAAAGCCAAGGCTGTGTCCAAACTTCTATTAATTACAAGACTGACAGAGCAGAGATTACTGCATTTTGTAGTGCTTAGGAGGGTATTGCTTTGTGAACTGTACATTGCTATTCACCATTGCCTGTAACAAAGCACTTTTTGTTGGTTAATAGTGTCTAGAAAATAATGGTTAAATTTAAAGCCTCTCCAATTCTGTAGAGTGTGTTAAGAAAAAGAAAAGAAAAAGTCAATCACTAGAAAAGCTTAGGTTTTTAATGCTTTATCTCACGTCTCTTGGTAAGAGAATGAGGGATGTATTCACAAATATTTGAAGAGTGGCTCGAAGAGATAGTGCTGCCCTACAGGAACTCCTGGCATCAAAGGGTATATATCAAGGCATAATGGGATGAAATTAGGCAATAAAGCTAACCAGATAAGTAGTCTTTCATCCTGGAAGTACATTCTAAATGTTGCATAAACGAAATAGCAATTGCAAACATTTTTGGGGGAGGATTCCTACCGGCGAGATGTGCCAGGTGTGGGCGGGGACAGAAGAAGGGAGGCTGAGCAGCGCCCTTGTCCTGGCCAGCACAGCGCGGGCTCCCACGCAGCCCTCTGCCACCCCAGCGCAGCTCGAGCTGTGTTCCATGGGCTTCGCTCCCCGAGGAGCCCTGCTGCAAGCCCTGACCCCTGTAAAGCTGAGCTGAACCAAAGCGCTGTTACAAGGCTCCGCCTCACACTGCTGGAAAAATCCTTAGGGTAGGACGAGAAACAGGGCTTGGGCCGTAGATCTGCCTGAAGCCCTTGGCCCAAAGCCCGGGTGGCTCCGTGGGAGCCCATCCCTGCCTCCGTGGGCATCGCGCCAGCAGCAGGGAGAGCCGGGCAAGCGAGGCACGGTTCCCGTGCATTGCCGTGGCAGGCGCCGTGGGCAGCGCTCGGCTCCCGAGTGGGGACGCAGGGACAGACAGCGTGCATTCATTTGGGCTACAGCCGCCATGAGTGATGAGAACAAATCACTGGCCCATTTCTAACAAGGGAGTTTGGGAGAAAAGGTGGGATGCAGCAGAGGCGTGTCAGGTCGTGGGGCTGCAAGAGGGGAGATTGTGCTCGTTTGCTTTACCTCCTTTGATTTGCTGTTATTTTTCAATAAAGAGCTTGCATTAGCATAATGATTTCTTTAAAATGCCTGAAAATTTAAAGAATAATGGTGTTGTGATAAGCAGAAAACCACTTCACCTCCACCACCGCCCACAAGATGGAGCTCGCAGCTCAGGAGCGGGGACGATGTTCTTTGTGTCACCAAAAAATGAAACGGTTTTACTCTCACCCTTTTCTAATTTTTATCTTTTGCTAATATAATGCAGATTGGTTTTATACATTATTTATGGAGCCCAGAACTAGTATAGGGAATGCTGTCACTCATTTTAATGATTTAGATATGTTTTTTATTATTATTATACTGTATAGACTTTGGAAAACCTTCATTTGGATCCCATTTAGAACACAGGAAGTTGCCCAAAGCTTGGATGTGAACCTTAATTTACTGAAATCCTTGTAAGGCGGAGAATATTTACTGCTGGCATTTATTGCTCCTGTGAGAGTTAGAGCGAGAGAGAGTTGGGGGGAGAGAAGGAGAGGAAGGGAAAGACAACATTAACTTCAGCCAAAAAAGCAAAGAACATATGTTGGAGTTGTGCTCGGCTGCGCGCGTGCAGAGCAGGGTAATCTGCCTCTGAGCTGCTCTGCTGGGACAGGAGGTGCTTTACCACCTCTCAGATTCAGGAGAACCCCACCAGGACTTGTCCCTTGAGGAGCTGAATCTGCTTTTTCGAAAGCTTCTCTTTATAAAGTGGGGTTCACGAGCAGTTAGGACTCTCGGTTTGATATACCCCATAAAGGAGTGGGTCCTCTTTGTGCTGCAGCAGAAGTCCCTTTGGAATTCCCACTGTGCTCGGCAGATAAAAACCACAGGGATTTCAGCTGTGCAGAGTTGCAGAGGTTCCAGCGGTGCCCAAGGGAAATACGGTGTACGACCCCAGGCAACCTTGGCTGGAGACAAGGGAGAGCTGCAAACCCACCGCTGTCTTGCAGAGGGTGGAGAAGGTGACCCAGCAACCAGCAGTAATGGAGGCAGGAAAAGATCTCTTAATTTTCTTCCTCTTTCCAGTTACTTTGTGCCTCCATAATAATAATATTCAAGCTTGGTTGTTATAACTTACAGAGAAAAATATTCCTAGGATGGGTCAGTCTTTGCTCAGGTTATGAGTGCTGGCCATTTCAGCAGCCTCCAGCTTTTCAGAAAATCAGAGTTCTGCACTTCAGGAAAAAGAACAGGTGCCTCAGTAAATCCCATAGCGTTTTTTACTTTAAAGAAAAGCAGAGCAAAATATTTAAATTTTTTAAAGGTATTTGTTTTACGGTCTCCTGTTCCTCCAGCCCTCTTTCTTTCAGCTGCTTAACCTGCCTTTCAACTGGTCTCTCTGGTGGCTTGTTTGTCCTGCACCACGACAGCTAAAACAGCTAATAAAGCAGCTGGCAGGAGGATGAATGAAGGGACCATGCCAGCTACTGCCCCTACTGTGGAAAAAGACCCAACAGTAAAACTTTTATATGTCTACCTTGAAATTTCCTCAAAAACCTGTATATTATGGAGAGTTCTTAAATGAAAACACTGTTTTGTGAATCTCTAAAGAAATGCAATATATTTTCTAAAGAGCAGTTTAATTTAAAAGATTGCCCATTTACATGAAATACCCACAACTGTTTGTTACTATTACTACTGAAACAGCTTTTGATGATATACTGTCATTATTTTGAATTTAGTTATGCTTTGTTAGTATTTATTACCGGCACTGTGAAAGGATCAAGGCATTGCTCAACAAGGCATACCAGTGCGTGGCAAGGAGACAGCTTTCCTTACGGCCAGAGTTTGGTCCTGCAAGGAAGCAGGATGGGGTGAGCCACTGGGAGATGGCAAAAGCAGACAAAGTCAGTCTATGGAAAGCTGTTCCCCTCTAACAGGTTCTATGTTACA
The DNA here is from genome assembly GCA_013398855.1 of Mohoua ochrocephala. Classification (NCBI taxonomy): domain Eukaryota; kingdom Metazoa; phylum Chordata; class Aves; order Passeriformes; family Acanthizidae; genus Mohoua; species Mohoua ochrocephala. Next base: position 333,157 of record VZTA01016569.1, on the reverse strand, counting down.
TGCAATAGCTGGGTGGGGCCCAGAGACACAAGATTATTGCCAAGGTCTCAAATAATAGTTCAGTTAGAGAACATGATTCAAAGAGCAAGTACATAAAATTGGAAGATCTGTGTTCATGATACACCGTCTAGATGCTTACAGTATAATTTTAATCATAGCACCAGACTGCCTCCTGCATAAACATCTAACATCTCAGTAAAGGCCTCCTGAAGTACCTTGAAAGACATGCAGTGAGTTCAAATATGCAATGTCTGCTCCTAGAATTAGGAAGAGTGAAATGAAGAGAAGGAATTTGCAATTGCTCATGGAGCTGGAATGTTCGTGATCATTCTTTATCCCTTATTGTGTGAGAGGGCACCCATCATGAACAAACTGCTGGGCACAGTTGTTCATTTGTAGATTAAGATGTCACTTCACATTAATTTAAAGGACTCCAGTGCAAAATGTGGTGGCATGGTTTAATTCTAATAATCTCGTAAGGATTGCAATTTTGAGAAGATACTTAAGCATTGGAAGAGAGAAGGAAATTGTGAAAATTCAGTCATTAGAACTGTTTAGAACAAGTTGGACAAATATCTGCCAGGAATGACATAGGTATAGTTGATTCTTCCTTGAGGCAGAGAAATAGACAGGATGACCTATTTACTCTCTTTTCAAGGACTTGTGTGTGACTAGCTGCAGGTGCTTAAGTGCAGAAAATATTCCGTGTCAAGAAAAAGACCAACTGCACTGAAATAAAATTCAATTTAAGCTCAAGATAAACAAGAAGTTTGTAGAAATCATGTAATTATCCAAAATCCAACATAAATAATAGCTAAAATTTCAAAGGAAATTGACCTTTTAAGGAAATATGTAGCAGATAGTATGAGAAATGCTCAGAAACAGCATCCAAGACAGCTCTGCTGTCAACATTATCAAATAAAATAAATTATTCCAGTGAGGGGCATTTCGTGTTTCTAGTTCCAGATTCAAATGTTTGCCTAAAAATAGAAATTATCTTTTTTTTTTTTCTTTCCCCTCTGTGTATCATCATAGTGTTGCCATTAAGAATATAGCCAGCAGCTACTTTCATTAAGAGAAGCCTGTGATCTCAGCTGCAGGAAGAACAATGGAAACATGCTGTTCTTCTCAAAATGCCTCTGTGGATATAAGCTTCTTCTGCTCTGCTTTTTCATCATGAGCTCTCTGCACACCAGCGCCGCAAGCCTCAAAGCAGCCAGGGAAGAGCGGGGTCAGACTGGATTCCTGGGTACCTCTGTCCCTTGGCGTGGGCTGGGGCTGTGCTGGTGGTGTCTGCAGGCTGAGCTGCAGGATGACCAGGCTGCTGCTCTGCATTGCTTTTGCCGTGCTGGTGCCATGGGCTGGCCGGCAGCCTGCAGACTGGGTTTCTTGGCATCTTTCCTCGGAGGGCACTCATCATGTACCTCATACCATATGCTACAAAGGTACCTGGCACTGATGGGCAGCCTGAGTTTTTCATGCTGTGGACACCGGTAGCTCAGCTATAAGCAATCCTATATCCATCTATATGCCCTCAGAGAGCCAGGGCAGGGAGTCTTGTGGGCTATATTCTGACTCTGATTATTTAAGCAGGGTATAGATGCAGCTTCATACCAGGAAGTCACTCCCATTTAGGAAAAAAGCAACCCTTTTGAATGACAAGTTTTCCACACTGTCCATGAAATTTTCTGTAGAAGAACTTCTAAAACCAACAATGTTTAAGGGGGAGAAATGGTTGTTAATCCTACAATATTGCGTTAGAGCGTAGGGCACAGTCTTTCATAGCTTTAAGTACTTCAAGAATGTAGAGAATCCCCTATTTTAGTAAGATCAGAAGACCAGAGGAACAGAGCATTACTTTTATTCAAGATAACCTTTTAAATGAAAATTAACTCCCAAACTGGTTTATTTATAAAACCCTAAAATGTATATAGCTCTTTTGTGCTTTCCCTGTTAATAAGGCGGGTTTATTTGGCAAGGCTGTGACCTTCTACTATCATTTTTTTGAGGTCTTCATTGACTGCTTGATGGACCTTTGAGCTGACACTGTTTTACTTCAGGATATCAACTGCTAGAATGATATTGTCTTGTTGGCTTCATTTGATGAATTCTTGCAGGTGGGATTCAATCGAATGTGTAGCAAGCAGCGCACAGTGACCTGATTATTTATCTTGTCAAATGGAGTCCCTGGACATAACTATCAAGCTGCCATTGACACTGGAATATAACCAGCTCTGTATTAAACTGTCCAGCTGTGATGTGAAGAGTGCACCAATTATTTACTTAAGAAGCATAACACAGAGGGCTGAGGACATTTGAGAGACTTGAGAGCCTGGATAGCATTAACTGCTGCCTCAGTAGCCTTTTTGAGGCTGCCCCAATATCAAATTTTCACGAGACTGCTCTAAAAGGTCATGTTCATATCATATTTAGCACAGATTCATGGAATATGCCCACAATTGGTGGGTTTTTAGTTATTTCATCAGTTACTTCATTCAGTGTAGCAGGGTACAATTAGCTAATGAAATTTCTAGATTTTTCCCAGCAACAGCTTTCATCAGGCTTCTTTAGCACAGTCGTGGTACCACTGCAACTTGAAGGGATCTGCATGTTGCAGTTTAACCCATCAGGCAGCTAAACACTGGCATAGCCACTTTCTCAGTCTCCTCCAGTGAGATCTGGGAGAGAACTGGGAAAAGAGTAAAACTCATGGGCTGAGACAATGACAGTGTAATAGGACAGGAAGGCAAGGGAAAATAGCAGTAATGATAAAGGGATATGCAAAACAAGCTCTGCACAATGCAGTTGCTCACCCACCCACTGACCAATGCCCAGCCAGTCCCCAAGCAGTAGCCAGTAGCCCACAGCCAACTCCCCTCTGGTTTTGTTCACTGTGATGCCTGTGATGGTATATCCCTTGGGTCTGTTGGGGTCAGCTGTCCTGTCTGTGTCCCCTCCCAGCTCCTTGTGCACCTGCAGCCTCCTCACTGACAGGCAGTGTGAGCAGTTAAGATGTCCTTGACTTAGTCTGAGCACTGATCATCAACAACTAAAACATCAGTGTGATATCAATATTATCATCATCCTAAATCCAAAACACAGCACAGTACTAGCTACTAGGGAGGAAATTAAGTCTACCCCAGCTGAAGCCAGGACACCCCAGTTTTCCTGACAGGGCTTTTTCAATTTGTTGTTGAGTTGAGGCAACAGTGATGTGAAGAGACCTTTCAGTCATTAATGTCAGCTTTAGCCAGTGAGACTTGTGCAAAAAAAAGTATACTGGTACTGGAGACTTGACATGTCCAGTCTACTTCCTAGAGCTGAATGCCTGTCATATCTATCAGACTTCTTTGGTGAAGACCAGCTGTAGAGGAGGATGGTGACCGGCTACATCTCTGGAGTAGCTCCACTTCAGAGTCAACTGTTGACCTGACCCTCTTTGGATCCTGTATATTTACAACAATTACATAAAACAATAATTAGCAACTTATCTTAACTGCAATCTATTTTTAAATAGTACAGCTTGTGCACAAGTTTTTGATTAATTTTAACTACATGGAGAGTTGAGAGTGTCTGTAGTTTTAAGATTATTCAGGTCAAAGAACAGATGTTAAATTTCTTTAAATAACCAGTTTAATTTTAGCACAAATTAACAGATTTGTTTATTAATGCTCAGAACACTCAACCTGTTTTTAAAGGACGAAAATTGTAAGATTGGAGAGGTGCGCTCATTTTTTGTCCATAATAAAAATGGTAGATCTGTGCTCTAGAAGCAAGAGAGAAGTCTCCCTAAACCATAGGGTTGCGACCAAGGTCTTAAGAGCAGAGCTGAGAACCTGTTAACTTTGAGAGCAGCTGGGGCAAGACAGCCTTTTTCAAGGAGATTCTTGAAGTTGAGATGTTTTACAAAGGATTTACTGTGAATTGGACCCAATGCAGGGAGTCCCTGCAGTTGTGCGTTGTCTCTTCTCCATCCTCCTCCCTCTGACAGGCAGCCCAAGAGCAGGGGGGCTGTACATCCCTCCGGTGCCACACTTCATCCCTGTGGTACCTCCAAGACTGTTTTCTGCTTATCCTTTAAGTACTCTGGTCATCATAAACTGGTGTGTGATCCCGAGCTATGAAACCACACTTCATTTTAGACACAAGAACCAGCTTCAAGAGGTCCCCTATGTTTGCAGAAAATCTAAGCATCAAAAAATGCTGCATATTAACACCTATCAAAGTCTGTGATTCCTGGTATTCATGGGAATTAATTGGCTGTGTGAAATTTGAGAATTATACAGGTTCACTGCTAGAACTAAGTCACAATTAGTGCCAAGTGCTTTTACCACTAAAAAAGCCCCATGGATTAGGCCTTTCAGAAGAAAGAAAACCTGCTTCAGAACTTTTTGCCGCAGTTGGATACTCAGTCATAGAATAGTCTCCATACTGCCAGTACATTTACAATGTAAACGCTTTCTTTTCAAGGTCAGGGTTTTAAAGCACTAGACTGCTATTGAAACTGCAGGGGCAGAGCCTGAACAATTCTACTGGTTTTCTAAAAATAAGGAGCTTTATAGCTAAACTGCAGGATGTATTTTAAAAGAGTCTCAACATTTTTCTTTTTACTGCTACTTGTATCCCATCTCTACCAATTTTTACTGCTTTACACAAAGGCACATTTATCGCAAGGCATGGCATAAAATCAACACTCTTCCATTCTAGCAGTTAAGCCCCATCTTACAATGTTTGTGATGTGCCACAATATTCAAATGCATTAAAACAAAACCTGACCCACCAGAGGGAATATGGATTTACAAATAAAATGACAGAAAGGGAGAATGCCTACTATGCTAGTTCAGACTTCTTAGCTGCAACTACTCTGTTGAATTTTGCATTAAAAATGTCTTATTTTCATTTAAAACCTGCATCCTTCAAATACCTCATGAAATACTGCAAGACTCCGAGGCGTGAATGAGGCAATCAGTTCTTTCATTATAAATGCTTAATTCTAATCAATCAGGGCTTAGTATTCGCAAACCTTTAGAGTGCTCTTGTTTAGCTTTTGCAGTGCTTGAAAATATTTATTGACCAAAGGGTAAAATGTTTTTTCTTCTTACTGGAAAAGATTTGCTGTTAAAATACTTAGCACTAATCCCCTTAAAATACTGAGGACTAGTTTCTGGTCAGTTTGTAGCTAGATGTACTGATAGAAAAACAGTGAGGTCTTGGCGCCCACATAAGGTTACCAAAAGATTGTCCGGGGTTGCAAGTAAAAGATCATATACCTGCTGATATCCATACTTTCCTGGAGGCTGTGACAAATGGTCATGCGCTTTCAAGTTCAGAGGACAATTCAATGTGTACTTGGCTGTCCTTGCTTCAGATTTCAGAGCTATTGTGGCTGTAGCCCAGCTGACTGATTTGCCTGGCCCAGCTGCTAAGCACTGTCCCAACGTAAAGGCCAACAAGTCAATTTAAGTGCCACCAGTCCTGCTTTCCTGGTCCTCACTGAGAACCAGGACCGAGGAAAAGCAGATGATGGTGAAAACCCACACACATGAAAAACAAAGGCTCAGCTCTCATTTCCTTCTGCAAGATTTTTTCTTTGGCTTTTAGCACCACATAAAGCTGAAATACTTAACCTCTCTTTTATAGATATCTGGAGATCGTGTGCTTCAATTCCAGGCAAGTCCAATACTGATGGCGTGTTATTTGTCATTAGCGAATGTGGTAAAAGGGTAAGTTTTACACACGAACTCTTTTTTTTTTATTTAATAAAAAAATAGAGATACACATGTAGATAGTGTAAATAAATTTTTTGAAGTCAGACTAAGTGTGGCAATTTAATCGTCCCAGTCCAAGTATGTCTTAGCTGAATTTGGGTGCTGGAGTGTAAAACTTCATTTTCATTTTCTGAACATTTTTATTGCATCTGCATCTTTCTCTCTTTACTTGCTTCCATTAAAATGTGCAAAAAATATAAAGGGAAAACTCTATCAATTCTTTTAAAAATAGCAGAATTGTAGTTGACAAAATTGGTACAGCTTTTAGGACAAGACTCAACTAGGAAATATTTCCATTCTTTAGCATATAGAAACTTACATATGGTTTGCTATCACTGCTTCCCAGCGCCAAAGCCAACATCTCAGTCTGTGCAAAGAAACAGGAGGACAGTCAGTGGGTGGGCTCGAAGCATGAAACAGAAGGAGGGAGAGGGAGTGAGTGAGGGAGAGACTGTGTGCATATGTCCAGAAGAGTTGAGTAGTTAGAGCATCAGTTAACCAAGAACCAAGATTCATACTCTTCTGCTCTATGATCCACAAAATGTGCTTAAATTCAGCTCTACCAGATCCCCCATGGGCATGTTATTTGGTTATTCTGTACTTTCCAAATTCCAAATGAATAAATAAAAGATATGCCTTGGAGCAGTAATATTCTGTTCATGTTAATTAATGGTATTCAATATGTTCTGCCTCTCTTTGTTCCTGTGCTAACTGTATCAAGTGAACAGCAGCAGTGGGACAACTGGAAAGTTTCATTCTGAACTGACCCAGGGGATGGAAAATGTTGATTGAAGTTTGTGCTGTGAACGGGAGCAGAGCGTGGTTGCAGGACGTGTCTCATTCCTTGGGGTCCCGCTGAAGGAGCACACCTGATCTGAGTTAGGCGCCCAAATCCAGGCGCCTCAGCCTCCCTATCTCCTGGGGCTCGTCTTGCCCTCTGAACTGCAATTGTATCCAGCAAAGGAGATCTCTCTTCTGCAAGTGCTCTCTGCTCCCACAGGTTCCTAAATCAGGAAAGGAGATGGTATTAGATGGCAATCATCTATAAGTAAGATATGTCAGTGGCTAAGTTACTTTGAGGATTTATTCATAGCTTTTACTGAAATCAGGGGGGAAATGCTCATCTAGATTCCTCTGCGAGTCAGCCCTTAAGAGTTGCAATGGGAAAGGAATGTCTGGGCATCATCTGTGTTATTAAATTTTATTTTTGATGCCTCCATAGATTTCATAGTTTTGCAAAAACACATAGCAAACATGGAATTTATTGCTCATAGTTCATCCAGGAAATGTGTCATAGTACAAGATGGACTGAACATGAAAGATGGTTAACAAGTGTACGGCAATGGTTTGTAAAACTGTTAAATAGATCAATAAATAATTCCAGTGATAGCATATTGAATTTCAATAGTCAGTGAAAACCAACAGTTTCAAAATGCTGAATTTTGCTTTTCTAATGACTAAGTCTGTGTCACTTTACCATAAATACTCAACTTTAGCAATTATCATCAAGGCCCTATTTAACAAGTTTCTAATTTTAACAAATGTGATTTACTGCAGTAGTGAATTGTTGATACGATACCTATTCTTTATTCCTTGACGAGTTTAACCCATAAGTTGATAATATGAGTAAAAATGTCTGCAGGGATTTTTTTATGGGGGAGTAAAGCAGTGTTTGTTATACTCTGGGGATACAGAACTGAAGGTCCCCCAGCGTTTGAGTTAACTGACATCCAGAAAGCTGGCAGCGTCCAGCCTTTAGGGAGAAGCTGAGCTCTCCTAGCTTGCCTGGGTAGCAGGATTTGTTCTAGGACCTTTGCTGTGGTTAGTCAGCGTTTACATGGGGACACCTTCAATGCTGTAATGCTGAAAGTTGTAGCACCACCCTTGCCACCCTTCCATCTCAGAGATCTGAGACACCAGATGGAAGGAGGAGTCAGACACTGAAGATACGTTCTCAAAGGGACAGAAGACTTCCATACCTGACTGGGAATCACAGGCAGCTTTCCAGGAAACAGAGCCTGAAAAAATAAAGCATTTCAAAGTGCTGGTTTTAGAAGAAGTTAACTGAAAATGTTAAAACCGGGCCATTGTAAATCAATTTGTGTAACAAAAATACTGAATAAAATATTTTAAAAGCAGCATGATTTTGTAAATGTAACAGAAAGAAGCCTAACACCAAAATTCTTTGTAAAGAACATAAAATCCAGTAATATCCAGCTAGTCAATTATGCCTAAGTCTTGTCCAAGCTTTTTACTGTTAAGGTATGAGGAAGTGAGGACCTCTTTTCCCTGCAGGTGAGGACCTTCACCTGTAGAGGACTGCTGCTTTAAGGCATGCAGATCCTTATTATCTAATCATTAACACCTTATTATACAAACATTAATACAGGGTGCATTGTTACAAATAAGGCAAATGGATGTATTTCCAGGCAGACTAGATCTACATGCATCGGTGTGTATTCCGGGATTAGCTAAACCAGCCTGATTTCAATCTGTGATCAGTCCTACCTGCACCAGTTCATCCCTTTTTTTCACCTTGATTTTTCTTTTTTTGTCAGCTCTTCTGACCTAACTTTGGCAAATAGACTTACTTTTTAAAACACTCTGTAAGAAAGTCTTATAAAATGTGCAAACATCTATTAGCATTGCTGCATCTCCTCAGGCATGCTCTTTCCACCTTATTCCTTATTCCAGGATCGGTCTCTGGTTTTTAAGCTGACGTTTGTATAGCACTCAGTCTAATATGGTTTTGGTTTCTCAGGTGCAGCTGCATGGAGCAGTAATCCAACAGGATGTATGAAGCAGACAGGTATAATTTAAGGCCTTGACCAATGAAAAATGAAAACAGAAGCTGAGCAAATGAAGAAAAAACACTACTACCATCTGAGGTAATCAGAATTAGCTGTTAGACCATGCACCAGACAGGTGGCCAACAGGGCCACCATCAGATGTGTTCATATTAGGCATGAAATATATCCTGATAGTGCCAAGACACAGCTCTGAGTGGTACCTAAACGGGCACTCGATTAAGCTTCTGTCTGAAAGGGGAGTGTTCACTGTGAGCCAAAGGACTTCCCACAGTGGGAAAATATTTCTAGGTACAAGTTTATAGCAAAAAAAAATTTCCTTATAACTTGTTAATTTGGATGCAATGCTCAGCAAAGCTCCTCTGTTTCATGAGTCTGTTGTTAGGCTGGAAATTAAAGGGTACAATTACAGCCACCAAAAAAAAAAAAGATTCAGGTGTGTCATGCTTTCTTGTCTGCAACTCACTCAATAGATTCCACAGGTAAACAGCCTGGCACATGGCCTAAAATCTACACTCTCCTATTAGGACGAAATTGTCCAATGACAACCTTTTAGAGCTTCCTTTCCTTTCACAAAAAAGAAATTGATTTGCCATGCAATTTCTCTTCATATCGTGCTGTGTTATTCCTCATTCCTGCATAACATTGTCTTCTCTGTGTAAATAGCACACACTAAGTCTGTAGGGCTGATGGAATTTGAGCATTTTTCTAGGTTGATCTGGTTGTTCTCATTCTGGTTTGTCCCATTCCCCACCAACCTTCCCAACCTCCCAGACCTTCGTGAGTTTCACAATAACACTTTAATGGTTTCGTGACCTACTCAGCACGAACATTGTGGAATGTGTCTGGAAGCTGTAGTTCATTACCTATATTTTAATCCAAATGGAGTAATTTAATACAAATATTGGGTTCAACTTCTAGATACATAAAGTATTTTGATGTTGTCAATGAGTTACTAAAATCACTTCAATCCATCGGGAATTAATTAGGTACGTGAAAAGTAGAAAATTCTAGAGGAACCATTTAATGTTGAGAAAAAAATATACCAGCCCAATGGCTATTGCCACAACTTTTTCATTATAATAACAATAAATTTTGTGCATTCATGAGATGTGCTGATAAGACAGAAAGTTTAGTAGCTTATACTGCTGAAAGTTGCAGGATCACCTGTAATCCCGTTGCTTCCAGTAAGTGTACTAAGTACCAGCTACTTCTGAATAAAAGGTCTATGTGGAAAATTACGTTGTTATTTTTGTTTGCCTTGCACATTATTTAAACAAGGGTTTTCACATTCATGGCAGCAATTTCTGTCTCTGAAAGCAGTAATCGTTAGGTCTCTGTAACAATAATAGGAGAAATAGAGTTTTTTGTATTTTTAGATAAATGTTTCTACATTAAGAAGTATTAATGCCTAATTACGTGTTTCAGCAAATAATCAAGTTTTGTTTCACAGTGCAAATATTTATACTATTTGATTTGTCTTCTTAGTTGGTCCTCATTTTTGTATAGATATATATATGTATATCCTACAGTAGTCTGCACCAAGCAACTCAAATTGGCATGAAAATATTACCTCACATGTACATTAAAATGATTTATAAAATAGAATCAGTAAAAAACCCCAAGTGGACTATTTATCACTGAAAAAGATCATAGTTTCTGACACTTTATTTAGTTCATTTATATATCCTGAGCCAGAGCTTTAACTGAAACTAACTTTTCTTGCCTTCAGCAGAGCTGATCTAGCAGGGACGAATCATGAACCAAATCTTTGGTCTTCATTCTAATTTTGGTGCTAGCTGAAACTGTGAGCTGCTTTTTCAGTTGTTCAGCTCTGAGCTGAAGCTAGAGCAGACCTTTAGGGAAGTGGACATTTCCCTGGAGAGTACAGGTTTCAGCTCTGCTCTGGGCCAGTTGTAGAAACCTTTCCAAAGGTCTCACAGTTTACTAATGTCACGATTCATATAAATATACTTGATTACTGTAGATCTTAATGAGGTCGAGGGCTTCTTTTAGTTGGTATTTTACCAGGGGGGGGTTTGTTTGTTTGTTTTGCTGGTTTTTTGTTTTGTTTTGTTTGGGGGTTTCTTATTTTGGTTTTTTTTTTTTTTTTTACTTTGTTTTTCTCTGTAGGTAGTTCTGCTACTGAAAGGTCTTGTCTTTTCAGGGAATCCAGATTAGTAAATACTAATTCAGAACATGTTAAACTTCTCTGCTCTTAACCATAGCTGTGTAAGACCGTGCCATGTTATGCCACCCAACACCACACAGAAATTTCTGAACTGGGGGGGGGACATTTTGTGACATATTATTCTCACTTCTGGTCCCGGAGAAGGCTTGGACTGGCACTGTTTTGGGTGTTTGCACTGGAATTCACTGAGCTGCACAGAAATACTTGTAGCCTGGGGTGATCCAAGCCTGGATATAAGCCCAATCTGACCCTTCCAAGATGTAAAGTTTTTCCCATGGACCAAATCCTTACTTTGGAATTGCTGCCTTCATGTTGCAGCCTGAGTGCTCGCCCTTTGATGACCATCTATACAAGAGGACTCTGTATCACACTGTACTCCAAAGGTCATCTTCACCCAAATCAAATAATCTCAGCTACTCTTCCTGGCCTAGGTCCTGCCCTAAAACATCCTCACGGCTGTTCTGCCTTTTCTGTGCTGCCCTTTCAGGCATCAGGCTTGTCAAGTGGAGTCTTTTGGGTTTGTCTCTGTGGGGAAGGTTGATGCGGAAGAACAGAGTCATGAACTGCGATTTTAGGTGCTTTGCAGCCTGAACTTCCTGCATTCCCGTTCTGTGAACCTGGCTCTGACAAATTACTCAAGGGGCAAATCCCAAAGGGAAGGCAGTGAATCTGTCACACTTGTCCAGTTTGATGTGAGAGAAAAGGAGTTGCAGTGTTGCAGGCCCAGGCATTGCCGGATGCGGTGTGGATCTCAGTGAGGTTGGCTCCAATACCTGAATTCAACGTGCGCCCCATCTGCGGCGGAATTTCACTTCACCTGAGTGTGTGTTTTGTTTAAGCCTTGTTTTGCTCCTTTGTTTGCTTCTCTTCATACGAGTGTGTAAGGAGGGCTTAGGTAAGGAAAGGAACAAGTGCCTAGTCCAATCCTGCATGCTCTTTGGACATGTCTCTTGAAGCGACACTGCTCGTTCCCATAGGATGCCCCAGATAAGTCAGCAGTGCTCTGCTGTCAGTGGCATTAAAAAGCTACACCTCGCTGCTGCAGCAAGGGCTCTTGTCCTCCCTCCCAGATGGCACAGGCAGTGCAAAAGCCTCAATTCACCATTAATGGGTTGCAAACTTTGCCTTCTTTTTTGTGTTCTTTTGGTGTTGGTAAGGCATTGCTTACATACACGGATGCTCTCTTCTGCTTTGGGAGTTCTAAGCAGCTTTAACTTCTAACAGTAGATAAGTTTTAACTTGATCCCTTCTGCCCTGCCAAAACTCTACTGCACCAGTTTAGCCAAGCTGCTGGTTTTATTTGCTTTTAGGCACATTTGCACAGTTTGTTAATACACTGTAAAAAGCCTAAATATCAAATTACGCCATCTTCACATTTCACTTATGCACTCTTTAACTTCCTACAAATAAAATGCTCTGCATCTTATAGTCCAAACTACCTTTGTGCATGGCCTCTGTATTTGCTGTTTATTTAGGAACAAGATTGGGGAATACCAGACCGTTACAAATGCTGGTTTTGAAATATACTCTTGGTATAATTTTTGGATTATTCCTTTTTATCACATCTTAACTTTGAATATCAGAAATCCTTCTCCTGTGGATAAGGGTGGTTATTGCCAACCTAATTTCAAATGGACTTTAAAATTCAATCTTTTTAGCTCTTTAGGTTTGATTGTGTATGGCTTGTAGGATTATAGCTTCTTAGTTTTAATGTCTATTTTTGAATGCTGGTTTGGGGTCAATGGTTAGAAACCCTCGGTATCATTTTTAGCTCTGAAATATCCTTTTGATTTACATGTCTGAAGCGACAAAACCTCTTATTGTTATCATTTTTGAAAAATTGCCAAGATACAGCCAAATCTTTCATTGCTTGCTGCACAGAACTGGTTCTTGCCTTCGTGTATTGTAGAATTCATTATTGTAATGCCTTGTTTACTTACATTTCTTTCTGGTGATAATAGGCTTTTCAGCCTTCAGCATTCAAGGCCTTTGTCTGCAGAGGAAAAGAAAAATCAGGCAAAACATCAGGCTCTTTCATCAAGCTTTTCAAATCTCATTTCAAAAGTTTGCTGTTAACCATTTCATCGTCACAATAGAGGAAGAAAAACCTTCACAATAAAAGATCCAGAATCAGAAATACCTCTGCAGGGAAATGTTTTTGTTCCTAAAGCTGTTTTGATGCAAAGCATATCTTCCAAGATGCATTTTCCCCTTTCAGTTGTGAGGGCTGCCTACCTTCACATGCCTTCTCCAGTGTATTGCTTTCGATAAAGTCAGAAAATAATGTGGTAGCATCCTTCCTATTGGCATTCTGTTCATGGTAATAAATCCAGCAAAGTACCATATTTAACTATTGGTCTCTACTTCCCTAAATGCACAAGTTTTCTTGTTCCTTTAGGAATGGCAGCCAAGGCTAATGGGTTTCAAGAAGCTGTTGAATAATTTCCAACCAATTATATTTATTTTTAAGCCCAAAATATTACCTGAAAAAAACATTACTGACATTATCAATCATGTTTTATGAAAAATGTTTTTTTACACTTTTTAAAATAGCAAGTGTTCACAAAATGTTATTTTTTAGATGTAAACATATTTTGTGTGACTATTAAAGAATAAACTGGGCTTTCTTTATCATCAACAAATCTGTAAACATGACAGTGCATGTAAACTTAATAAATAGGCTTTTGTTTTTCAGGTAATTTAAAAAAAGTTTTGTTTGATTGTTTGTTTGGGTTTTTTTAATACTGACTTCACTGCTGTTATAGTTCCTCAGGCTTTCCTATTTCAATAATTTCTTCATGATGCCTTTAAGCTTGTGGTACCTTGCTGGTTTGATGTCACTGATGTCTGGCTCAGAAGAATGTTTTAGAAACTTCTTTTTAATTTCAGTGAACACAAATAAGTGATTTCAAAGGAGGAGGCAAATGGTAAACTTGTCTTTCTCATGCTGGACCTCCATCACATATCCCCAGAAAAGATCGGCTCATCTATTGAGCATTGCTCTTTCTGGGCCCTGGACATGGTGCTGGTTCAATGGGAAGGAACAAGAGAAATGTGTCATCAGGTGTTTGAAGATTACATAGGGCAAGTTAAAGTTCATCAGTTTTGTGAGTGCTCAGCACTTGGCTTTGCACCCGTGAGCTCTTCAGGCCCATCTCCATCACCATCAGTGATTTGTTTGGCCGCTCCTACTGCGAGTTCCTCATGATTTTGTCAAATATAAAGCAGCTGGTCTGAAATGTTCTGTGCTTCATTTCTGCGCCATGTGATACTTTTTGGAGACCTCGGGAATCAGTAGTCAGATGACTTTTCCAGAATTAGGACAGATTTCCGGCTTTTCCAGAGTTAGGACTTCCTTTCTGGAGCTAAACCACTACTTTTTAAGCAAATCTCTAACATGCTCATAATTATAGCAGAATTTGAAATCCAGCCAAGGGGGTTGGGTTGGTGTCAATGACATTGCTTTTTTTCAAGCTCATGAAAATTCATCTGTGTTTTCTTCTTGCCCTGTTGTGACTCATCAGAGTTTTGTGACCAATTGTCAGTAGATTTCACCTACACTGTGCAGACTCCATCTTCTTACAGCTCCTGTCTGCCAGTTACACTCTTCTGTGCCTAAGCCATCCCCCAGCACAACCAAAATATATTATGGGCTGCTCAGACTTCCCAGCAAGGCTGCAGCTCTGTTGAAAGCATTTGCCCAGTGATAATACTGGCACTGTCCATACCAGCAAGGTGCTGCTTCTCAAAGACTCTTGTTCTACAGCAATTGTGCATCTTCCAGTAGATTGATGAGGACCTTCAACTCTGAACCTCTTGAATTTATGGTTAGTTTGGGGTTTGTTTACCTGGTGCTTCAGCTCTGGCTAGACTCTTTTAAAATACCCAAGCTCTTCATGTGAATACCTACCCTTCCCCATATAACACAGTCCACCTGGAAACATGTCACAGGCCCCATGGGCATAGTGGGAGAGTATTTTTCCTTTTTCCATCACTTATGTAGTATTTACTGATGGCTAAACACCACTAGCTGAATGTGAAGCTTAAAAAAGCAGAAGCATATTTAAATATGCAATTTGAGTGTTTTAATAAATTGCACACATTTGAAAATAGGACATGTTTCTATTTTACTGTAAAAATAAACAAACCTTTGTGAGTTAAGGTAAGGATTCATGAAAACAAACATTACCATATGCTTTCTAAGCATTTATCACTGAATAATAAAATCTTTTATTTCAGGAGTCTTGTAATAATATAAAGAGTTGAATCTGTTTGGAAATGTATTCTTTAATGAGTGCATGCTGCAAGCACATCCATCTGTAAAGCCAAACTTTAGCTTTCAGGTAATAACTGTGCTGTCAGTTTGGCATCTATCTTATGGTCAGCACTGTGGCAGTAAAATAATTAAGAAATATTAAGTGTCTTAAGATCCTCAATTTGAAATGCTGCATTAGAAAGAGTGTTCATAAGTTATTTTTCTTTTCAGTGTTGGCAGATAAGTTTCTTTTCCTTTAAGGCTCCTGGAGCTTGGTGAAGTCCCTACATTCTGTGCATTCCTGTGGGTTTTGAATTGCATTTAATGGGTGAACATATGAATACGTAAAAATGCTTTACCCCCTGCCATAAATTATTCATACCAATAGGCCACTCCTGCTGTTTCTGCACAGCCTGTGGAAGTTGGACACATGGACAGACTGATATTTCTAAGAGCTTTAGCATGAATCATGTTGGAGAGGTGTTAAGACAGCCAGCAATTCCCTAAAGATGGAGTGTATGTGCTTTCTTCTTGGAGCATGTGCTCATAAGAAACTGTCGACTTATTCCCCAAGTAGAATGCACTAAAAAAAAAAAATCCTTCTGTGTACATTAAGTAAAACACTTCAGCCTTCGTTAGCAGGTCTAAAAGAGAGCAAGAGCATTAAAGATAATACTTGCAAACAAGTTAGATATGATCCTGAGCCTGCAACAAGCAGCTTTCAGAAGGCATTAAGGCAGGATGGAGACTGCAGCCTGTAAAACACCAAATGCATCTGACAAAGAGAAAGGGAGAGAGGGAGAATGAATATGTGAAGCAAAGGCAGGAAAGTTCATTGGTGTGAGGATACTGCATCCCCACAGTCCAGAGCAGCTTAAGCAGGCTGGCTGGGACAGTATGGGAAATGCAAGCAGAGGTCTACATGTACAGCTGGGAGTTTTCTGGTTATATATGCAAGTCTTGACTATAGAGTTTTTTCCTCATTTAATTTTGTGGTGTCAGCAGATCCCCATTCAGCAGAGAGGAACCCTCTATGGATGGGACTTGCACACATACACAAGTCCTTTGCTGAAGTAGGGCCAATGGCACTGATGATATCAGCATATGAAACCAGAGAATAAGGGTGTAATTGACTCGTGAACCAAAACCCAGAAAGCCAATATTAAAAATGGCAAAAATAGTTAAAATTTTGTCTTGGCACCCTGAAGCAATGGAAGGCAGATATATGAGATTTTAAACAAGGACTCTAAAGGGGTTTTTAATTGCTTTATTTTTTTTTAAACTTTTATATTTTATGTCCTTGATTCTTTTCTACTCATGTTTTTAAAACTAATAACAGTGTTATTTAAAATAATTTTCTCTTACACCAGAAGATATGAAGCTCTACGATATAAAACCAAAATAATTATTTCTCCCGTTAGGAATTACTTCTTCTTAAAAAAACAATATGTTAAACTTAAAAGAAAAAAGATACAGTTCTTCAAATCTTCATTTAGTATCAGAGGAAAAAGCCTCAGAA
This sequence comes from Mohoua ochrocephala, assembly GCA_013398855.1. NCBI lineage: Eukaryota > Metazoa > Chordata > Aves > Passeriformes > Acanthizidae > Mohoua > Mohoua ochrocephala. The sequence continues at coordinate 316,617 of VZTA01016569.1, read as the reverse complement.
GCGCATATCCATTGCACAGGCAGAACAATTGAAAGCATGAGGTCAATGTACTTGTGCAGAATCTAAGGATTACTGTAGGATTCTGGATGTTTCCTTTTCTTAGTTTCATGATTGCTCATCTTAAAATAAAAATTGATTGGATTTCCTTGCATTTATGTAATTAATATATCCTCATTAGAAATCAATTAGCGCTGATAATTCCCATTGGTGCCATGGTTGATAAACTAAATGCCAATCAGTGTAATAAAAACAGTGAAATATAATTTCTTGTTGTTCCAAGTGATGATCAACTAATCAGCAGTAAATTTAATCAGAACATATTAACATCAATCAGTCATATTAGTGCTTGCAAAGTGTAATAACCAGCTACATCTGACAAGTTCTCAAAGTTTTTCTATGAGCAATTGTAGGCCGTATGCACATTTAAGTATATGGGTTTTATATACTTGTGCAAGCAGTTTAAACATATAAGAATATAAAATTTCCATGAATGAAGTAGTTAGCCCTGTAGTAAATGTCTGTTGCTTGAACAGCCTACAGTTTTAAAATCTGTACTGAGCTTTACTGTTAAGGGATCCAAGAGACTTATAATCAATGCCAGCTTTTCTGCATGTCCTGTAGGTGTGTCCACACCGCTTGTTCAGACAGAGAAGCTTTAGTCTCTTCCCCCTTGCTGGTGGGCAGTAAGTAGGGAGAAAAATGGGCCTAACTGATGCATTTCCCTGGATTTCCTTTCCTTAATTAAACAGTGAGGTGATAAAATGTGGACCCTCACCTGGATAGGACCTGTCTATCAGTGGGGACTCAGGCTAAAATTGAAATGGCTTTTAGGGCATTCCTACATTTTTATTGGGTTGTTTTCATCCCAGTCACCAAAATTCCATGTATTTAATGAAGAACTTGATGTCAGGTATATAGGATATGTGGGAATTTGTTAATTTCTATGGTGTAAATACAGGCTCCACTATTCAGGCCCTGACCTTTAAGATGCACATATTTGCAGTATTTAATTCTGCACCACACATGTTCATGGTAAAGACTGAAGATCTGAAGAAGCATTTTGAAGGGTATTTATTTGATATTAAGAGAAGCATTTTAATTTGTCTTCAAATAGACCACAAGTGTACATCAGAGCAGTGTACATCTGTTTGGGGTTAGTTTCTATGGCTGAATGGGTGTTTTGTAGTAAATAACCTACTTAATTGTTTTAACCTTTCTCTGTTTGCATATATTCTGAAGATGCTTTATAATTTTCTTGAATTAGTGGAAATTACTCTTTCAATAGGTTCTCTGAAGATTACCTGTGGATCGTTTGTGTTTGAAAGACTCACTACTCAAAATTAAAAATGCAAGATAATTTTGAACTTCACTTGCTACATACCATTATTTCTATTCACAAATTAGGAGAGATTTCTGATTAAACTGCTCTGCTGAACTACAAGTTTAAATCCACTTGGTGAATAGCGTCATTATTCTCAAATATTCTTCAGCACTCCTGCCTGTAAACTCATCTGCAGGAATAGTCACAGAAAGTAAATGGAAAGAAGACAAACAGCCAAGACACATTCACTGTTTTACTTGAGTGAATATTCTTAGAAAATATTTAGAAATATTGGCTCTGTTATTAGTTATATAAATATTCATACAAATCTGTCTATCAGATTGCCTCCCTGAAATTACTCAGGCCTTTTTAGGAACTTGGAGAGAAAAGTCTCTTAAAAATATATTTCTGCACATTTTCCGGACGTATAATAGACTGGATATGGCCTTATAAATTACAGGCTTTCCCATACTCATCCAGTCATGGGGCCAAATCTCAAAGTTAACTTTAATGGGATTTTGGCTCAGCAAGGTTGGAGGAAGGGCAGCAGAATTTAGCCTATGATTTATACTGCTTTCAGAAATTGCTCAGTGGAAAAAAAAATACAGCAGTGGTACTTAGGTAGTGCAGTTGCATGTAATTTATTTTCTGCATAACCCATATGAAATTTAATAAGATATAAAAAAGTCACATTTTTGACTGAAGTCCTACAAATTCTAGCTTTAGTGAAAATAACTACTGGCTTCTTAAATGAGTTGATCAAGTAAGGCAAAAAGTGGAAAACATCTATTCATTCAAATGTGTTTTATTTGATTATTTTTATTTTTAAAAAAAGGAATTGTATTTCACAAAATACACTAACATATGATAGAAATTAGGAAATGCGCTGTAGCTATGTTCTCAGCAGGGATGAAAAATGAGAATGCTCTGGCAGTCTAGGGAGATAGGGTTCAAACTCCAGGGCCAGCAGCTGTATTAGTCTCTAGGATAAAAAGACTGAGTTTCATTAAAGACAGTGGTACCCACTGCCTTAAAAAATAAAATAATTTTAAAAAAAAATTTGTATATGTAGGAACTTCCTTTGTAGAATATCATAAGTTGAACAATTACCATAAAGAAAACTTTAGTAGCTATGAGCTTCGGTAACTTTTCCATGGATTTTTATATACGCCTGGGTGTGTTCGATGACCAGGTACCAAGACAAGGTGGCAGTCAAACCCTGATGTAGTCAATTCGAACAGATTTGTGGTGAATAAATGGAATTCAGTGAGTAATATTGTTTATTGACTTCCTGAGGTAAATCTTAAAGCAAAGCAAACCAAAAAGCAAAGCAGAGAGCTGCCTGCAACCACTGGGGATTACACCCAGCCTGCCACCCAAAGAGTAGCTGCAGCCACAGAGGCTTTGTTGGGCACCTAAGGAATTAAGCACCCTCTGCAGAAGAAAATGATACAAAATGTGCAATTATTTATATACTTTTACTTAGGCACAGTATTAATTCTTCTTACGGAAATGTATCTTGATTACAGACCCAGGGACTATAAAAAAGCCAAATCACACCCAACACAAAAACGCCCCAAATTTTAATTGCCAGCAGTTCAGTAAAACTTGTGCCATGTAGCCACAGGGCTACTATGTGCCTGTTGTCCTCTGAATCTGAGAAACACTGGGTTTACATTTGGAGCAAGGATGACTCAGATTAAACATTGAAACAGATCGCCTGGGGCATCTTCAATGCTGAAGATCTATAAGAAGAAATTAGATAAATTTTTGTCAGAAAGGCAATAGATATGGTGCAAGGAGCTGCTCCCCCATTGGCTTCCCAGACTTATGATTTAAAAGATAAACCTATGTATATGAAGTTGCAGCTTAGGTGAAAGCTATGTATTCAATAAAAAATAATTAGAATATACTCACTATTATATTCTTTTGGCATCTAAAATTTGTTTTAAATTTGACCTAAAAAAATTAAAAATTTATTTCTCTAGAGGTAAATACAAGAATAAACACAGATTTTTTTTTTTTTTTTTGGAAGAAGGATGCAGTTGCTGTATGCTCAGAGGTCTACACTAAACATTTAGAATTCCACTAAGGGCAAAATCTCTCCCTCTCATGCAGTGTTCTCAGAAATGAGGTCAGGCATTTCTCAATCCCTGGCAAGAAAACTTTCTGACTCATTACTCCACCACAATGCATCCAGAATTTCCCCTTGGGTCCCAGTCAGATTGTTCAAATGCTTTGGAAAAATGTATCTCTGACATCCCAAGAAAAGGAATATAGAAAAGATGTCCTCCTAGCATGAAAGGATTAGAGTCCTCTTAGATTTGAAGCAGAATTTCTTGCCGTTTCCAAGATATTATTATTATTTATTAATTTATGCAATGGGCTTCACAAGCACTGAGGTACTTTATAGAATTACAAATTCTGTTGCAAAAACACAGATGTGAAAGTCCTGTTGTTACAGACACTGCTGACATGTGACCAGCTTTCTTGTAAAACCCAGATATCATCAGAAATCCCCACTAATTTGGCACTGAAATGACTGAGCTTCTCCTGCCTGGTTGCTGAGGACTTCCGAATTCCCGAGAGCTTCTTGCCCTGAGTTTAAGACATCAGGTGCTCACTTCAAGCACTTTGAAGACCTCCTGTATTTTTCTTAATGATTGAGCCCACATGCTTATGTCCTGAAACGAATGCAGCTCATCCGAGCCTGCCAAGCAGCACACAGTTTTCTGGGAGGTCTGGGATCCATTTCTGAACCATGAAGCCTCACATTTCTTTTCCTTATGACTGTCCAAGATCTGATCTGGGCACATCCATTGCAAAAACGTGTTGATGCGTTTCCACTCCATCCCTCCGTCCACACTCAGACTCCAGCAGGTTTGAAGATACTCTGGTCCAGGTCCTGCTCAGAGTAGGTCCAGCCATAACTCTTGTCCTGTTTTCCAGGGAGCCTGGCTTAAATACTAGCTTTGTTCCTTTTGTCTACTTCCAATTTTTTGTTGCCAATACATTGTTTATATAAAACTCCTGGAAGAATTGTTGTGGACAGAAATGGACTTGTGTGTGCCATGGTCATAACCATGCAGGTAACTCAGGTAACTAGCACTGCTACCCACTTTTGTCTTTAGAGAGCCTATCTGCCCTGAGAATGGTTACACAAGAGGTGTCACTGTGAGGGCTCAGGGTTAGGAGGGAGGAAAGACAAAGGACAACACTGAGCTGATGATGAATTCATATTTCTACATCATGCATCCCTTTTAAGGAGAGGGGAAAAATACGGTACGCAAGGGCCACTCTCACTGTGTTGGACTTGAGACAAATTAAAACCTACCCCTCAATAAAATGGCAATACTAGAAAAAGTTGATAAACATGTAACATTTTAGTTTGTGAGAAAGCAGGTGAGATGTTCTGCCCTGAAGGTGCCGCAAAGCAGCTGCGAGCCAAGTAGCAAGAAGAAGCTTTCCTGAGAAGGGAAGCCCTTGTGTGTGTACATGGCTGACCACCAACCACCACTTCCCTTCTTCTGTCTCTTCTGAATTGCTCCTATAAATTGTAATACTGACTTTGGTACTGGAAGAACAAGGATAAAATGTTTGTGTGATCCCCAGGTGGTCCCAGACACCAGAAAAGCCTCTTCAAACACATTCATACACCTACATGGTGGCGGTTTCTGTTTAAGCTTGAAGTAAACACATATAAAAAAATCAATTAGACCTAGATCAGTTTGTGATCTCAAAAATGCAGAATTATGCTTTCACAATCAGCTATTTCTGTGCTGAATTTAACAAGGCATAAAGCAGAAGAAAACAGCACTGCTTTGCTTCTTGCATGGGACTTGTCCTGGGGCTGAAGAGCCCAAGGGCTGGAGGGCTTCAGGGTGGCTTAACACCCTTTCATACCTCTGTCCTCACACATTACAAAGGCCAAGTCTTACACATGTACCCCACTACTGCCACTTCCAGTAACCACATCATGCAGTCTTGTCTGGAAATTTTCTCTGTGACAAAAAGATGATAGCTTTTCCACCCCATTGACTTCATACTGGAAAGCAGTAACAAAAAATCATTCACTTAGCACATGATTATACATCAAGGGCAAGTGGCAACACGCTGATTTAGAGAAGGTGAAGTGTCATGCTAACATATTATATTCTAATATTAATAATTTAATTTAATATTTAATATTGCTTTTTTGGTGTTTAGATAAGAATTCAGCAAGCTTTCTCAGCCTTCTCCCACACTTCAGTTTCTGGAATATTGTGTGCCCTGTCCCTCACAGCACTTATTCACACATTAGGAAAATATTGACATGGTGTTGTTATCCTATTTGAGCAAAAGTCTCATCTGCTGCTGACACGTCGTTCCTTTAATCAGCCGTAAGAGCGCCGATGTGTCGCACAATCAGTGTCAGACATTTACAAGCTCGACCCAGTAGCTCTTCAGCATGCACAGATCCCATTGACTGAAGTGGGAGCTTTATGTATTTAAGGGCAGTAGGATTGGAGCAGTTCCAGCAAATGATCCCCGCCTGCATTCACGAGGACAGAATGAAAACTCTTGACTTTCAAACAGCATCCCTGGGACTCCCTACACCACGTTTTTCGCCCCTTTTTGGTTTTACGTAGCAATGATTATCCTCATCAAGAAAGGGCTCGACTTTTTTTCATTCAGGGTGTCACAAACCCTTTTTTTTCTTCAGTCCACTACACAGTGGTTTCTGGGAACTCAGCCCCTCCAAGGTTTCCAGGATCAGGCCGCAACTGATATCATTTCAGGAAATCTCAAGATAAGAAAAACTGGCTTTCTGCCAGAAAAATTATATGCATAGATTTTTTTGCTTAGACCAAAAAGATTAGGCCTACCGTCCAGAGCTTCCTGATTAGTTAAAGATGTGCCTCTTCAAAACACTCTTATCCCAAAGTACCATTAATGTTTCCCCCTTTTTTACGGCTCTGTTTTTGTCATTAAAAAAACCTGGCATATATTTGCTTTCTCTTTCTGAAAGAGCTTTTTTCCTTATTTAAAAAAGTTTAAAAGTCTGCCCATTATCCCTCACTCACACAGAGCTGCAGCCCAGGCAGCCAAGCAGTTGTAATCCAGCCAGTAACTCCCTGAGCTCCTCAGCAGACAGGTCAGACAAAGCTCTCCCTGTGAGCTGCGCTGGTGATGGTTCTGAAGCAAGGTTTGTGGGAGAAAGCCACTAAACCAAGAGTATCGTGCTGTTACACATCTCAGCTGCTTTCCCTGCTCTTGCAAAAGAGGTTGTTCTTGTACTGGACGCTGCAGAGGACAGAAGTGGTAGTTTGCTGGGCTCCCAGTGTTTTTTATAGCTATTGTGAGTTTTCAGAAATTTGTATGAAAATGAAATCTCACCAATTTATTACTATTCAGGTTTTGCTACCTCATGATAAATTCATGAGCTGTACCACAAGACAGACACATTACATGTTGTGTTAAAATGGCAAGGCTATTCCTCCCACCTTAGGCAACAAACTGAGGTGCTGAAGTTAAAAGCCTCATTTTCCACTTCTTACCTGAGCAATGGATTCAGGTAGACATCTCTGGGGCACTCCTTGGATTTTTGGGTGGGCTGAATCAGCTAATAGGAAAACTTCTTTTCCCTAACAAAGACGTTATCACCTCGTAATTTATTTTTGATGAGAGACTAAATACTTAAAGCTCTTCCCTCATATCCAGACTGGGTTCAGAAGTTTTGCAAGACTGAAGAAAACTAACGGAAGAAACGGGGCAGATAACAATGAAGGAGTGGCAAATAACAGGCTTGCATATACCATTCTGAACAGGGCTTTTCTGGAGGCTGTATTTTATTTTTATGGGGGGGAGGAGTGTAATTTAGATTTTGTTTAGCTTTTAAATTGCCAGTGAAAGAACAAAACAGGGAGCAACTTAAAATACACATTAACTTGGGCTCACCTTACCTTCAGCACTCTTTTGGTGCTGTGTTGCTACATTTTAAGAAGAAAAACTACCATAAGGGCACAAAGCTTTGATTTGGAATTGAAATTTCTCAAAGCTTCAGAGTATGTGAGGTGAAAAATGTTCTTCTGAGCAGGTCAAATATAGACCTCAGTTCTCTTCACATCCTGGCATAGCCAGGGATCTGGGTTTTCATTTAACCCCGTACATGTCTCTTCAGCTTCTCTCTTCTCCCCTGGGGATGCAAGGAATGGAAGGGTTGAGGGGGAGAGGAATTTATTTCATTAAAAACTGGAGAGATTTTATTATATTTTTCTGAAGTGTCACAAAATTAGAAAATGAATGGAAGGAACAGTCATTATGACATGTTGTCATTCCTTCTCTGCCTTTCCTCCAGCTCCCATAGGCTGCACTGAGCAGGCAGCTATCTGCAGATCTGTAAGGTATGAATCATCTCGCACATTGCCGAGGTGAAACCTGGCAACTGTTTAACAGCACTGCCGCAACACTATGGAACATTTTAAGACAGGAAATTAAGAATACCTGAGCCAACTAAAGCCACAGGGGGAAGTTTAGATGGACAGAATTTAATTACCCATCTTGGAATTTGGCCAGGACGCCAAAACTTACACCCCAACCCTCCTGTAAAGTGCCATCGGATCTTTAATACTAACAACTGTTCAAAACATCAGCTTTAGATCTGCTCAAAATGAGAACAGCACTAGAAGTCATCCAAGACCTGTTAAGGTATTCATTTACTACTGACTGACAGGAAGGGTACAACATATTGATTCACACAAACAAGCTAAAGTAAAGCACAGCAAGCAAAATATCTCTCCTAGCAGCACTGGAGGCTTAATGTTTTCAGGAGAATTCAGTGTATTTTCAGAAATGTATCAAGTAAAAAAAATATATATTTTATTATCTCAGCAGTCGAGACATCCTTGTGACCCCCTTGCAGAGCCCTCAAATATACTTCAGTGCTCAGCCTCTTGTTTGTTTGTTGCCATTTGTAGCATGGAAAAGGGACACACTATAGTGAATAACAGTGTGTTAACTTTAAAGGGAAGATTAAAGCCTGAAAGTCTATATACATTTTCATTTCTCACATTATTTTTCTAAAGCAGGCTGTATACTGTTTAATGTTTATTTGTGGTGAAGATGAAAAATTCTTTCTGTGGGTTATCTTTTCAAGAGGAGTAGGATTTCTACAAATCACGGTTCTTGAAATTCCTTAGGCTGAGGAATTATGTCAGCCCTGAAAACCATGGGTTCATTATTCACATCGTGTTACTCTGTTGACATAATTCCCTAACAGACTGGGACATGAGGTGTCCCATTTTGATACTTCAACCTACAGCCACTGCTTTTGCCTTCTCTAAACAGTAAACACTTCTGTCTCTGAGTTCCTGTTTTAAAAAAATCCTTTGAGCAGTATATCTATATAGAAAAGAAAATCTGGGTTAGCTGTGGTCCACCAGCAATTTATCAAGCAGTATTAGTTATGTCTGTGGGATATTTTTCATTATCTGAGGATTATTAATAGAGACACTATATACATAGTGATTATTCCTTGACTAATAATTGAGATAATATCAATATGAAGCCTAGTTTCATTAACACCTTAGTAAAGAGACTGTGATGTGAAGTTTTTTTTTTTATTCACTCCAATTTGTAATCAAAAGTTATTTAATAGTAGAATCAGTCTTTACTTATAACTGAGGTTGCGGACTTTGGGAGTTGGCAGAGCCAGCTGCTGGGCTGCTGGGAGCCAGACTCTTTTTGATCTTCATATTGAATGGTTTCCTTTGATCACCTAGACAATAGATCATAAAAGAACAGAGCTTTTACCCATATCTCCCTAAATTTGCAGGTAAATAATGAGATGGTCTGAACTCAGGCTGGAGTGTAAGATTTTTAACAAACAATTCTCCCCTTTGAAGTAGACTTAGTAAAATTAGCATATAAATGAGCAATGCTGCTACATAAGGACATGTGGCTGGAGAAGAGGGATAATTGGAGTGAGTGGGCTAGTTTCTAAATGAGGTCGTTTGCTGAATGACCAGCAGTTAGACTACAGGTGTGTTCGTTTTGTGAGTCGAGGATGAGAACTGAATAATGGGGTTTGCTCATGTTGGGGGCCGTGGCTGGCGTGGGAGAGGACTGGAGCTTTGTAACTGGGCTGGAAAGTGCAAAGTTAGGCGGGAGGCAGGGCAGAGACAGAGCCTGCCTCTGCAGGAAGAGGCATTCTAATCAGTGCTGTGGAGTCAGGCTGTGGTCCATCACACCGACATTCGCCTCTGTCGTCTTCAACTGTGCAGTGCTCTGTGACATGATCCTCCATCAATCTCCTCAGAGCTCCCTTTGCTGTGCCTATGAAGAAGGACCATTACGCTGAAATATCTGCACCGGTGGTTGCTGACAGGAGCTGCATGAGCTGAATTCACCGAACTCGAAAAGCCAGAACAAGGATTTAGTGTGGTGGTAGTAGGTTAACATTAGGATTTTGAGCTTCAGAGCTTTTTATTTCACCAAAATCAGTGGAATTGCCTGCCCCAGTGGGAAACTGCCGCCTTGTTACACGGTACCTTGGACTCTCTCCCCTCTGCATGGCCAGGGCAGCTCCCCAGGACCAAAACTCCCTTGTCCTTCTGTGGCGGGGACACATGGCCGGAGCTGTCTCAGTAGCAGTGCTTCCTAATGTACTAAATGAAAAAGAAGTTAAATTAAGTACAGATGTTTTGAGTCGGATTTCAACAAAAATTTCTCAGTGTGCTTGAAATAATCATGCTCAGTTCACTTGCTCCTTCATGCAATTTAACAAAAATCAAACTTGAGATTTCTAGAGGACAGTACATGGATGGGACCATGATCCCAGTGGCGCCTGAATAACAAACAGGACATTGTATTCTGTGTGGTACAAAAACCAAGCTCGAATTCCCCATGACTTGCTTTGAGGATAGATACAGACTAAGTTTCTGCAGAAAGCATCAGCGTATTCTTGAGCCACTCGGTATCCTTTGGCCCAGAAACTACTGAGATCACCTTTACCCTTCCCCAGGACTTGAGATTGGCCCCTCTTTGGTGTAACCCTCCTGTAACATGGGAGGCTGAAGGCTGAATCCAGCTCTTCTACATCTTAAGTGAGTGTTAAGGGCAATATTTTTTTGAAGATATAAATGACGTTTCAGTCTCTCGTGAATGTATCCTGAAAAAAGAGTTTCTCTACATCAGACATTCCTTCATCATAATAACTCCTTTCCTGCCCTTGGAGACCTGTTAGGACAGGACTTGGTACTGCTGGTGAGCACAGCAATCCTCCTGAATCTTTGGCTGCTGCTGGAGCACCACCTGAGGCTTTTTCAGGAGGTAAAGGTGGGCACAGTGGGCTGCAGCAGCCAATGGTGCTGGGAAGAGCCAAGTACCCGCTCTGACACAGATGAATGAACCAAGAAGGGGCTTTGGGGAGGATTTTTGGAGGTGCTTGAATTTGGGGAGTTCCTGGTGGGTTTGGACAAGGGGAGTTTAATGCAGAGCTTTAGAAAGATATGGAGATGGCAGAGGCTGGGGGCTCTGCAGCTGGGACCTGGGCATGTTCATGAAAAGGACCAAGGGATGGGGAAGGTTGAAATGGACAGGTTCAGAAACAGGAGCTTTGTCACAGGAGAGGGGGAGAGCCGGGGTAAGGGCTGGGGTGGGAGGGCGATGGGCACCAAAGGAAATGGATTTATTAAACACCTCTGATTTAGATGTTGTGTTTGGGGCAATCTCCTGTCCTGTTTTCTTTCTCNCCAGGTCACTGAGTCACCTTCCTGCCAGCCCCCCGCACCCCGAACCTCCCAGGCACTTCGGCAGAGGTTGCTTTTTTTTGTTTGTTTGTTCATTTGTTTGTTTCTTTGTTTTTTTCTTGCTGGCAACAGGTGTAGCCTAGCCCAACTAAACAGAGCTGATTGGTTCCAGAAAAATTGATATGAACTTTTTCTGCACTTCTGAAATCTTTCTGTCCTCACCTCTTATATTTATTAGTTCAAAGTTATTCACCAAAAGTTGACCTGAATTCTCAAACTAGTTTTCTTCTGGCAAATAAACTCTTCACTAAAAACATATGTGCCCGTCACTACACTAAATGCAGGCAGTCTATTTACTTGCTGTTTGGCTGATAGCTGGCCCCTTCCCAGCAGCACAGAGGAGATGGAAGGCATTAAGAAAAGCCCTGAATATTGCTGGCTGAATAGTCTGCAGAAAAAGGATAAGGATGACAGGAATGAAATCCTAGCACTGTTAAGAGGCACTTGGAAGATTTTGCTACAGTTTCTATTAAAAAAAAATTAAAAATTCAATAGAAGTTGCACAAATAAAAACCATGCACAGGACTTTGAAACCACACCAATGTGACACCATAAATACGTGGGAATTAAAAAAAAAAAAATAAAGGACCTTGGTTGTAAGCAATTCACTTTAATGGCTCAGCTCAGTATGGAATAACCTCAAAAATACATTCCAGAACTGGTTTCTCCATCACATGGAGGAAAGGGGCAAACAGAACTGCAAATACAGAGGCACAGCATCTGCTAAGACTTCACTGCCTGGCCACTGCTCTAGCACAGTTGCCATCCCTGCTGAGCACATTTCATGGTGGGGCAGCATCTGGCCTTGGGCTGATGGGTTGATCTGGAAGCTGCAGGCAGAAAAGGTGGGCAATGAGATCACCTTTATGAAAGCAGGAGGGTGGCAGAGAAGCTGAATGTGGAACTGGTGTTCAGCAACCCCGTTGGTACAATATGTAGGGGGCCTCAATGAAGTTACTGTGTTAGTCAAAATATATTCAGTAGTAAACAGGGGGTGAAGAGGCAGAGAGCAACAACAGCCTCCAAAAGGAATTGAACCGTTGTCCTGGTTTTGGCTGGGATAGAGTTAATTTTCTTCATATGGTACAGTGCTGTGGTTTGGATTCAGTGTGAGAATCATGTTGATAACACACTGATGTTCTGGCTGTTGCTCAGTGGGGCTTTAAATCAAGGACTTCTCAGTGCCCTGTGCTTTGCCACTGACCAGGTGCACAAGAATCCAGGAGGGAGCATGGCCAGGAGAGCTGACCCAAACTGACCAAAGGGCCTTTCCATTCCACAGGACATGTTGATTATATAAACTGGGGGGAAGCTGGCTGGGAGGCACCAATTCCTGCTCAGGGATGGACTGGGTATGCGTCAGTGAGTGGTGAGCAATCGTAGGGTACATCACTTGTTTCTCTTGGATGTTATTCCTCTCCCTCTCTCATTTTCATTACAATTGTTATTATTGCTATTATTTTCATTAGTATTATTATATTTTACCTTTAATTATTAAACTATTCTTATCTCAACCCAGGAGTTGTACATTTTTTTTCCTTGATTCCCCTCCCTATCTCACCAGAGAGGCTGTGTGTGAGGAAGGGTGGGCGGGGTGTGAGCAAGGAGATTTCTGGTACTCAGTTATCAGCTGGGGTTAAACCACGACAACTGTGCCGTGCCAACAGCTTGGTTTGGAGACACCAGCAAGAACTGTGTAAAGGTCTCCTTGTCTTTAGGCTAGTGGAGCAGCATTACAAAAAAGTACTCTAAATACATTTCCCAGGAGAGAGACCATGCTGGTGGCTCAGGCAGGTGACACAGAAGCGGGAGTTTCCATTTGGGGGGGACGATGGTTTTAATCAGGGTTTAAAGCAGGTGACATCTGCTCTTGGGGCCTCCTCAGGACTGAAAACATGTCTCGAGTGTTGATGAAGCGTGGAACAGAAAAAGGGCTTTTTTTTCCCATAGGGGGGATCCATTTGGTGGCATTGGGAGGGAAATATTTCACTAGGAAATAGGAATAGTCATCAAGGAAAGATATAGGAAACAGAAAAGTCACAGGATGAAGTAGGCTTAGTAGCAAAACAACTGGGGGGTTGAAAAATTACCAGAAAAGTGATATTCTCAAAAGTACAAGCAGTAGCACAGGCTCCACTGAAAATGAGGTTAGTTTTGGAAATTAACATCACATCTGTCTTGTTCCAATAATCCTTGTCCATTTTAAAATGGAGCTCATGACACAAGATATCTGCTATAAATAATCAAATACATTATAACCTGGACGTATCCTCTACATCAAATAATCCTGCTATAAAAACTGAGAATAAAGGAATTTGCTGGATGACTAGCACTTAAGAAATTGTTCCCTGGTGGGTTTTTTGCAGCCTATTCTCTACTTCAGTAGGAGTTTGTGTTGAATAACTCACAGCTGTGGAAATACCTGCACAATGGAATTTAATACTGCTAATAAAGGGATCCAAATTGGCCCAGCTCCACTCAAGACTCACGAATGTTAAGACATACAAGTGTCTTGGGTTGTGTAAAAGGCTGAGTGGCCTCAGTACAGGACTGTGGATGCTCAGGCAGAGGGCTGTGCCTGCTGCTGAAGGGTGAGATGGGGTCGTGGATGAGCTGGGCAGCGGAGTGCACTGCGCTCCGTATCGGGGCACTGCTGGCTTCCCATCAGGGACCACAGGTGTGCCACGAGGCCAGAAAAGCTCTGAAGCCTTTTGTTTTCATACAGAAAGCGAGGTCCTCAACACAGTCCTTCTGTGGGAATGATAGGAAACTCTGTTTTTTAGGAACTGCTTGCTGTGCTGTATACACAGAAAGCGCCATAAAGCCACACATGTACACAGTGGCCGCGGTCCAGTCAGGGTTGCCCAGTTCTGGTCACATTTAAAGAACCAGATGCCATAACAGCATCCTGAGATGAGCCCTTGTAACTGGAAAGCCAGAGCTGACAAGCCTTTACCACTTTTTTTTTTATTGCAACTCTCCTGGATTAGTCTATTTTCAAATATTGAAGGGAATTGGGGAAGGAAGGAGAGGAGAAAGATGGCATAATTGATGCTTTGGGTGATCTATATCATTCTATATCATTCAAATGTCCTTCAAACTACCTCTCTGCAACGTTTACAAGCACATTTCTGTAGAGAGCTGGGCAGGACACAATCTGTGTAATTCATTCTTAAGCGTTGTGGCTTAGTCAGGAGCCTTGAGAAGGGAACCTCATCAGCCCACCCCCGGCTAGTTCAGAGGTGCTTGTATTTGATATTTTACTTCCAGCTCCAAAAAATTTTAACTGTTTGTTTTAAACTGAAAACATTTTTGGTGTTTGTAATTTCATGAAAATCACATCTGGAAAGAAAATTATCAAAGTACAACTTAATATTTCAATACCTAGAAGGAATCAAAAGATAAAATGCATTTCAACCAAACAAAAAGGTTTTGGTTGAACAAAAAAAAAAAAAATCATGATTTTGAGAAATCATTCTTTCTGTATATCTACTCTCAATATTTCACAACAGCCTGCAGTCATGTAGGCAGACATTTTGCAGTGACAGTAAAATCTCCACAAACCTTCCCCTAAGGGAGGCGCTGGTCTGGAGGAGATTGTAGGGTACTCGGATGGAGGGTGAGGGTGCAGGAAGATGAGTATAACACTCCCAGAAAAGCTGTGGCTGCAGCCAGGCTTTTAGTGTGACAAAATGACCCTACTGGTTTTAAGGTAGGGCTGTCCCTGTGTTTTCTTTCTTCTACCTCAAAGGATATTTCAAATTAATCCACCTGTTAATCAGCTAAAGGAAGTTGTTGCGGTTAAGAAATCAGAAGTTTTTGGCACTGAACTGCATGGTCACAGATGATTAAAAAATAAAACAAGTGAATAAAATTAAAAACATATTAAATAAGATCAATTTTCCATTTTCGCCTTTGAGTCTTGACCTTGCGGCTGCGTGCCCATCCCGGCACCTGGAAGTGCCTGCATGAGGCCCATTGCCAGAAGGTTTCCTTCGTTACTGATTGCGGTTTTCTTCCCCTGCACATGGGCTTTTCTTGGAAACTGCTGTCTTGTAGATTGCCGCTTTCAGAAGCCTCAGACTGTTTGAAGGCAATTATTATACAGACCACTCCTTCCTTCCCTAGCAGTTCCCCTCCCTACTTGAGAACTGGCCATGCTGTGGGTCTCACAGAAAAATCATAGGACTCAACAGCTCTCTTTCCATTTTAAAAGCCCATATCCCACTATTACATGGTCTTGAGCTCAAAAATGTTGCCTCCCTGTGGAGTGCCACTGTTCAGCCCCTCATGATAACCTGGCCATTAGTATTTTTTTCCTCCCTCTCAAGAATGCAACTGGCATCTACAGTAAAGCCAAATCCTGCTGCGTGAAATTTGAGTTAGGCCCTTCACAAGGAAGTCCTGACTTCTATAAAAAAGGGGGTATATTTAAAAAGATTAAATTTTCTGGAAGAAAGAAGGCTGATACAGGTCTTTTTTTTTTTTTTTAGCTTTAAGGCTGAAATAGCAGCAAAACAAACAAAGCCAACCTGAAGCTCCCCATCGCTGTTGACACAAAGACCAGCAGAGGAGATAGCTGCGATATGCAAAAATGAAATTGCATTACTGCTGCAGAGCTCAGGAACCACAATAAAGGTTCTTGATTGCTGTCCAGGGGCACCTGAGCAATAAGCCCAGTTTCTGCAGCACTTCCCATCTGATTCACATTGGAGGAGCTGGTGGTCTAAGCACAGACACAGACACAGAGCTGCTGACAAACTCAAACGAAAAGATAGCTGTCTCAGTAGTTCACCCTTTGTTATCACCCTTGGGAACATGAGTTTAACCTGGAGGGGAGATTTCAAAGAAAACAGCTGAAAATTCCCTTTCAGAATGGAGTGTGCAGTCAAAGACAGACACAAGCCCCAGTATCGATCACAGTTCCTAAATTTCACACCTTCTGTCTGCTGAATTTGATCTCTCTTGGCAAGCCGGGAGCAGCCCACCTTGGTTGTGATGGGTTTGTCTGTGTGGAGCACATGTGAGTCCTGTGTTCTGTTTTGCACATGGCCAGAAGTAGATGGAAAGTTAAAAACTTTGTGCAAAATGACAAACAAATTTTCATAAGCTATCAAAGAGAGATGGAAGAAAATAGAATGGAAAAAAACTTTCAGCATCTGAAAGCACCAAACACCAGCTCTTAAAAGCTTTTTCAGTACTCAGACCCCCCAAGAGATTACTCAAGGAGGATGAAACTTCATGTGATGAAATGAGAGTCGCAGTCGAATGCGATAAGGAGTGTTAAATGCCTTCTTTATATCAAGCATTTGCTAAAACGTCTCCTAATGCATTACAAAGGAGATGCTAACCTTATACATTATAGCTGTTCAATACAAAATTATACATAGCATCTCAGATGAATTCAGAGTTGCTGAGGCAGAGCTATTAATTAAACTGGGGTGATACACAACTTGAGGATCTCCAGAGATCAGGCAGAGTTTCTTTTAACATAATATAAAATACTGCTGCACACACACTCTAACAAGCACTCTGCATGTCACCTTCCAACTGATATGATCTTGGACATCTGAGAAGTACTTACAGGGCACTGTACAGATTGAAGAAGGTAAAAAAAAAAAAAAAAAGAAGATCCCAAATATTCCCAAATTAAAAATCCCCACCCTCATAAAATCCCCACAACCACACACAGATAAAAAAGAAAATGAACCTGAAGAAATTCAGATTCCAGGCATGAGCACTGACCTAAAGGATCCTGAATTTGGTTGTCCAACAGGCATGGAGGCACACTGGGTGGGCATTTATCTGGTTCAGCTGAAGCACATTCCCTTGCTAATGTGCAGTAACCTGGAACTTGAATTATCAGGGATGGATTCAGTATCTTTTTCAAACTAAAGCTAATCAATCTCATCCTGATCCCTGTAAAATTGACGGAAACTTGGGAATTTCTTGGGAGCTGGAGTGTTTGTGCTCTGTTGTAGATGGATGCTTTTTATAAAGTTTTTGATTCTGTATGCACAAGTGAATTATTTCCTGATGTCATCTTTAGTGCATAATGGTGTTTTAAAATGTGCTCATGAATGAAGACTGCCCATAGACCCATTAAAAATTATTTCTTGATGTGAGGGATAAAGTTCTTTTATCTCAGAAGTGATTCATAGGGTCATGGAAGAAGTGCTTTTACAGTTAGATTGCTCCATCACTGTTCCTAATAAAGCCTCTCCCCTTTAAAGAACCGATACTAGTTGCTGTCAAAATAACATGGTAAATTAGAACAGATTTTAATACTGTGAGCATTCAGTGGAAATTCATATTTTGTGAAGAAATGTATGAGTATGGTCCATAAATTCAGAGACTTCCATAAGTGACTCTCTATCTAAAGGTGCCATCTGCCATTCTGCAATGCTGGGGTACCACCAGCTTCCTAATAGAACATAATGACATGCTGGAGTAACATCAGCTCTATGGGATGTTAAATATTCAGTAGCTCCTCTTACATAGTAGAAGATTCAGGCCTTAGCCTTGTATAAAAATATGCTGTCAAAAAGCTAGAAAAAACATACAAATCATCCAGTCCTGCACAGTAAAACCAGCTGCTGGGGTTACGTGTGCCCCAGGGCAGCTTTAATTTGGACATGCAATATATCACCATAGGACTACTTGATCAGAGTTGCAGTCTCAGGAAATATTTTCAGGACTATTCAATTTCCATTAGCAGTTTCTCCAGGATATATTAGACACAAACTGGGTTTCCTTCAATATCAATCATTCATGTTTTCTCTTTCATCCTGTCTGTGCTAAAATGGGATTTTCATGGAGGCTGTGAAATTGCAAAATTTAGTCTGTTCTATCATTTAGACTCCTTTAATGGTGTTTTGCAGCCACGGCTGGGTAAGGAGCCTCTCTCCACCCTGGTGTTGGAGAACACCCAGCGGTGTTCAGTATTTTGCCTTTCCCTTTGGTAGTTTCCTCCCCCTCTAACCCCTGCGTCTTCCTGCACACTTCAAGGCTGATCACCCTCGGCATCCCCGGCTCTGTGGTCCGGGGCGCTTTTGCTCTGTTCTCCAAGGACACAAGCTGGTTACACTTCTCAAATGTTAGAGAGCACTAACTTCTCCAGGACCGAGGTTAAAAATTAGTCACGACTTTCACAGAGGTCTGTGATGCTGAAAGAATGCAAATACTAGTTGTACCTCCCAGGTTGAATTATCCTACCACATTATTACAGCCATACGTATCAACGCAAAGATGATGAAACCTGGGAAAACCTGCTCTCTGAAAAGACTACAAAGCTTTAAATACTGCTTATTTTTGCTTGTTCTGGAAAGAGAGAAAGAAGGAGCTTTAGGAACTGAAATGTTCTCACGGGGGGCAGCTGGTGAGACCAGCTGGGGATTCACGGGAGTTGAAAGCCCTCTGAGAAATGGACTTGCCTGAACAAAGACCAAAAAAAAAAAATAATCCCCAAACAAAGCAATTCAAAGAACAATCAAAACCCACCGATGCTTATGATTCTGTCATGGTTTAAGTTCTTTGTAACAGCAACCATCTTGGTTATCAGTGTTCGTATTTGGTCACTTTACTAATTATATGATCCAGCTTTTCCAAGTAAAGTCCTGGAATTTCCTTCCTCTGATTTGCGAGGGCACTTCTCAGGGCCAGTATTTCCCTTCATTTAGCTAAAACAAACAAGAGCTTTCTTTTTGAAAGTATTTCAACATCATGAGATAAGTTTCCTTCCTCCTTTTAATAGCTTCAGAAGTCCCCAGGGGGAAGTGCCAAAAACATTATTTCCTTCCAAATTCTGAGAGAGATACAATGTTCTGGTAGGTGGTGAGATTAGATTACAGTAAAATTAACTATTGGTTTCAAGCTTTCATTCTTTAGGCTGCAACCTCAGCTCTTACAAACCTGTTGCTTCCACTCACCTGTGGTGTTCATTCACCTTTCCCATTGCTCTGTTCCAGGCAGTCATGGAGCACATGGAAGCCGCAGTGTCATTTAATGACAACCCCCAGCCAAAAGGCATGAAATCCATTAGTTCATGTGATCAATGTACTTTAATCCTCAACCTGTGGGGAGAGTTCCTGAGGACAGGGCATGAGCACTTGGGATCAGAAATGGGATCACAGGCCCTGCCTTGATGAGTTTCCCATGTCATCTCAAACATGGTACGAAAAGCTCACACAGCAGCCCGGGGACATGAGGGCAAAGGACATGGAAGTGAGGAGACTGTGGGTCCAGCTGCTGTCCATCTCAACCGCTTCCTCAAGCTGGCCCATTTTGGACATTTCTTTTATGAATAAATAAATGAATAAATAAAATCAGCTAGCTGTGTCTGTTACTCACCCTAACCACAATAGGGTGGATTGATAGCTTGTAGATGAGGGTTCTGAAGAGATATGGAGAAAGTGTCCTTCGAGATTAATTCAAGGACAGCACTCTAAGGAGTCTGTTGCCCATTTTTCAAGCGTTCCTGTGTTTATTTACTGAAACAACAGGAGTAATATGACATCATAAATCTTTTAAAAATTGAAATAGTAGTGCCAGTCTTGAAAGATTAATAATAAGGAACGCCTTTTAGAGTGTGCTCATGGAGATGTAATAGGAATGATTAGTGTTTTTGAACATTAGAATTACAGTGTATAATTGTAATGTTATAGCGGTTATATAGAAGCCAGAGATCCCTTAATGGAATACACTGTGAATTTAATTATTTACATGGAAAAATCCGGGCTAATATAGTCACTGAATGATAAAACTACAGTTTCCTACGTACAAAGGAGCGGCATGGCTATCCACGTTTGTTATTTAGCTAGTTTTAAATTCTGTGGTGGATATCCTTTGTGCCCTAGAGCTTGGAGGGTCTTTTAGGCTATCTTCCTTTTAGGCAAGGAGTACCATAGGCGCCAAAATTCACCGGACAAAGATTTTGCTTTCAGGAGCATGGGCCCATGTCAGGGACCAAGGCTGGTTCCTGGGGCAGGGAGAGAGCTGTCTCTCACCAAGAACCAAGCGGCCACACAGGGTGCTTTGCCTCGTATTCATTCTGCAATGGTGGTTTCAAAACTGTTTGGTGGAATCACATCCAGCAAAAGCATTATTAAAAAAATATGTGTGTATGCTTAGGAGACACATTTCCCTAGGCTGGCTTCTGGGTATACGTACAGCCACTCAGAAAAAACCTAGGAGTTCTTTAGCTGCTCTTTTTAATGTCAGCAGTATTGAAAGTAGAGTTTCAGGGAAGAACAAAACATCACTCCCCTGCACAAAAGGCAGGATGGTGTAGATTCAGCATCTCTCTGCCGGCAGTTCTTCCTGTGTTTGCCACTCGCAGGGTGCACCTGGCAGGGCTTCCCAGGTGCCTCGGGATGTGGGCGTGTGCCTCTGTCCTCCGGCTCAGCCGAGGGGCTTTGCCGGCTGGGCTGTGCTCAGAGCGGCTGCACCACTCCAGGGGTTTCGCTGGCGCCCGTGAACAATTGATGTGATAGTGAAGCAAAGAAAGAAGGAGGATTTTTAAAATCCTCTCATCCCCAGTTGAGGGACTCATCATAAGACTATCAGACAGAATTTGGCAGAGTGGAAATCCCTGCTCTGATAAGCCCCGGCCCTGGAAGGCAAGGGATGCAAAGCTCAGGACGGAGGTGCTCTGGCTGGATGCTCTGCACTCCCTCACACTTGGCTCTCACGGCTGTAACTCACCTGTGGTGCTGCACATCGTTATTGTTAGAAAAAGAGCATCAAACCAAATTGAGCTGCAAGCGATTCACGCCCAACCATAAACTTTCCCTTTAGCCGGAAAAAGCCTGCAATTCAGTGCAACACCAGTTCCAGAAATCCCTGGTGCACGATCCCGAACGCGGGTGTGAGTGTTTTGCATGCAACGAACTGTAAATGCACCGTATAAGAGCACATTTGTTAACACAGTTTATTGGCACACTTATTGGCAAAGCATACATAAAATACAGTTGTATTATATAACACACTGACTCACTGTGTCTTTACATGATGAGTTGAACATATTAATATGTAAATGAAAAAAATTAGTTTCTTTTATAAAGTTTCACATAAATACACCGGAATATAAAACAAAACAAAGCAAAACAAAACAAAAAAAGTAAAACAAAAAATGAGGGCTTTACAAAAATATTATACAAGAAATATACTATGAAAAGAAATAACAACAAAGCCAACTCAGATACAATAATAAAAACACAAAAGTTTTAGATTTATTAAGCTGCCCACAAAGTTAATGGATTACATGGCTTTAAAATATCTGGATCGACAGCAATTTTACAAAGCATAAACTCTCATAGGACTGGGTGTCTTTTTCCACATAAAAATATTTCTCATGTCTTTGATGAAAAAAAGACATTTCTTGTTTCAGTATTTTTATTAAATGATGGATAGAGTATCTGCTGGCATCAGCTAAATGTAAATTAAAAATGCTGGATCCTTTAAATGATTAACTGATGAAAGAAAAGTTAAAGAATGAACAAAAGTTACTTTAAATTACTTTTCCTTAAAAGCTGATCTTTTTCTGAAACAAGAAATTTCAGGTGCAAGTTGAAAAGCAGAAAATATATTACAATTGTAAAAAGTTTTACATAGTTACGTTAATGAGATCCTGAGCACTGATGACTTGTTAAAATATGGCCATTGTTTGATGAGGAAAAAAACAACCCCTTCCAATAAAATGCACTGTCAGAAATTTGCCATGAGATGCTGTTTAACTTTCAATTATTTTAATTGAGGTCAGTGCCAGTATCTAGCTGTATGAGAATACTTCCAAGGAATGTGTATGGAAGCTTATACAAGAGTTTTCCCTAATGAAAAAAATTGGATAGCTTTAGTTTAGAAATAGATACTGTATCATTTGAAAGGTATTTCTTTTAAATTTTATTTTGAAGAATGCTGTGAAACAGTAATTAATAACCCACTGAGGTACATTGCAGTGGGCACTGCTGCAGAATAACCTATTGGGAAGCTTGTGGTGGGGGGTTTTCAGATTTAGTCTCCTGGTTAGCAGGAGGTTTGCTGTTCCATGGGCTGTTATTTCCCAGTGCAGGTGAATTGTTGAAATCTTCTTCATCATCCATGCCATTTGCTGCATCATACTGTGTATTCTCTAATCTAGTGATAAGCCTTTCGTCTTCATCCCCAAATTCGCCTCCCATCAGGGTTGGTTCTCCCACCACCATCACATCCTGTGAACAGCACCCAATATTTGTTATATGGAAACCTTGAGAGAGAAAAAATCAACTTAAAAAAATTATGTTAGAGAATTTGCATCTCTTAACTTTGTGACATTTGAACAACAGAGTTAAAAGTTCCCACACAGTAGGAACAAGGAGAGAGGCTTACACTTTATTTCTAATTTAATTAAAAACTACAACACATCTCTGTAGCTGCATGCTTGTGGTTCTGGATCTCGGAAACCTCAGAACTGAAAAGCAGGTAGGCTGAAAAATGTGCCTGATTTTAAGCAAATAAACAGGCTATGAAACTGCCTTTAAACTTCTCCTCGAAATATTTAGCCTTTATCCAGTAAATCCTTCCTGAGCCATTTTCTTTGGAAAGGCACCAGGGTGTATCTCAGTTGGAACTTGGTGATATGTGTATTTTAAAAGTAGTTTAAAAGAAACCACATTTCTTATCCTCAGACTTTTCAAATGTGGAGCACAGCACTCTAATAAAGATGGTAACTCTCCTATCCATAGCCAGCCAAGCCCTTTTACGCATCCAATATACTTGACATTCTGCTACTTAATTATGGTAATTAATTTAGGTAAAGTTTTCGATAAAAACAATGTTCACACTGATTTGACAATTTGCATAGCTAATTAAGTCATTAGCAAAAACCTGCTGATTGCCAACAAGCCCTGAATTTACCATCTGTTATTTCATGGTGCCTGTCACCTAACTCCATGTAGGCAACCCTGCCGCCAATCTGTGCAGTAAGAGGACCAATCTGTCCAGCTGGTACCATAAAAGCAAGATGAAGAGTGCTAATTATAATTACACTGATGAAGCTAGTACTCATCAGAAACTAAAGCATGCAAGAAAGAAAGAATTCATCTAATCACTGCTTTAAGTACAAATTGTCCTTCCATGAAAACAAGTAAACCGCCTACTGTACTCCAGTGCATCACAGATTTGCTGCAAAAAACCTAAGCAGCATGGGATAGAAAGGTGCAAACTTGAGATTGGAAAGCAAAGGTGCAAAGCCAGAGAGCTCTCTTGTTCTCTCTGTTCAAGGGACAATCAGGCTGCTGTGCTAACAGCTAAAGAAATATGTGGGATGCATCTTTTCATGCAGCTCAGGTGTCAGGGCATCAGGTAGTGCTTGGTAGAAGTGCAGTAATTCCAGATGTCTAGCTTTGTTCCTGCTGATTTAACAAGCCCTTCCAAGAATCCTAGTGAACAACGGATTCATTTTTTAAAGGATCTGTTCCTCCTTATGAATGCAAAAAGGAAAACAGAAGACAAATGTTTGCATTTAATAAGGTTTCTTTTTAATCAGATATCTACTTCCTTCACCACGAAACAATACAAATTATTGCCTGCAAGTGTTTACACTATTTCTTGCTATCCCTCAGCAAAGGCTGGCATGCTACAGAAGAATGTTTGTGTCACATTTTCAGCCTGTGCTATGTGAAAAATTTGTGAGTACATGGAAATTGTTACGTTATTTCTTCTTCGCTTTGTCTGTTTTGTTACTCCATATATCCATAAAATATTCGCTTAAATAAAACTCACACACAGCTTTGCGACATAGAAGTTTAAAGACAAAGGTGTTCATAAGCAAAAGTTTATTCTAATTTATCCCATCCCTCTAAACAACAGGCAGTATATAGTGTGCACTGCTGAACCAGACCTGATCCCATTGTATTGCGAGAGCATTAATGCCAAAAGAGACCTGGCAGAGGACAGCAAGTTGGGTGTGAGTGTGCAGTGTTACATGGCAGGCAAAAAGGACCACGGTGGTGGCTGAAACACAGAATCACAGGCCGAGGTGGCAACCGCTCCTTTTACTTCAACATCCTCGAGGACAGGCCTCAAGTTCTCTCCGTTGCCATCCCAGCAAGAGGTCAGTGACTCGGATGAGACTTGGACAAGCGCATCAAAAATCACTATGGGGCTACAACAGCTGGCTGGGGGGCCACGTGAAAGAATTAAATACGTATTACATCCACCAAATGATTGGGAGGGGGAAATATGCTCAACAGCTGCAAGCGCCGAAAGGAAGACAATCACTTTAGGCCAATCTGAGAAGATGTAAACTAGGGTACTAAGATGGCATTAAGTAAACAAAAATGTAATCCCCACTGCTAAGACAATGTTCCTGTTCCGGATAATGGCAGGCTGAGGATTAATGACCCCACTGGAACAGTGCTAGTTTTGCTGCTCAGGTCACCTAACACTAGGCTGGGAAAAAATCTCAGTCTGTGACAGGAGACATTCGTGCATCAGTGGGGAGATGTTCAGTGACCTTGCAGGCATTTTCAACCTCTAATTTCTCAGGTTCATTTCAAATATTATTCCTTTCACATAACGACTCCCACTGAGAGAACAGTTTGCACTTGTATTTCCCTCCATGCTATTGAGTGTCTCTCTCCCTCTCTCTCTCTAGGAACAGAACTACAATTATATTGAGGTTAGTGGAGTTTTCCCTCATTCTATTTAAAAGATAGATATCACAGCATTAGTTACAGGACATCTGAAAAAAAAATTCTTGACAATCTTGCCACTTATAGTTACATCAGGCAAAAATAGTGTCTCAGGAAGCGCACATGCTGTTTCCTCCCCAGAGGATTCTGCTCCTCAGACTGAAAGCTGAAGACCCCACCAAGTGCACCCCATTGAACCTCCACTCACTAGATCCCGTGCAATGACCACCAACCTCTGAGGAGGACTGGAAGTGACTCCTTTTAGAGCCCCTCAATGCTTCTCCTTAAATTGGCCAGTGGGGGTCACTGCTGTTGAATGACACAAGGCTCCATCCCTCCCAGGGTTGAGGCTGCAGCTCTGGAGTGCTCCTAGCTCCTGCTCATGGAGTGAGAAGCAGAATCCAAGAATTAAACCCTAGTCTCTTGCACGGCAGCACACACTGCTATGGCCTAGTTATGGTAGCACATATTTGACTAAATTAGTTTAAAAAAGATTTAGACTGTAGTCACTCAATCTTATTATTTACTCTGTGATTAGAAACAACATTTTTGGTCAAGGAATGTCTCATGATAGTAAAATATGGTTGCAGTGAAGCACGGTAAATAAAGCAGTGGTTGTTTTACATTATGTGATAGAAATGTACTGTTTTATAATATAACCACAAAAGCAGCTTTCATGTATATCATACCTTTCATCCTGTAATAACCCTAGTTGCCATCCAAACTTCAATTGATGCATATAAACTACACACAGAGATCACACAACACTCAAATGCAAGCAGTTCTATTTAACAGACTGGTCATTTCTAGGCTTCATCTTTTCTTTATCCCAAGCCTCAAAATTTAGCTCTGCCCTGCCCTGTTAAGTAACCGTACTTTTTAACTTGGGATCATCCTATGTCTAAACAATGTCTTAGTGAAGTTTGGAGGTAAAAATATCTGGTGGGCCGTGTAAAATTCCCCATCCCCGAGCCTGCCATCTTTGCTGCTGTTAATACGTAGCCTCACTCGGTGTGTTACAGTGATCAGTTTGTAGCCCTGTTGTCACAGTCCCTAGAAGTAAACCAACAGAGCTTCACAAGCCTGAGATAATTAAACATGCCTGTCACTCTCAACTGTATCATTCAAACGCATCTCATACTCCAAGGACTGAAAGTTGCACTGGTTTTAGCAGCTAGCATACCTCTAAGTGCTAAGTCAAAAGAAGAAGGGTTCCGCTTCCTTCTTTCCTTCTTACAGAATTGTGTTAGTGGTAATTATTGTAATAATTGGCTTTTTAGCTCCTTGGCACAAAAGTTATTAATGAGTGAGAGCCCCACTGCTGCCCACACCCATAACGGTCACTGCTTCCATGAGAAAAACATCAGACTGACGTTGGAATTGAAATGATCTTTAGAAACAGAACTGACATTTTAATTAGGTTTCAGAGTAAACACTTTCTAGAGAAAAAATCTTTCACATCTCATCATAATCCTCACTGTTAACTTGACATTCTGGCCTTGTTTGGAATGTTTTTCCTAAAGCACAAAAACTGGAAACAAATTTATTCTCTCTCATCTCCTTACTACTAAATCTTAGATTCTGAGTTGCACAGTTCTGAGACATGGGATAATTTCTGACACTAATCTCTGGCCCTGGAACTGTAGCTCTGGTTCTACAACATTCATACAAACCTAAACCTACCCAGTTTCTGAAACACATAAGAGAGTGTATTGCTCCCTTCCACATTAGCAGGTTTATTTATGGATTTGGTTTCTGAGGAGCTTACAGAGAACTACAAAGAGAAAGAGAGATTATTGAGGTATGTAACTTGCTTAAAGAGTGCAAGGAGGTTCTACTTAAGACTCTGGATGTAACAAAGAGTGTTTGATTTACTCAGTGGCATGTAGTGATGCTTTATTCTTTCCAACACATGAAATTTCACTGGGTTCATGGTTACAGCATTGCACTCAACGGGATCTTCGTTAGTAAATGAAAGCAAAATCCACCTGTTAATTCCTGTGGTGATGACTGGGAGCAGCATAGAGCAATGGTTCTTAAGAGTTTGTGAGAGTTGTGGATTGCTATCAAGTTTCAAACATAGGAAAATGGATCAATGTGCCCTGTTTTTATTAAACTTAACAGAGAGTGATATTTAAGTGAAGATAGCTGTGTGGACACCTTCTGATGACCATGCTTATTCCTGTAATCCACAGATCACAGCATACAAATCATTGCTCTACAGTACGAGGGTTTGGGCTTGCAAGAAAGTTTTATTTGAAACAGGGAATATGACAAATGCTAAGGAATATGATTTTAGCCAGTGAGAAGGCTTGAAAACTGAGCAAAGACTTGGGAAAATATTGCAGCTGGCTTCAAATACTAGAGGAAATTATTAGTATTCTGTAAGTGGCAAGACAATTACACACCCAAATTAGACAACTAATTTTTTTAAAATCATAGGAAGGCTAACATTAGAAAGCAGGTTTTCTATGAACCTTGCAGAAGGACTCTTGCCCATCTTTGCTCTTTGTCTAGAGGAAAGTCGATATTGGTAACTCCAGTTTCTGCCCAATGGGCCTTCCAAAGATCAGATGTGACTGAGAACATGAACAAATCCAAGTTTAAAGTACTGGCATCTGCTGAGTCTAAGGCAGCTGAGTGGACTACAGCTTCTGGGTCCCTGTCCTGTCTGTTTTCTTTATGCACTAAAGCCAGCCAATGCATTTATGGGAAGCACTGGCAGTACTGAGCCTGCACCCATGAGAGCCTGAGAGAAGAAAATTTCTGGTGAGAAAAAGGTTTTTGTATTTGTGCTACTGCGCTGTCTTTAGCAGCACTAGGTTCTACTTCCAGCACACTACGGTGTGTTGCCTCGGCACCTACAGGATTTCTGTCAAAAGCATCACTGGACAAGCAATGGGCCAACCTAAGCATGAGTTGTGTGGTGCAATCGTGTGGCATCTTGGCTAACTGCATTTGGGTTAAAAATGTGGGAGATATGTAGGAGATATGTAACACATAGAACAGGTCTTAAACAAGGGACTTGGGCCAGAAGAGTGATGTTGACGAGGTACTGAAGGTCTGCAATCTGAGAACTAACAGAATCCCAGAAACCACTGTTTATCCTACCATCATACGGGAAAATGGGTGCAATAGAGTGCAAGAGACTGTCAAAAGGACAAAACTTTGTATTGTATTTACCACAGTTGAGAAAGTATAAACAACAGCTAGAGATAAGAGGATGGACTGAAAGTGAACCTTTTCAAATTACTGATGAGAGGGAAGATACCCACCCACTAGCAGAGACCCTTCAGATGCTTTTATGGATTGTCATTAGAGATGTATCAGAATGTGCCATCACTGTGGAAGTGCTAATAAATGTAAGGCAGCACAAGGAGCACAAATGATACTGATTGTTTAGGCTTCACCAGCTGAGCTTCAGGGCTCAGTGCCAACCTGACCCATGCATGGAAACACAATCATGTCATTTCACTTTCTGGGCTTGGCTCTGTATTGTCTGCACTGTCCCTGCCTAGAGAACTGATCGGAAAATGATGCAGGTAGAGGAATTGGCACAACCTTCTCCTCCTACTCCTAGAAGAATGTCTATGTGACATTCCCTCATTAATCAAGGTTTTCTCAGCCCAATGTATTTATCTGAAGAGCTGGAAGGGGCTGTGGGGAAAATGACAACACTGTGAAGATTCAAGCTTTGCCATAGCTGATTGTATTTCAGCTGTTTTCTGGACACTCTCCTGCACACGGGACATTTGCCTCTCCAGGCATGAAGACCTCATTATAGAAACAGAAGTTAATGGTGTGAGTGAGAAGTGTGGATGAGGTGTATGGTAAGTTCATACATTTGCCAGAGTGCATGCAGCACTAATGTAGGGGCAAAATGCAATAATTACTAATGTCCAAAACCAAGAAACATCACATAGAATAGAGGCTAAGATAACACTGTTTAACCAGGATTAATTTACTATCACAGTTAAAACAACACAGAAGCATAAAAGAGATGGGAAATTAGATGTGATTATGGTGGAGAGACTGACTTTGCTGACAGGGAAGAAATCACTGGAGAAAAAGAGAAAGTTGGAATACAGGACTTCATATTAATCCAGGTTTGATATAGATATGAGCTCATTGTGGGGTCCTCCAGAGAGGAGGATGAGAAAAATGTAACTGAAACTAGCTCTGCTTATGTGAGTCATCTGGATAGAAGATGAGTGATTCCATTCCTCTTCTCTAATAAGGAGAGGGGAAATGCTTTTAACACTGAAAGTGAATGATTTCAGTAGGGTGGGTTTTTTTTTTCTACTGAGCAGAAAAGTCTCATTCACAGAAAGCTGTATGGCCAAATGAATATTTTAGTGAATTGAAAACTGCCAAATTGTATTCAAGGATCTCTTGTCTTCTATTGCATGCAAGGGAAACCAAACGTTAACTATTAAATGATACACTTTATGGTACAGTTATGGGAAAGAAACAGAAAGCAAGTTACTGCTACCTGCAGCTATCTTCAGAAAGCAATGGCAACAAGGTCCACTTCAAAGAATGCATAATTTTGAAGAAGCGTGGGGTAACATCTCTTTATTAAACTGAAAAGCGTTGAATAGTTTTACACCGAAATATCCTCCTGCTAAAATTATTTTGAGTTCTGTCTACTCTACAGGGTGGCCAAACCATCAATTCCATCTGGTTTGCTATCTTTGCTGTGGGGAAGATGGGAAGAGCTGTTAGTATGTCAAATCGAACAGCTAAGCATTTTCCCCTTTGCAGATGGAAAGGAAAAGTGTCCTAAAAATGGAACCTGATCCTCCATACAGAAGAGTTTGGACCATTTTGCTACTCTGGTACAGAAAGCAAAGAATATTGAAAAACATTGAGCATGCAACATCCTGAAAGTAAAGGAAGGCTAAAAATCCATCCCTTATACCATAATAAACTTCACCAACATGTCTCAGGTGCTCAACTATCATCTGCATCAGGAAGAGCAGCCTTGACTACTTCATCTGTCAGGAGCAGCCTTTCAGCACCTGAAGTCACTTTCAATGTCAGTGGGAGTGACAGGGAGCTATCAGAGGGCGCAATCACACTCAAACATCCAAGTACACACGGCTACCACTGAAGCCAACAAAAGTCTTCTCTCCGGGGAGGAGCAGGCTGAAGAGAGGCAGGGGGTCAGATTCTGGTCCTGCTGAACTCTGAGCAGGGTGTAGCTGACAGAAAGTGATTCTACTGTCTTTTAAAGCTGGAGACAGCAGGGAACTAGCTGGTTGCTCGGTTTTGCACTTCATTGCTGTGTTTTCTTAAATATGGTTGAATATTGATCCAAAGGTTTTTCTGGCAGACACCGTCAGTGGGGCAGAGTGGTGCCTGCCACCAGGAGATCAGGTAGTCAGCCTTCTGACTGTTTTCTGCTGCCAGAAAAACACAGAGATGCCTATATTAGGGAAAGAATCTGACTCTGGGGATGTGAGCCATGTGAAAATTTTAATATGACAAGGAGGAAATATGAGTTTAATGTACTGAAGCCCAAAGCTGTAAACCAGTGGATTGCTAAATCAGTTACTAAACAAAAATCTTCATTTCATTTCACTGGTGTTAGTCTACTCCTTTTTTATCTGGGTATTCAAGCTTCCCAGGAAGTGTCTGCTTTGTGCTAACAAAAGGCCTATATTCTTTGTCGGGTTTCAGAGGAGACCTAGCCCCTTCCTATCTGCCGATCAGAAAGCCAATAAAAATCCCTGCATGTTATTCCCAGGATATGACTTTATGGTTTCTATAATATCAAATTAATTTCCCGAGCTTTAAAATGCATAAGCTATCTCCTTATTGACTAAGGCACACTTTGTCACAATTTGGGGTCTGATTACCCCCATATTGTGACTAAGGCAGTAAATGTGACATTATTAAAGTGCTGATACAGTTGCTACTCTGGAAATGACTTGGTGTCTCCCTATACAATTAGGATGTCAACAGTTACAGCTAGCAGGGTGGATAAGCTGAGAGCCATATTTCAGGGGATCTACCCTCTGCAAGTGGAGTGGTTGGACAAAGAGGTAACCTCTGCAGGTAAGCTAATTCATAACCTGTTCCTGTCCAGCATCTGAACCTGGCACCAATTAGAGGTAAGGCACTAACGCAGGGAGACCAGCGGCTTCCTCAGGCACAGCCGTCCCGCACCCCTGGGACACAGCCTCGCTCAGCCCCTGGCAGATGGAAGTCTGCAAGGCTCATGCTATGTCTAAAAACACGAGGCCTAATCTGAGTCCCACCGCTAGTGGAGGGACTCCCCCTGACAAAAAGGGGAACTGGCCCAGGCCTTCAAAAAATCACATCTGATCCTCAGGATGCTTCTGTTTGAGGGTCCTTCATGAAAGCTGCACTGCAGAGCAGCTTCTTCACACCTCTCCACTAATTCCCCAGCTTCCACAGCACACTGTGCAAGATTGCGTTTTGCTTGGCTCAAGATAGTTTTGGCTCAAGAATGCACCTTTTTTACAATTTATGGAAAGAATTAAAGCACTGTAAGTGATTCAGGCCTAAAAGGAAAGTGAGACTTACAGGTACCTGACTTGATAGACTCAGGTTTGCAGCAGCTGACTTTTTCTTGCTGTTGGTACTATTTGCATTGTTCCCAGCACTACTGTTGGAAGTGCTGCTGGTAGAGTTTTTCCTTTTTCTCCGTTTGGTTGTTGGTTGTCTTGTGGGTTCTGCTGCAATAAAACGATAAGAAGGAAAGCAAATGGCAGATACTGTAAAGCGTGAACTTAGATGATCCATAAGCAGAAGTGCTGAAATAGTCTTTCATCTCGTTTCAAATTGCTACGTTTAATAGCAGTAGTTGTGTTAGACTTAACATACAAACCGTAGAATGATATTTGGACCCAAACCAATGGAATCTGCTTTCAATTTTTTACGATGGATTAACAAAGCTTATTGTCCCAGCATTGTCTATAAAGGTATTCAAAAGCGTTTTACTGATGGGAGTATCATAATCAGTATCATTAATGATTATTATGGTCAAAGGGAATGTGGAACCTGCTGAAGGTCACACAGCAAGAAACGGCCCTAAACAAAAATCGAGGTCTTACTGTGGTGCAGGGTACAGCCTCAAATGACCCAGCCAGAGACAAAGGCTAAAGGAGCAATCTACCCTACTGCTGCCACTGATGCGGCACACAAGCAACCACCCTTTGAGCTCCTTCTGCATTCTGTGGGGGCTTCACCTTTAAAGCTGCTGCTCCCAAGAGAACCCATAAATGCTAATTGCTAATGCCATTGCCCTGCAAGCCTTCAAAACCCCGACCGAACCAGGACAATTAGACAGCTTTGCTTAAACTGGCAAAGCACAGGGGCAATTGTCCTTCTCAAAATTTGGCCTGGGCACCAATGTGAACACTCTTAGATATACAAACCTTTATAATTGGAAAAAAGAGAGAATTATTATTTTGAGGTGTAAGAGGAAGAAGATTAGGTCCAGGCCTGTAAATAACTTGATATTAGTCTCAAAGACAATTAATTATGAATTGTAGCTGTAATTTCAGAGTCACAGCAGGAAGCAGGATTACATAAACGATGAATTCTAATGGAGCCAGTAGGCATTTTGCATTCCATCTACACATATTTTTGTACTAAATTATATCATAGTCATAGTGAAACCATCTCAGTGTGCACATCTATAAATCAGTAGTGTCAGACTGAAATCATAAAATATCAGAATAATTTCCAGGCTTGCTTTGGGAGCAGTGTTAATTTTTATTACTTTCCTTTATAAGTAAACTTTCCCATTGCTTCTCTATTAATTTAACTATAAAATAAATGGAATATTGGAAGTGAAACATACCTGGTGGGGCCACCATTCTCTGCCATTTTTGAAATAAGCAAGTCTTCAAGCAGTCTCGAGGACTTAGATTGTAAGTTTTATGTCTTGACATCAGTTCCTGCATTGGCTCCAGTATTACACACAACTGGAAGAAAAAATCAGAATAGAACAATTTCATCCAAGCAAAGCCTCCGTTGATCAGTATTTACATAGCTGGAAATTATATTTTTGGATTTTTTTTTACTCTTGCTAACAGAGCATGCCTTGTGCAGTTCAGTATAATCTGCACTAGGATTGCAAGATCAAAACTCTGAATTGGGAAAACTTTTGCTCACTATTTATTATCCTAGGTAATTTTTGGATATATCAGATAAACTTCAACTCTAGTCTTCCAGGTAACAGAGATTTCAGAAGACTAGAGGATGTTCATGCTTGATTGCCCAAGATGCAAAGACTAATTAATAAATAATAAAATGCCCATAGTGGATTATCATTCCCATACAGCAAAATGTTTCCTTCTGACCTGCTGCACGCCACAATGAGAACTTCTTATAAATGATCTTTTATTTTGATATTGCAGGCAAAATAATCCAGGTAATTTTGGGCTTTTTTTGTTATATGAGGACTATACACACTCTTCCTATCATGTGAATGACACATATGAGAAAAAAATGAAGCGTTTTATTTTTCTCATCTGCTTGAATGCTGAATATGTATGACAGAGATTGCTGAAAACATGGAATTTCAAACACCTTTTTTAAAATAGAGTCTTATATATTTTGTATCTATTCACTTAATAATTAAAATCACTGTTCACTGCTTTTTATTCCTGTTAGCACAGCAGATCCAGCATAAAGAGCACTGAGCTGCTTTCTATTCCCTCCTGTTTATAACCACAGAATCATTTCCAGTCATTTAAACCTCACTCAAAGCCTTAGAAGGCTACAAAATTGCACACGTGTAACTGACGGCTTACTCTTGCTTTCTGGAGCCTTAGTTTTTAGGCGTCCTAAACGAGGAGAAAAAAAATCCAGGTTGACCCATGAGTTGTACCTGAAATTTGCAGGGCTGGCACATAGGAGGAAAAGGTTCCTTACTTGCAAACTGAGCACATATGACAAGGAAGTAGCTGGCACAGAATAAACATGGAGCCTGCATGCCAGTTTTAGTCACTTTTCAAAGCAGAACTGCATTTAGAAGCAGGGGCAGGTTTGGCTTTTTTTACCAACAGAAGTAGGACAAGTTGATCAAATTATTAGAAGTTAGAATGGCAACTGAAGAAAGGCATAACTTAAGCAAAGTCTTTTTAAAAAATTATTTACTTAATTTTAGGAAGTTTTGCTGAAGGAGCATCTAGGATTCACTTCAGCAGGAGGTGTTTTGCCTTCGTTCTTTTACAAATATATAAGACAGGAGACAAATTCTTCTCCCTGGGCTGCAGAGCTGAGCAATGCTTGCTCTATTCACCCCACCTGCACCCCTCTCTCATTCATATAAGTGGAGATGCAAAGTGTGCAGGGAAAATAGTTGAAAGGGAGCTGCCAGGAGGACTGAGACTAATTCAGCATTTAAATATTACTGTGTATTGGCACTGCTGTTTGATGAGCCTTTCATTAACAGCAGTTAAAACAGAGATAACATAAAGCAGCAGGGAGAATGAAGAGCTTCGGTATGAGAAATTATATTTTCCAACCACAGAAACTGAATCTGCAGTTGCCTCATTGACTTTTTTCTTACATAGTTTTTGTATATTTTTTGTAAATCAATACCTACAAGATAATCTAATAGACAGAAAGCTGCTATCAGATAGTGTACTTCAGGCTTGGATTTTCATCTAGTTCAATATTCTATCAAAAATTAAGATCATCAGGTCCTAAAATATATGCAGGATCTAGTTTATGCTGTGAAAGAGGTGTTGTAGTTTGAGTTCATATTCAATTTATTCCTAAACCTGCAGGTACTTGCTCAGGTTTTTTGTGTGTGTGTGTGTATGTGAGAAAGAGATTTGCGATCATAATGGACACCGTTGTTTTGGCTCTCAAAAGTCTGGGTTTCTGGCACGGCTGCCTAAATTTTCTCATTATGAGCTGATACCAGCAAGCATGAAAAAGATATTTGTGATAATTCTGAACAAGCTAGTTACCCTGGGCAGAGCACTAGACTCACATAGCTCTATTGCTGCTGGGACTAAAAATATGTAAATATATATGTAGGTTCTTCCAACATTTCCTTAGGGACACTTTATTCATGACATACTTACTCTTCCCTAGATATTTATTATTGGCAACAAAGAGAATGTTTCTTCTTTATCATCTTGGCAAAGATGTTTGCTATTGTGCTCTAACCATAATGTGCACTGAGAACTATGCTGTCCCTGCTGCCTGTGGATATCTTGACTGCTAATCCTGTATATAATCTCTTTCACTTCACACACAAGATTAAAATGGAATACAGACCCAAAATGTAGAAATGCTTGACTGATCTCACATGCATAGAGAAAGAAGTATGGGCACAGAGGGCCCTACTCTAGGACGTGGGAAAGTCTCATCTTCTGGATACTTGGGAGCTGTACCCACTCACATGAATTCCTCTTCTGGTTTTTGGGGAGTTCACAATCATTTTCTTCTTCTGAAGTCTGAAAATTGTAAGGTCAGCTTCGGATACCTGAGTAACAGGAGGGCATTGCACTCTATAGTTTTAAATGCATCCAGCTCATGTGAATTGGGCCTAAGTGTAAATTGAACTGGATTAAAAATGATTGATAGCAAATCTCACAGTCTTTTTTGGTGACCTTTGAGACCTACTTGAAATCTAAAGTGACTCAAACCCAAATCCTGGAAAGAGGAAATGATTGTGCTCCAATTATCTTAAGTCCTAGCTAGGAACTTGCCAGTGACAATCAGTAGCTTGGTTTTTGCAAAAAATCCAGATTAAAAATGTGGGGACAAGATGCATTTAAAAGCTGGGTTGGCCAAAACCACCTGCTGTCTTTAACCATGGTGAGCAGGTAACTGGCAAGCTGGGTTGACAGAGTGAGTTCTTAAAACAAAGCTAACGAAATATTTCATATTCCTGCATTCATTGGCATATAGAAGAAGCCTGAGGCTTAAACTGTCTATTCCCCACAGATCATCTAGTCTCCCTCTGTGAGATTTCTTCAAAACATCCATTTTAACGTTTTTTCAAGCACTGGATAATACCAAAATGTACAGGTTTTTACTATAGTACTATATTAATAATATTTGGAACACCAACAAAACCAATCTCTTCTACAAGCAGTTTCTTCACAGCTTGAAATCAGTCACCCAGGAAAATAGCCTAAAGACTTCAAGAATTTAGTGCGGTGACGATGTATGATTACAGAAATAATTTGTACATTCCTAGGAATGCAGAACCTTTAATGGCAATGCTTGACAAGACAGATATTTCCAAGTTCCACGCTCAGGCAACACTAGAGGTGGGACTCAGATGCATGCACATAGGTGTCTAGAACTAGCTGATGATGCCCTAGATGATGCTGGATCTGATCCACCAGATCACTCTTGCTGTCACAGAAGGACACAAAGCTCCATGTGGATGTTTCAGGCACTAGAATACGTCCTAATTTTGTGCACAACTGAACAAAGCCTAAAGTTCAAAGGAAATTATGTTTGTTTCAGCTTTTAAAACATATCTGGAACAATGTGTATCATAATAGATTATATACTTTCCCTCTGCAGTACTAAAATCTACTGGAAGAACTCCACATGATGCTTAACAACCCAGTATTATTAGAATTAGTTTCTAGCCATGTTATCTGAGCGCATTGTGAAGGTGTCTGACCATTGCTCAGAACCATTGCTGTTTCACTGTCGGAGCTGAGAGGCGGAGCCAGCACCAGGGATGAACACAGCGCTTCACCCTGAGAGATCATCGGCATGAGCAAGCCTGTGTTTGTGGGGGCCCAGCACACACTGGGACCCATGCACACGTTTCAGTACTACACAGACTGGCAGTGACTTTCCTAGAGTTCCACGTGTATCCTATGGACAATTCAGCAGTTACAGGGCTTGGATCCAACTTGACAAAATGGTAATGCTAGACCCTTGGGGCTCGGGGAAGTGAAAATAGGGAACATAATAAAGCACATGTTTGGGGGTTGTTTTTCTTTTTTTTTTTTTTTTTTTTTTTTTTTTTTGGTGTTAGTAAAACACATCTGGAAGAACTAGATTTATTTTTTAATGTTTTTTTTGGAGGACAAGACTAGCATTTACAGGTTTCAAAAAACAGTGTGTTTTAAGAAGGGAGTTATATGAGGAGATACTGGCGGCACTGCAGACAGGAGTTATAGGGCTCTGAGAATATGGATCCGTATATAAGTTCCTGTAATACCTCAGTTATCAGAGGAGCCCCAACTGGCCTTCACCAGTGAAGGGTCATATTCAGCTCTGAGATCAGTCCAGTCACACCACGAATAGTTTTAGCTTTATGATTTTTGTTCTAATGCTGGGTTTTTATTCTATTCTGAGAACAGATGCTCATTCCGTAAGCAGTGAAGATTAGCGAGAAAGACCGATGTGAAAGCTCTCTTTTACCTTTTGCATACCATAAGCTAATGTATTATTTTTCTAATTGAATTAGCGATTACCCTCCTCAGCAAGCCTCTTGCCTCCACGCGGCTTTTTGCGTTTGCGGCAGGGAAGGCTGTTCTGCGGCCGGCGCAGGCAGCGCGGTCCTGCCGGCGCTGAGCTGCAGGTGGCAGAGCTGCCCCAGCGAACGGGCTCCCCTGCCTCCGTGCCAGCAGCACAAAGGAACGGCAGCCGTTCAGCGTTTTCATGCTTTTTGCATTTTAAAGAGAAATCGGTGAGCCTCGAGTCTTGCCATACTTAGCTGGTGACACTACATAATCACCCAGCCAGTTTCCTTAAATTAGGAAACATACCTAGTCAGTAAGTGCCAGGTGGCCACGAGTCCCATGGTCTACCAAAAGGAGCGAGTTTTAAGTGTCTTCCCATGGTTGCCCATTTTGTCTGTATACATGAAAGTTTCACTAAGTACAATTTAAAACATGGAAATAACTAAAATTTTTCATGTAGATGACACTTACAAATGTTAATGTATAATGTAACATCAGTTTTTCTGAATGAGCCAGCAAGGAACCAGGCAGCGATGATAGAGAGTTCCCTGAAGTTCTACTGAAATGTAGTTTTAACTCTTTGATGCTTGAAACTTCTCCTGGTCAAATGCCTGTATTAACCACTTGAAAATTAGAGGAACTGTTGCATATTCAGAGCACATTGTTGATTTACAACCCTTCCTAAAAGTGACAAAACCCCCATTTGAATGGGAATATTAATCATTGGCTAATATTCAGGTAGGATGTTGACAGTGAAGGTATACCTGGAATACAATGTGCAGCCTTGGAGAGGTTGAGTGCTTTCTCGCAGAGCTCATTTTTTATCCTCCACAAAGATTCTGAGTTACTAACCAACGAATCTAAACACACTGACAATTTATTTCTATGCTGAAATGCAATCTTCCCTCTGCACACCCTCTATGTGCTCTAGAGAAAACAACTCCAGTTAATGCTGCTAGAGAAATTCTGGCCTCAGGGCATTTCCCTGGGAAAGGTCCCATTTCTTCAGTGGGGCAACATTTCTGAAAAGAACTGAAATTCAGTCTGCGCACATCCACATCCCCTGTTTTGTGCACATCCACAGATACATGTTTCCAGAGGTCCACGATATGTTACTGATACACCTGCAGCGAGGAAGGGGACACACTGTGGATATTTTTTCAGGCCCTGTATAAGAGCCTGAAAGTCTGTCTGGAAGTCTGACTTCCTGGAGTGGTTTCAAACCCTGTATGAGTGCTCTGGACCCCTGGCAACATGGCACTGAAATAGGAATGCACTGCTGCAGTCGTCAATACAGTTCATTCTTTGGAGTTAGAAATAGAGAAAGCTTATGGCTGAGTTTAAATTCCTCTGCTCACGCTTGTTTTTCAGAATTAATGTAAGTATCATTCCCCTGCAGAACAGAGAGAGGAATGAAAATTTCCTAGGAACATATTGCTGCTTCTTTCACTGGCCGGCTTGCAATTCACTGCTCAAAATAGCATGTGTTTTTTAAGGATCACATGTGAATACAGAACATTTTCATCTTAAAAACCATCTTTGTTTTCCATTAAAAACATGGAGATATAAATGAGAAATGTTTTGGGGTTTTTATGAACTGAAAGAAATGAGGTGTTTTTTTACATACTTGTTTTTCTAGAGAGGAATGCTTTGGCTTTGTTCTAAGCTCTTGCCCAGTATGTCAAGTCAAACACAAGTCTCTTCCATCAGTACATTTCAGTGGATCAGC
Source organism: Mohoua ochrocephala (assembly GCA_013398855.1). NCBI lineage: Eukaryota > Metazoa > Chordata > Aves > Passeriformes > Acanthizidae > Mohoua > Mohoua ochrocephala. The sequence continues at coordinate 277,681 of VZTA01016569.1, read as the reverse complement.
TATACCCATGGTCCTTCCCTGCAAGATGAACTTTAAGCCAAAAGAAGGGGCTTTGAGATTCCCATCACTCAACTTACTATTCCTGCTACCTGCTTTCCCTTTTTGAAGAGCCACTGTGCGCTCCTTCTGAGATGTGGAACTAATAAATGCTCATTGTACATCCCATGTAATGATATACATGGAATACATAAATGTTCAATTTTGACAGTAGTTAGTGTAGCAAGAAGCAAATTCAGTAATTGCTTCAACTTAAATTATAAACCCAGTTATTTTAACCTGAATATTCAAAATCCAGCCTGCACAGGATCATTTATTTTAGTGAAACCTTAGATGATCTTTGGGACAGAATGAAAAGCCAGCTCTTAACCCCAATAGCTTAAGTAGTCCAATACCACAGAGTAATCCCTAGCTTGTTTACAGTGACTACTGTTCTCTTCATATTTCCAGTTCCTTCTGTGCCAAAGATTTTTTAAATTGGCTGTGTATAAACAGACTGAAGTCCTTGGGTTTGCTACATAGGTAGGAAACAATATGAGTTTTGAAATCTACAAGGAGGTGGGAGACTGCTTGGAAATACGATATAGGCACACTTACTGTATTTACTCCTAAATTAAAGACATTTGATTTAAACAGACAGTAATGAAAAGGTTCTGAAACTGTTACTAAAAATACTTTCTTTAGGCTTTGACTTAAAATCTCGCTGAGATGAATGGGATCACACCTCTGAAAGAAATTGTTTCAGACTAGCTCAGGGCTCATATTTTAAGTACATCTCCAAAACCATATGGAGCGGATATTTTGTGTTAGCTTTAAAAAATACAGGACGAGTTGCTGCAGCACAATACCATAGCAAAAGCAGATTCTGGGACAAATTCCATAACCTGAGATTTACAGGGTCTGGGATATAATAGCCATCACTCAGCACGGGAGAAGTTTCCATGTTTTGTGATGCCATGCTGAATCAAGAAATAGTTGTACTTGCAATCACCTAAGAAGCTAGGAATTAGAATTTCCAGCTTAACACTTGCAATATTAATAATCATTTGCATCTACAGCTTATTATTATTTGTACAATGCCAGAGATATACATATATTTTACAACATACTGAGCCCCTTGTTCTAAAGAGATTCCTATCTCAACTAGATAAGAGGTAAAATACTAAGCCAGGAGTAATTTGGCAATAGAAAGGTATGCACATAAAATCCACAATTTCACGTAGCTATCTACAAGTCCCTTGAGGACTACTGATACATATTTAAATGGTTCTCTCATGTTGACACTTGGAAATATGGCTGTTTTGCCTGCTGCACTTTATACAAAATGTCATTAATTTCATTGATAATTTGGTTATTTAGGAAACAGTTCTGCCACAAGGCTCCTGGCATTCACTATTCCTTTTGTGTGTGTGTTGCCAACCCTGGAAGACGCAGTGGGATGACACACAACTGCTGAAGCTCCATGCTGGATTCACTAGTAAATACTCAGCACTCAGTGGTGTTTATTCATCCTATGCTATGCCCTGAATGCCAGTCTAGGACTCTCCAGTTTCTCACTAACACCCAGAGGTAGCGAATGATTTCTCAATAATGCAGCATTCAGCTGCTCAATTACTCCCAGGCTCCATAGCTCATCATGTTTTTACACTGTTCTGTATCTGCAGCCATTTCAATTCCCAGCAACAGTGATAATGGAAAGAAGCAGCACACATTTCAGGTAAGACTAAGCTTAAAAAAAATGTAGTTTTTCAGGCAAATACTATGAGTGGATAGGAAACAGATCTTAACACAGCACAACCATCACCAGCATTGCGGCTAATTCTTGTAAGTGTGTTGCACCCCAATTTAATTTTTCCTTCCCTCCTCCCCCTCCCCCCCTTTTTTTTTCCCCTCCCTCCTTTACATATCAGCTAGATAACAACTTCCACCAGTGTCCTCTCCTCCATGCACTCTGGAGCAATTCAGGCGCCTATGGAAACTTTGTCAGCTCTTGTGGCTTTTAATTCTGCCTTTCCTTGTGGTGGCACCATGACAGCATCGAAACTGTGTGCCTGGTCAGCAGGGAACCCAAACTCCTTTACAATTCAAAAAGTTTCTTCCTTCTTCCTTGCATCCCAGCAAGGACTGCAGGTTCCTCACTCCCTGCAGCGTGCCCGGGCTAGCAGAAGGGCTCTGGGTTTAAGAGTTCCAGAACCAGGAAAGCATTCCTGTCAATGTCTCTGTTCCTGCAGAGCTTCTGCTGAAGTGCTGCACAGACAGCTGAGCACACTCTTCCCTGAAAAGAACCTCATTTGAGGGCCTACTTAGCATCAAATTGTACTAAACTAAGCATTTCTTACAGTGGATATGTTCAGTCTTAGTGACATCTTCAGTTTGTAAGTAATGAGTGGTGTGAAGCACCTTCAAGATGCCACATAATGAATGTTGAACTGGACAGATGTGCTCTCCTTTCCTTGTCCGAGGGGAAGCTAGAGTGCATTTGTGGAGATGAGTTTGACATATACCTTATTTAGTTATCACTTTGTCAGTATGCTCATCATTACAACATGTGCTGGAAGGAATTCTGTTTCAGAATAGTCTTAAGCATTAAAAAAATGTTTTAGGGCTCTCAGTCATTGCTGTAACTCTTTGATAACCCTCTCCCCTCAAACTGAAAAGTTTTTCCTTGTGATTTTGCTTAATCTTTTTATTTGAGATCCATAGTTTAGAAAGGGTTTAGAAAGGAGATCCACTGTTTGTAGTTTTGCTTCTCTCTTTGAAGTTTTAATACTGTTTTTTTTTAAATTTCTATTTTTTGGATTCTTTGCAAGAACTTTGCCACTTTAAATGATTCACTTTTCCTCTCATTACCCAGACATTAAAAGAATGTCCTTTCAGCAAATGCTCTTTTTCCTATTTACCTTCTGTACAGTGGGGAGATGTTTTGAAAAACCCCTCCTTCAACAGCATCACACACAAGTCTTATGCGCTTTTAATTTTGTTTCCACCAGCTGGGCTCACAGTTCTTCCTACACCAAAATGAATAGTGAAGGTTATCTGCTTCCTTTCCCTGCTCTTGATGACAAATCAGACAAAGTAAGGGCACTTGGTTTCAATAACATAAGTAGATATTCCTGGAATCCCAATAGCAGAGGCAAACTGCATCCAGTTGCTGTATGTATTTTCAGCTAATGAAAGTAAAAGGACTTATAGGAGGAGTCTCATCTTCTTCCTGATGGGCTTAGTTCTGAAGGCCATGAAAATCTACAATCTGAATCATCTAAATCTTGTTTAACATTGTCTAAACCTTCTTTATGGATCTCCTGGAGCAATCTGGCCTCATCCAAGCCGTACAGCTTGGTGTTTTCTTCAGTGAGGACAACCTACTTGAGCCTTTTCCTTCAGCAGAGATCCTAACTGCAGAAAAGGACTAATACATCAAATCACAAGTTTGTATCACAAAGAAAAGCCTTGGACAGCCCATCATATTTTGTGATTCTTCTCTCACAATTATCTATATAGTCAGTGATCAATAGGAAAGATTTGTGTCTTACACATATCAGATAAGAATAAAGCTCTTAAATGATTTTAAGAGAGACCATAAAATTTATCTTTGTAATTTAATTTAACATTAGTGTTAAATTACATTGCAAAGTGCATCATGTTGACTGCATGATATGATCTTTTATACTGCACTCAGTATTTCAGTGAGTATCAATTTCAGAGAGCTTGTCAGGACAAAATTAAATTTTAATGTAAATTGGAGCAGATTAATTAATTTCAGTCTATACTGGATTTGGATGGAGTTCCACCATCAGGTAAGGTTTAAAGCTGGTCTGTAGTAATTAAGAGGAGGAACTAAGCACTTTGCACCAAGTATTTTTTATTTAGGCGTTGTCCTGTGAACTAATACCTCCTTTTTAAAATCCAATTATAGGTTATGAATTGACAGAGAAACCCAGTAGCCATTGTTTTATCTCACTGTGTTTCAGTGACCTGGTGCAAAGCATATGGCATTTGAAAGCTTTCTTAATTTCATTTTCTCTAGATAGTTCAAAAATCATACGGCTTACAATTTGTTCTCATTTCAATATCATTGCCTCTGCTTCTAACAGGATCACCAATTTTATTTCTTACACAGTACCAAGTTAAGAAAAACAAGGGTGACTTCGGAGACTGTCGTGCACTTCAAAAGAGGTTTGTTGCTCTCTTATTCTTTGCCAAGCCCAGATATTTAATAATCAGAATTCCATAATAATCCACCATCACAACCAGTCCAAACAGTATCTCTAGGAAACAGCATCGGAAAGGTCTATTTCCTTGTTTGCCATCTCCCATCACTATCATGTGTGATGTTGCTGCATGACATTTCCTTCCTCTCTATTTCTCCAAAGGCAAACAAGCTCCTATTCAGCAGTTCTGAGTCAAATCCTAACACCTGATATTTCTGATATGCAAACTGTTAGCTTTTTCTGTTTGTGCAACAATGAGACCTTATCAGTTTTGCCGCCTTTCATTTTGACTATGAAATGCATCCACTATCACTCTTCACCTGTGTCCCTGGCAGCTCCCTTAGGTTCAGATGGAAGCCGGTGTGTTGTTTGTCTTGTTCAAACTACTGTTGATTCAAAACAAATCACAGCATTATAAAAAAGATCAAGAGTGTAAGGACTGCATTTGAATGCTGACAATTTTTAGTGTGCAGCTGTATTACAATTTGGAAATAAGTTTAGAAATGTTTTCGTGGTGAAGTGATCTGCAGACAGCAAATGCTGACTTAAAGCTACCAAAAGCAGAACAATAGGGATGCTATGCCTGGCCAAAATGCAAGTCCAAAAATTTAGTGGTGAGGTTGAAGTTTTTAGTTTGCATATCATTTTTGAGGCTATTTCAAAATATGTGACACAGATGAAGACAGTCTCTATATTGAAAAACAAAACATCACATTCACCTTTGATTTTAAAAATTCACTTCCATACATTGTTCTATTTTCAGATTTCCTTGTACAAGAAATCATCTCTCCTTCATACAATAGATACACATGAAGATTCCTACAGACTGAGGCAATACAACAACTGTGATTCATCCTTCAGACTAACGTGTACATAGCAACTCTAATTTTATTTACAACCATGAAAAAAGAAAGCTTTTTCCAGAATATAAGCAGCTAGCTCTTCTGTGTCATGAATCTCTTCCCCCATCCATATAAAATCCTCTTGTTTCTATACTGCAGCTCAAGCACAAATGCAGTGTTTTTCACATAACCAGTTCTATTTTTAGCCTGAATTGTAGGAAGTCTGCAGCATTAATAAATGGAAGAGAGGTACAGAAGTACACTGCATGGTAATGTGCCAATGCAAAAGCTACCTTGGCCTTTAGCCAGTGAACTGTGGTTAGATGTTAGAGCAATGAAAGTAAAAACACCACTTGTAATGGAATGATTAATAAGCTGACAAACTTCCATGCATTTATTTCATACTTTTTGAATGCCAACATTATTAATACCAACATATTTTCTTTTTATTAGTGGTATCTCTCAGCCTGAAGCACCCAGGAGATATATATATATATATATGTATGTATGTAGGTATATGTATTTTTATACATGCAACTGAGGTTTGCTTAATTCTGTGTTCAGATAGAAAGGAGGATACTTTGCAGTGCAGACCCTGACACAGGAAAAAAAGGAATAAGGAAGGAGCTTTTCTTTATAAACTAATATTGCAACTCCAGTAGGCATAAAACCCATTGTTTCATGATTTTCTCTCCTATTGACTCTGCAATTCCCTTGTTTGCCACCAAAATTCTGAAAGCAAAAATGCTCCAAAAGCTGTTACACAGAGGACAAAAGTTCACAGTTCTTACAGGGGCACAGTCTTCTGTAATCTCTTCACTTCTCACCCAATCCACAAAACTTGTCCCAGCACTGTTATGCTGTGGACAGATGGATGTTTATATAAAAGACCTTGTGCCTGAATAAAATTCCATTTCAGGGTTATATAAAAAACAGCAATTACTGGAAAATGGAACTTTTTAATTAAACGTATTCGAAGAAAGTAGGGATTAATGACTTTAAAGTAGGGAGTATTTAATGCTTGCAGTCATAGATCATCCACTAGTGAAGCTGTATTATCACCATCAGGCAACGATGCTTTTAGGTATCGATGGTGGGTATGTTAATACGGCTTCAGAAGTTTTCATGACAATATAATTAGCAACACAACTAATGTATACTATACCTATTATTAAAATAATGCCTTAATAACCTTAATTCACAGCAACCTCTTCAAAATAAATAAAGATACACTTCAGATCAGGCTAGTTGTCCCTTGGTCCAGTGAAGTGCAAATAAACTACACACTGAAACTTTTAGGCAATGCGGATGTGGTAGGGTATGGTTCCTGATAATTACACCAGAAAAATTTAATAACTGCCTATCTGATTCACTGATTTGTAGGTAGGAAGGAAATTATTGCTTTGCGCTTCAATTAAATACAGGCAATAAAACATAGGCAAAATTATTTACTGGCTCTGAAATTGTGCCTGCACAGATCAGAGCCTGGGTCGTGCACATCTTAAAAATCAAGCTCTGACTGTGTACCTCACACGGATCAAATACTTATATGGTGAGAACAGAAACCCACGCACAGAAGTCAAAAGAGAGAAAAACCGAAACACCAACATTAGCTTTGTTTTTCTGTTAAGAATTTTATTCAGGTACAGCAAAATCAATACTTGTCCTCTGACTGTACACAGTGTACTTGAGCTGTTCTGTCAGGATCTATATAGAAAACAGAGATGGAATTTTAGGTGGGTGGATATGATGATCAGGTGGAGGTAAAACTCAATGGCACGTGTGGCCCCTGCTTCCCAGAACGACTGCATTGTGGGGTGCTGGGGTGACACTGTGTGGGGACACTGGCACTGCCTTACACCACCCGCTCACAAGTGCTCATGGTCTGAGTGTCTGTGCTGTGAAAGTCATCCCCAGGGAAACACACAGGAAAGTGCCATGACACGGCAGCTGCATCTGACTGGGGAGAGTCCAGCCT
>VZTA01016569.1:157354-270640 GCA_013398855.1 Mohoua ochrocephala | reverse complement strand
GCACGGCATCGACAGAAAGAAGGACAAGTACCAACAGTACCAACAAACTGAGAATTTCTACACACGTAGAAAAATCAGGCTTCCCAATCTGCCTGGTCACTTAATAAATTAGATACCAGATCATTCTGCTGCTTTATAATACATGATGCTGTACCTCAACTTGACCTCCCTGCACTAATCTTGCGAGACATGAAATTACTAAAATCTGTGCTCCCTCTTTATCCATGTCCAGAGAGACTTATGCCAAGAAGTGAGCTAATAAGAAAATAGGAAAAAAACAATCTTCTTAACCCTTTCCCTGCTTCTGGTTTTCCCTCCCTGGTTTATGAACCCATTTATGGCCCTACGGTGGTTACCAGCCTCATCACATCCTACTTGGTGCAGCCGCTGGCTGGTCCTGGTGTGCACCTTGAAATGTCTGTGTTGAATTTCTGGGTTAGTTGTACAGGTGAGATGGAAAAAGGAGAGAGCAATGACACACAATTGTTTCACAAAAGAAACCTGTCAAATTACTTAATCCACAGACTACTTAGATGAATAACTGAGCTGCCAGCTGAAAAGGAAATGTATTTTCTGGGAAGTCTTTCAAATGCATCCATTGCTTTGAAGTTCTCAGTAACAGCAATATTGAGAAAGGCCTTCTGTGTGTGTATCAGTGCTACCAATTGCACTGCTGCACTGCTCTCAAAGCTGTTAAAGCGTGTGACTAAGATTGTGCTTCAGCAGCACAGCAGCCCTGGTGTTAAAGCTCCTGGGTATTGGTGATGCAGACAGCTGTGCTTGTAGAAATTAATTTGACCGGTTCAATATTTTTCAAGAAAATTTGACAGATTACTTTTGTATCAGCATACTTCATGGCATACAAGGAATCATCTGCCAGTTCCATTCCAGCATCAGATCAGGTATTGTCCAACACAGACAACAAAGTCAGCCTCAATTCCACAATGGATGCTCTGTTAATATAACGGAAATGTAATTTTCCTCTCGTCTGAGCCATTCTAAGTTTATCCGGCTTGATGATCCAGTGCACAAGGATACATTGCTAATGGGTATGGAACCACTTATGGACAAATTACAAAGTACAGTATTCCCAAATGAAGCAGGAGAGGCCCGTTCTCCAGCCCTCAGGGAGGGTGCCAGTGCAGCACTTGGGTGCACACAGCCCAGCCCTGCCTGCTCCCAGCAGAGGGTGGCTCCTTCACACTTTCTAAAAACTACTCTCACCCACTCAGGTTTCTCCAAGAATGGCACCAAGACACAGTTTGGGAGACAGTGAGGTGGCATGGGATAACTTGAGAAAATGTGCCAACAGGTCACCTGGGCAGATATTTATATGGCAGCTCTCAACTCAATGCCATAGGTCTGTCTCATTTACTAGTTGAAATGCAGGCAGGGAGCATCATTTACCCAGCGACGGCTACAGGTCTGGTGACTGGAATGCCCTGTTTGTTTTCCATAATGAAGAGGAACTGGACTAATTGGACAGACTGACATTTCTGGATGAGGAAGCCGAAATCTGCGGTCTCTTGCAAATAGCACTGTCCATACATTACTGCTGCATGTAGACAGTGTGCAGTGGTCCCAGTGCTGCTGGGGACAATGCAACTGTTATTTCCAGAGTGGTCACAATGTCTTTGGAAGCTCACAAGACACAGTGCTGTTGCTGGAAACTCTGACAACAAAAACAATTACAATCTGGCTTTTTAAACTTTATTTATATTTAAAAAATACAATTTACACCTTCTTATGTGAGTAAGGCAATGTGAATTTCAATTCTGGCACGAGGTTTGGGTAATTTTGCCTATGCTAACACATCTATTTTCTTCAGGCAGTTCAGTGCTTTTAGAGAGCAAGGACAGATTTTGAACTTTTTTTGCTAGTGTGATCACAGTAATGTATCCTCTGTCTTCAAAACAGCTTTTTAATGTGCACCAGCCAGGACTGAAAATACCACACAAGTCACAGAACAATCGTCAAATTCTCATTATCACCCCTAGCGTCAGGAGAAGTCCGTTTTATGGAGAAGGAGTTACTGAGACCTCAAGATTCCTGTGGTGTTTTCCTTTTTTTTTCCGTGAGAAAATAGCCTCTTGGTAGAGCATATAGCATCCAGAAAGTCCTCTCAATGGCTCCCCAAACTACTCTGTGTCCCATCTATATAATAAGGAAACTAATAATTCCATAATTTGAAACGGGTACTGTGAGGATACTTTCTGCTCTTGCCAAACACCAGTTATGTCTCAGTGAAATTGAAGCCACTAGGCTCAGTTTGGCAGTAATTCAGTGAAGTATAATGGCCCATGATATACACAAAGTCCGACTGAATTCTATTCTGTTGCCTTATGTCTTTTAACACCATATTTCTATGAATCAATGATGCTTTCATGAATATTTTTGAGGTGTTCTGACGCTGTAAGAACTGAAATTTAAAATAAACAATTTCTACTTTTTATTGCATTTTAAAGGGACCTTTCTAATTTTTACAATCACGTTCCAGAATATTGTCCTATTCAACACCAAAAGAAGGGACACAGAAAATTATTCTCCTCTTTTTTTTTCCCTTGCAGCTAAGTCAGAATTTTTCAAGTCTTTAAAGATGGGACTGTATTTGCAGCTCTCATGTGTCATCTCACACAAGGAAGCCATTTATCACCAATTTAAACTTCTGTGCAAATGCCTTTTGACTTCCACAGCCATTACCTTTTGCAGCACAGATTGTTAAGTGTAATTATTACCAATTAAATAAGTAACAATTAATTTACATTTCTTGTAGCAATTTATATTACAAGGGAAAAACTGTAACTTCCAATATTTAAGCAGTCTTGAGGAAGAGAAATAAACACATATTTTCAGGGTTTGAAATGGGTTGGTTTATGCTAATACACCATATGACACTTCAGAGAGATGCACCAGCACTTCCCAGACTACTAGAATAATGGGACCTTCTTCCCTATTTTAGTGTTCCTGTGTTTGTCAATGCAGAAATCCAATATCATCTTTTGACTAATACACATATTTTACAATAGTATCTGAACAACAGAATTTCTCAGATTTTGATCATATTTTCTAGGAAAGCATTCTCAGTAATATTATTGATCTGAAGATCAGCTGAAAGGTTCCAAATGTCTCTCACGTGCTCTGGTGAACACAAAAGATTCTTAGCAAGGAGCTGAAATGTCTGAACCATCTAAACACAGTCAGTCTGTGGCTGTATCCTGGTGACTGTGTCCAAGCCTCAACTTTGCATGTACTCACTCACAGCATCCACGTACATTCGAGAAATTTGTGCTTCTTGTTCTCTGCATAATAAGAAACATGCTTGTGGTTCCTACAGTTAAATAGCAAGTCCTGTCTGAACTAGACTCCAGAGCAGATTATATTAAGCTCCACAACCTTCCCCACTTCTAAAAATGGCAAATGAAAAAAGCAAATCTCTGAGGTCTATGAAGTGACATCATTCTTTATTCCCTCTCCTGGCTGCAGATTTGTAAGCACCCAGATTTTTGTTTTCATAGCTTTCTGAAACAATTTTCTTTTTCCAAATCTATTTCAACACACAGCCCCAGGTGTCTACTATCCTTTCCCCTTCTGATATTTGGTACAGCAGATGGTGCAAATGAACCGGCATATACAGTATTTGCTTAATCCTATGCTCCTCTGAATTGCTGTTTTGAGACTAATGCAGATACTTTATTATTGTGAATTGTCTGCATTATGTCCTTGCCTATATTGTTTGATTTATCTCGTTCTTCCTGAGTGGGTTCATTCTGGGAGGTGCTGCTGAAGAATTGTACAACTTGAAGTGTCCCTTAGTTAGCTCCAGTGAAAGGTGGAAACTCTTGCTAAGAAATTTCCTGAAGTCTATGGAATGGCACAAGGTATAAAGCACAGCCAGAGACAGAGATTTCCAACCATTAAAAAAATTCTGAGATTGAATGGGAAAAGTAGGAGATCATTAAGGCATGAGTTAATTGATCAAGACGTGAGGATAAATTAGTCTGCTGACACCACTGGCCAGCAAAGCTTTAGCAGGAATACGCTCTTTCAGACCGCTTGTTTTGAAGCTTTTAATTAGTTTTGCAGACTGCAAAAGAACCCTAGTCTTGGGTATTCTGGGAAGCTATATGATATGTGCACCACCAAGTGAACATTTAGGGTGTGGAGAACATAAAATATTATGGTGATATTTTTATGCTCACTATGTATGCCCCAGTGTCTCCAACCTTTCATTAATCTGTGGCTAAGTGGAGAAATGAGTTAAACTTTTCTTCTGAAAAGACTGCAAGTATTTGTATCCAACCTGTGATTGAATGGTCCATCATATGTTGAATAAACTGCTACTTGGGAAAAATCTTAATTCATTAAGTACTCATTGACTGTTTTTCTTCTCCTTCTCCCCCTCTCCTGGATAGCAAGGCCAGAAGAAATCATGGGGAAGGTTTAGGAAGGGACAGGATCCAAAGGACACTACACTAAGGCTGCTGTTTCTTAGGCGGCAATGCCAGCTAAAGCAGCACCATGCTGTCCCACTGCTGTGCAAGCACTGCTATTTGTGTGGCTATACAGCAAAACAGCTGGGGGAGGAGATCTGTCCAAGAAATAACTAAGGAAATAGGCAGCATGGGGGCAGAAATGTGTGGCTGAAACCGGTGATGTGGGACAAATGCTGCTTAAGAAACTATACAGATGGACAATCCATGTGTGGGTTTCTGAAAGCAATTGGAGAAAGTTTTCTGCTTGGTGATAGACAAAGGCATTTTTAGGATTCTGTTCTGAGCCAGATTCTTGCTGGCTTCTTTAAGGAAAGCCATCTTATTTTAGCTCTTATTACTGCTGATTGTCTCAGCTCCCCAGAAAGGGTCATTCTGGCACAGAGGATGATGTTACTGTGGAGGCTTGTGGCTCTCAGGACTAGACTTGGAGGAGGTCTTGGGGATCACCCTTACACATCCATGAGTAAGATGACATAACAGCTGAGTACCAAATCTCTTTGGCCAGTAGCCAAGAGAGATGACAATAGAAAAAAACCCACATTTAGTTCTATATTACATTTAAATTACTTTTTATCTGTGTATGACTCTTCTAGTTTTCCCAGTAGCCAAGTATGGTGAAGAGGAGAAAGTGGCATTTAGAAAAACCATTTTCCTGGTGGAAATAAAAAGAATGGCCATTTAACTGTCAGGCTGAGCCAAAGCAGTTTTTCTGCCTATTGTTATAGAAGCTGTCCTCTGATCCTGGCAGAGTAGCAACACTGGGTATTCACCTTCATCTAGGGTTTGGTATTGGAGTACCATGTAAAGTACTAGGGACATGCAAAAATATCACGGTTGTTCAGCCATTTAAGATTCAAGAGAGTGTATCAGAGTATTCCCTGAGGCTTGATACTCTACAACCTCGTATTCTGTATTCAGAATTTAACACACCACTGGGTTCATGCCAGGATAGAAAGAGGCTGCACCTGGGCACAGATAAGGTTAAATCTGTACTTTTCGTGGCTTTACTTTTCATGCATGTTGAAAATGTGTAACCTCAGGTTTCCCCCATTCTTGTTTAGTACCAAGAAAGCAAATTAAAACAGGCTGGCCATGGCAAAGCATGGGCATATCTGAGGATACGTAAGCTTCTCTCCCAGTCACTGGGTTTTACTGTGTGCACAACACTGCATCCATTCCAGAGAGGATCAATCCCTATGCCGATACCACTGATCAGTGGAGTAACAGGTTTGCATAGCCCCTTACGTCTGATAGAGAAAAGTCCATCTTCTGGGAATGACCATGCCCAAAGATCATTTCAGGGGGAATTCCTGGAACTTTCCCTAAGGAAAAAAGGTCAGCTTGTGTGCCAGGGCGGGCAGCACCCAGCCAACTGCCGGCCCCACTGAGCACTGGGGCAGCAGGCAAGGCCACAGTGCTGCCTCACCCCACCTGCACAGCAGGTCCCTTAGCCAGGACGGCCAGTGTGTGCTTGTTACAAGATGCGTAAGAGGCCTAAATCAAACATTCAGAGAAGAATCTAAATTACAAATATGCCCTACCATTTCATGTGGGAAGAACAAGCAACACACTCTGCTGCTCACAGAAGAAAAAATATATTGAAACTTTGCATGGTCTCTAGGCAAGAGTTTGAGCCAGCCTAGCTCTAATAAGAAGCACTATCTTTTTCCCCTCTTATTGACTACAAAATAGCCCAAGGTCACCAATAAGCAAAATGAAGGCTCAAAATACCAACTCCATGTGCAAGCTTGAAACAAAAGTTAAAATTATATCAAATCAACAATTACTCATTCCCATGGTGTTCCACCTGCCCTCATTAGGTTATAAAGAACAAATGTCAGAGATAACATTCAGGAAAAAGGTGTTCTTCTGATAAGGAAAATAGCTTTGTAGCAGTTCCTTTGGAGGGAAATAAATAGTCTTCCTTCCCTCCTTTTAAAAACAGAGCAGCTGATCTATTACTAGATTTGTACAAAGTTTCGCACAACAATGTCCTTAAACTGCCGTGTCTTGGTAAAAAAAGCGTCATAAGGTCTCAAGATTATTAACTCAGTGATTTCCAAATGAGACTTGCAGTTCACATGTACAAATATCTTCCTAATTGCTAGTACTGCAAACTCTTGGTTGGAGTTTGAAAGTCAAGCTGTGTTCCTTCCGTTTCATGTATCAACACTGCACTTGGCCCTTGACAATTCTGTTGTAAAATGTGACTCAGAAGGGGAGAACCCCTCTAATCTGTACAAGCTGCCTGACTTTGCAGCATGAACAGAAAACATCAAAAGGGAAATTCTTACTCTACTCAGGCAGACACGCAAAGACCGGAGATATTCGAGAAGGAGCTGGTTTGGTTTGGTGGGTTTTTTTCAGATTTTAGCCCCATTTTGTGTACCCAGATACACATTTCCAAGTGCTGTAGGCTCTCCATGGCATTCAGGAGTTGTCTTCCCATCCTGGAATGTCTTCTGTTATGTACCAGTTGGTCACTTTGCTGCTTGGCTGCTGCATGCCTGCCTTCAGTCCAGGCGGCAGGCCTCTTCCAGAGAGACAAGTTTCTTTCGCTACTAGAAGTGCACATGGGAGTGGAGTAAAAAGAGACTGCCATTTCTCCTGTTAGCTGACAGGGAAAATTGTTATTACCTACTGTGATCCCAGTACACAGGAGAACAATAGTAGCATTTTCCTGTGACAGAAATAAAAGATACACACAAGCATGTGTTTCTGTTAATACAGAAAAAATAGCCGAACGAAATGGTGATAATGATATCAGGAAAAAAATCAGGAGAGCTGGTCTTAAAGCTCATTTTTGGTCCGTGACCTCAGCTGTAGCACTAAATCAAACATCAGAAAAAAAAGGGATCCCAAAATACCTACATTTAAGCATTTAACTCCAAGAGTATGAGCCACGAAAGTCCTCTGTTTCACCTACCTTGGTTGAGGTGAGCCTGGTACATACTCAAACAATTCAGAACTCACAAAATATCATGTTTAAGACTGTTAAGACACAGCAACTCTAGTAAATGGAATGTGCCAGCACTGTTCTCTCATTGTTGGCAGTGAGGCCAACTGGCAGAGAATGTCCTACCTTCATAAAGTTAAGCCTTCTTATGCACCAAGACAGGAGACTACATACAAATTCCCTCCCAGCAATGGACTGACTATCATGCCAACTCCTGAACTGTGCCCAGGAATTCTCTGAGAGTCAGCAAAGTAGGCAGGAACAGCTCTAAAAGAGTATAGACAGCGCCTTCAGATACCCAAGAACACCACTAGACACTGTTTAATATACAAAGACGAACACAACCTGAGGGTCTTGAAAAGACAAATGAGTTCTAAGTCTGACAGACCTGGATGGCTTAAGCACACAGAAGTACAAGTTGTGTATACAGAAGAGAAACCACTAGCATCTCCACTCCAACCTGCTGTTCAGTCACTCTTCAGTTAAAAAGATGAATCCTGAGAGCAGACTGGAGAACATAAGTTCTTGTTTTTATTCACCCATGCTCTCCAGCAGCCAAAACAATCTGGCTCCTTTTTTGACCCAGGGAACCATGCCCTCCTGGTTGCATCGTGGCCCAGCCTCAATAGGTTGCTCACAGCACCCACTATTTTTTTTTCAGCCGGTTCGTGTTGTGTGTACACACAAGGCTTTCAGCTCCCTCAGGTTAAGTAGCATGTTGACCCATATGTCAAGACTTTGGGGCAAGGGTTCTAGAATACCAGACAAAGCCAGGCATCGCCTCCCACCTCCAATGCTTTGCTATGAAAATAAACAACATTGTGGCTTGCTGAAACCAGGATGGCACAGATGCCTGTGGTGTCCCAAGCACCGAAATCCAAAAAGATAAGCCTCTAGCAGTGAAGCCGCTATGTCCGACTGCAGCTTTATGTCCTTGTAAGTATCCTCAGCTCCTCAGCTGTGCAATGGATATAATGGCTTTCATAGCAATATTGCTAGAATAAAAAAAATAAAAATGCAAAACCATCAGATACTATGATGATGGGAGTGCAAGTAGATCTAGATTTTCAGAGTCCACAGAAAATGAGAAGGCATAACAAAATTCATTATATGAAATGGCTTTACCATGCTAGAACTTTCAGGCACATTTTCAATGATGACATGGACATATACTTTAGTAAATGCACATGGATGAACTTTTTTCCCCTCTCCATAATTATTTCTATTTTATAATAGTGGCAAGAGGCTGCAGGCAATGCATTTTCTTGTACTTTTTGGATGGCTGAAGTCAAATGGTTTTCCTGATGCTATGCAATTTATTCAAGGTGTTTAAGACTGATAACCAACCACAGATGCACTCCCTAGACTTTTCCATTGCTGCAGTAACACACTGCCTAAAATGGCCAACAAATATAAGGGTGGTTTTTTACAGCTAAATTGAGGAAAACACAAAATTTTATATTCACATAAAAATATCTATACAATAAGCAAAAACCCAAAAAAGTCATCACAGATTAACCCCTTCAGGGTTTTGTTTAAGTTTTTTGAGCGCTTCCCAGTAGGAAGTTGAATTGTTCATCACCAAAAGTGTTTTCTGCACAGTCACAATTCCTATGATATTCCAGATACATACACCCTTATTTATTAAAACACAGAAAGCTGAGTGTCATTAAATGGATGATTCTAACAGCCCTTGCAGATAGGAACAAAGTAGCTAATGAGATCTGCCCATATTGCCTTATTCCTAAGGCACAGGCCATCTTTAAGCCAGATTGCAATGACGAAGGGTTGTTTCTACCTTTAGATACATCACCTTCCATGATTACACATATAGATGAATAGCTTTTTGGACTGCACCTCTAACTATTCTCAGACACTTTCAAGAACTTGATTCCAGCTGTACCAGTAGGAAGCTGAGCAAAGATGAACTGTATTAATTGCCTGGAAAGGCACCTTTAGGTACGTTCGTGTACCTAAAAGAAATGAGCGTGAGCAAAATGTAAGCAGATCACCTTTTAAAAGCTTCGTCAAAGCAAGCTTGAAAAATATTAAATGCATATACTTCTTTAAGTTTTTCCCCTGTTTTGACCTGATTTTTTTTTACAACTTGGTATAATTCCACCGAAATCAACAACCCTCTTGCAGCTGATATCCTTTGAAGTTTTTTCTAGTCTAATTTTTGTTCAGAAAGAAACTAAGAAAAAAAAAGAACAAAACTTTGAACAATGAAATCAAACACTGGAAGTTAAAAATGTAAGCTCCCTTTAGGTTGGCTTGAGAATATAAATTAGGGGTAAAAGCTGGCATGATACATCCATCTTGAGAAGTACTAAGCAGCCACAACTTCTACTTACACAAAGGCATTATCAAGGACCAGCAACAGCCTTCATTGCAGGTATCAAAAAAAGCTGCTCTCCTCTTTAATTACATTTAAAGGAAAAGGCGAGAAAAAAGCCTAAAATATCATTCCAAACTAACCAGCATTTTAAAAGTATATTTTATATTTTGACCCTTTCAATGATTTATCTGGTTTTCTTTGGTCTTTAAGGAAGTGGTCTTTAGCAGAATTTGTTGCAAGAAATGTGGGAGGGCAGTGTAAGCAGAAAAGTGAGAGCACCTTCATAGACGGCATCCTTCTCAGGTCCCCTGGAGGGCTACAGTGCTTTGGTTTATGTGGGTAGATTTTGTTTCTACTGCTTTTTCTCTTGCTTCATATATTTCTAATCTCTACTCTAGTAGTCAGTTAAAATAACAGTTCTTGAAGCCTCTGTGGTGGGTTTTTTGGTCTATAAGGGAGGCAGCCTTTTCCCTTTAAACAGGGTTTGTACTCAGAAGAGCCTTGAGAACTGCTTGGCTGCTCCCTGTGTTCTCAGCAGAAGTGAGAGAGCAGAGGCTTCAGAGCAAGCCTTGGAGGTCAGACCTTGACAGTGTCCACATGTCCTTTGCTGCTGTGATTAATCTGATGGTGTTCGCACCTTGTATTTCTACAGGTAATGAAATATGTAACTACCACAGGAGAAGCTTTGCACCCACTTATGTCACTGTGGAAAAAGGTCACTGCTTTCCAAGATGTTATTCTAGTTTGTACAAATGTGTGATTGAAAGCAGAAGTTTTTCTTATCATTTATTATAGCAACAGAAAGCTTACTTAGGTAGTAAAGTGGCCCACAGTAGGAATCTAAATATTAAAATAAGACTATAGGAATCAACCTATCCTCATATTAAACTAGAAAGAATTCAAAGAAACTGAGAAATAAAGAGATGGTCTTCATAATACAGATGGTCTTCATAATACAATTAGACACCAAGAAGGTGCCCAAAAGAAACAAAAAGTATCGTGAATATGATATTTGGTGATAACATTGAAAGACTTCAAGAATATATGTTTTGTTCTGAATCATTTGTCTTTCTCCTTACACTGTTAACTATCATAATGAGGAAGCTGTATTTCATGTTCTGCTTCTTACCACAATTATTTCAGTAAAATTAATTCATTTTTAAAATTACATTGTTCAAGGGGACTTAGCAATAGAATATATGATATAGTCTCCTTTGTACGGCTGAACATCTCATCTCACACACTGCTAAAGAAAATCAGTAAGGCATCAAAGGATACGCTAGAATACCACCAAGATGCTGAGATAGTTATACAGACTTGCTATTAAAGAGACTATAATATTTCAAATGATACCATAGCTCTAATACACCTTGTCAAAAGCTAATCAGTCTGCTGTAGTGTTTAGAAGATGGAAATTTACTTCCCTCCTTTGTCTATCACTATTAAAAGGTTATTCCATTTTATATTTCATTACTTGGATTGGAAAGCCTCTAGAAAGAAACCTCTGGCCTCTTGTAGACATGGGACCTACATTCCACTGTGGTACGCAGCAGTAATACTGAAAGGCTGGACTAGCAAAGTACCAGAATGAGACAAGGTCTGCTCCAGAGCACTGTGATCTCTGCCTAATCACCAACACCATTTTGTTTAGACAGTGCTTGTGTTTTCTTTGAAGGTTTTGATCCAGCATGACTGAGTCCAATCCTGCTTTATAAATGCAATGCTATGAAATCATAGCTAGGGAATATAGCTGTGGAGTTTTTTTCATGTGACTCGTACTTACTTTACCATCTTATCTTGGATAGAAATGGTGCACAGTCCTTTAATTAAATCAACTCTAAGTTTTGCCTGAATGATTAATAAAATGAGAAAATTCTCCGTCTTGCCATGAAAGCTCTATTTTTTTTGTATTCCTCCATTCTTTTCTACGCTTAAACTCTTTCTTCAAATCAGATCCCCAAGCTGATATTTGTTCCTTTGGGCTCACCTACAAACTATAATTGATGGTTAATCAAGCTAATTTTCTTTTGTCGCAAAACTCGAAAAGAAAAGAAAAACAAAAAAGCAATAAAAATAACCATTTGTTGTTGCTGTTCATGAAGCATGACATTTTCATGGCTAAAACTGCCTAAAGGAATAGAGAAATTAATTTCAATAAATTGGATTTCATGTGTATAAAATACCTCTGAACAAATGAAAAACTATGAGATGACATTTGGATCAAAGGAGATACACCCATTGACTCTAATGGATGTTGAACTGGATCTTTGATTAACAAACTGCCTTATTATGAGTAATCGTGAGGCAGCAACACCAAGTGGAAAAGGTAACAAGGCACAGGATTAAGGAAGCAATTCAGAGTAGGGAGGAATATCTAACACAGCACAGTTTTCCAGCCGTGCAGAACACAGCGCTAGAAATGGCACAATACTTGTGTCAATTCTCAATGTCCTCTGCCTCCACTCTGCTCACAAGCCTTATGTGGGCATCAGTACAGGTCTGGTTCAGCACCTTTGCTCATTGGTGCTGCCTATAAATTCTCCACATTACATCCCATGGGTCTACCTGAAGACACAAAATCACAAAATCATGGGCTTCCATTTATGAAACACAAAATCATGGGCTTCCATTTATGAAATTGATACACCTGTTGATATTCCCTTTAATATCAACAGAAGGTATGCTTAGAAATCAAAAGGAATGCACAGATCTACACATTAATGTAGGACACCAATATTCATATATGTGTGCACACAGCAAGGAAAATGTTTACTGACATTTTCCAGTAGGAGAATGATGACAGATAATTGCAAAGTTAATGAACAGGATGGTTCATGGGATACCTACAGAAATGGGTGTTCCATTTAGATACACGTATGTATACACAGATAGAATTTTCTTTTTCACTCAGAAGTAGTGCAAAAAATCAACCTTGTCTCTTTATGCTTATTTTGTTTTCAATTCAAGTTTTGTAAATTACGGTAATCTGTTCTGAGCAACTGTCTACTCTAAATTCTACTGCTGAAAGTCAGTAGTCACTCCAATGAAATGAACACATTTAGAGCAGTGTGAAACAATAATAGGTCAGACACAATCAATATGACGTTCCAGATCCAGAAGAATGAAAGGAAAATTTACAGCTTTATGGAATCCTACTTAATCTGTAGAATTCCCCAGCTCTTTTTTGTCTTCTTCTATCAGTGTTGGCAAATTTGGAGACGAGGTCCAGCTTTGACAGGTGCCAGCTGATACGAATCCATACTGCTGCTCTGTTCTCTGCCCAGCACGAGTATCACTTGGGGAGCTATTAAGGATGGTCATAATTTAGGTGAAAAGCATTAGATTAGTTCTTTCATCAGATCAGTCACCTGACCTGGCTCCAGCAGTGCTTGCACCAGTACAAGGGAGGTGACCACAAGACAAATTTAGCTTTCTGTGTGCCAGTCTCTAACCCAGACTAACAGTCTCTAAACTATTTTACCGCTTAGAGTCAGATTTTGGTATTTAGGGGTTCTGTCATGAATATAAAATGGAGAGATTACAGATTAAAAAATGGAAGTATATGGACAGACTGAAGTGACAAAGTGGGTGGGTATCCTCCACAAACACAAGGATCAGGGCATCAACAAGAAAGGTGAAGGCTTTTCAGAAACATCCCAGAAACAGATTCAAGCTCAATAGCCCAGAGAAAACCTTCTATTGAAAAGTCAAATTTCAGCTTGAGATGCATCAAAGAAAATCTCTCCAGCAGAGATGGTAAAACACTAATGATGTTTTACCTATAGAAAGAGTGGCAGGGGAAGGGAAGAGGATAAGCAGGCTAGCCAGTAAAGTTAACTGTGTACAGAAAATTACTTTATAAGGGTATATGAGCTAGTTGCTTGTGATATCCCAATAGACACGAAATTATCTTTATGAAGATTAAAAACATGAGTGGGTGGGCTACAGGATTCCCTTTCCAGATGAAGAGCAAACCTTAGGGCTGCCATAAGCTTTCCACAATAAATAGTTTAAGTTCTGAAACAACTCCTTCCAAGAACAAAGATTTGAACCAACAGCTTTGCATGAAAGCCTATTTCTTGACCTCCTCAGAGCACTCACTCCTCCCTGCATAACAACTCATACCAAATGCTGATGGATATTCAATATTAAACAACT
Organism: Mohoua ochrocephala; assembly: GCA_013398855.1. Classification (NCBI taxonomy): domain Eukaryota; kingdom Metazoa; phylum Chordata; class Aves; order Passeriformes; family Acanthizidae; genus Mohoua; species Mohoua ochrocephala. The sequence goes on along the minus strand of VZTA01016569.1, from coordinate 256,695 downwards.
AATTAAAATTTTTGCTGTTTTCATTGCTTTGAACAAGAAGCTGGTTTGGGCATTTTCAGGTCTTCATACAAATTGCACCTCTGCAGGTCTCATTCCTAAACTTAATTAACAGTTATTATTATTTATGACTGTACTGCATACTAGTCCAAGCTTTAAATTGGTCTCCTAAAAAGAGAGCCTGTGGCTGTGTTCTTGGACTTTTTTTTCTTCATCTTTTTTCTTTTCTGAAATAACATTATTAGTTCAAATCTTGTAGCTTGTTTTTATATGACTAGTGCTTTGTCTTTGTCTTTCTTTTTCTCCCTTTTACCCTTCTGACATTTTTAATTTTAAGCTGCTCCAACCTAACTTCATTCTGATTTCTTACTCATAGATGCTTCAAGGACTCACATCACTGATTATCATCCTTCCATTCTCATTAGTCCAGACCTTAATTTTATTTCAAAGGTCATATGGTCTGTATGTCCAGCGAGCACAGTAACTGGCTTGTGTTCATACAAACACGCACATCTTTCTCCTTAACTGATACTCATGAGCCCGGTAGTGCTCTTTGTGTGAAAAATGGCCATTACCATCTCCAGAATACTGGCAAAATCTGCCATTTCTGCTAAAATCCCAATTTGTACTCTGATCTCTGTTGTCTCTTGTTCTCTGTTCCCATTCCCCACTTCTCAGTGACTTCTGAAATTTCCGATATTCACAAACACTAAAATCTGTTTCTGAGTCATTAGGAGCAGAAGAGGACACTACTGCACCAGCTTACTGTACTCTCCAGTCTGGTTTAAAACTGCCATCTGATTTTTTTAAATGCTATTCGGTTTGCTCCATCTTTTTTTGTCCCTTATGTGCCACAATTTTCCCATTTGTTTTAGCAAAATACTTAGAAATCAAGGAATGAAAAGCATACCAGTATTACTTCTCACAATGCGAATATTATCTTTCCAATCTATGTCCTATCCAGAGATTGCTTCAGATTCCATCTTTGCTTTATAAAATTTCTAAGTTGGTGCTTAATTCTCTACCTGTCCCATCTTCTGCAACTCTCCCATCCCTATTCTCTCTGATATTTCATGCTTATGATGAATTAACTCCTGATATAAGGATTCTGTGATGTTCTGTCTTTATTAAAAAAGTGAAAAGCTAACATTTGACTATATGAGCTTTTGCAAAGAATACATTTCTTCTCATTTATTATTCTGAAAGTAACATATAACACTATCCCTAAAGCGTTAGATGCATAAAAGAGAGGAACAGAAAGCACTGTGATCATTACTAAAATAAATGCTAAGAAATTACATTACCAGAAAACCTTGGCAGAATCAGCTAATTATAGTTGGCACAGATAGATTATGGATAGCCAGCTACAGTAATCTGAATCCTTCTGTGAGAACCCTCTGATTTTGACCGTATTTTCCTGTGAAGAGCTACCCCAAGCTGGATTGGTTTAGATTGAAAAATTCCATTATTTATAGGGACTAAGTCTACAAAATATTGTGTCTGCTTTCAACATCTATGGTATAGAGGATTCTTTAAAATTTTGGCAGCTTTCATATGAAAGTCACCAAAATGATTAAACAATCCAAATCCCTTCCTTTGAGTGCTTGAGAACCCTTAATAGAACTTCTCGTTCACATCCAGGAGGATACAGCATCTGAACACATCCTCTCTTTCCCTAGCACCCCCCATTCAGTGCACAGCACAAGCCAATGAAGTTCCTCTGTGCAGGGCTTCACTCGTAGCTACTGAAGACATGGAAACATAGCAGAGGCAGGGGACTGCAGAACAAGAAAGGATAGGCTTTAGAGTAGTCCAGTGCTGCTTTAAAAACTGCTCTTGTTCCCAAGCTGTACTGTGATACTCAGTCATGGAAAAACAATTTTCACTAGTGTGTTTCCAGAAACACCACCTACTTTTTCAAATACGTAGCCAGCCTTAGACAACAGACTGCATCCAATAGCAATAGTTTTGTTGTTAGTATATGGGGCAAGATGAAATCCCAAGTGCTCTGCAAAATGAGGCCCTTGCTTTCTCAGAATGACCACTTCCCATTAGCTGTCCCCTCAGACTGCCCCAGTGCCCATACACGTGCCTTAGCCCCACACCTGTGCATTGGAGTGACAATGCCTCCTTAGCTGGCAGGAGCCATGCAGCCATTAAGGTTTGCGGCTGAGAATAAATCAGAGAGTCATTTAGGTTGGGAAACACCTCTAAGATCATCGAGTTCAACCACTAACCCAGCACTGCAAGGCCGTCACTAAACCATGTCCCTGAGTGCCACCTCCACAGGTCTTTTAAATACCTCCAGGAATTGTGACTCCACCGCTTCCCTGGGCAGCAGAATGATGCTGGGAAAGACCCTACCAGAAAATGAGTAGCACTGGCGCACTTGCTACAGAGTGAGGGCCAGCCATCCCATGCTCTGCATGCAGCGGGGAGTCTGTGGGAAGCACAATGCCTCATGATGTAGTCCAGTGACGATGACACAACGTAACTCATAAAGGGAAACGAGTTCATATTGCATGCGTGACTACAGATATAGAATTTATTTTCCCTCAAGCACCTGACTTTGCATCCTTAACATGTATGTGTGTAAACTTTCTCCCTCCTCACTGAAGATACAACAACAGCTGTAAAATGTTGACTAGAGAGCTGCCACAAACTGTTATGGATTAGGAGCAAAATAGCTCCAAAATTATTTGAGCTCGTATCTTTCCCATGCTTGAAACCATATTTAGAAAATCAGATTTCCCTGCACATTAAAGGAAACTGCTGCATGTGTGTCTATTTTGCATGTGCAAAAGAAAATTTTGTGTACACAGTGGGTATACATACAAATGGCTTTTGATTACAATGTAAGTAATGCCTTTAGAAAATTGTGTCCAATTAAATAATTCACATTATCCTCCTAGCAGAAGAAATCCGAAAGTGTCTAGCGAGGAACTAAATTAGTAAAAGTGAGGACTCAGAAAATATTGTCCTCTGTGTAGCAATAGTAACACCTCGTTATTGTCTTATATAGAAAACAAACAAATTGGATAATTTGTAGCTCAGATAAGCAAGCCCTGGTTAATAGAGTCATACAGGATGTAAGGGGAAATGGGAGTGCGCATTCCCCTGCCTAGATACCTCTCCTGACGCAGAGTGGGAGCGCTCTGCCACGCTAACTCTAACTTTGCAAGGGGCAGATGCAGATTTAGCTCCATTAACATCAATAAACTGGCTACCAGAGCAGACCACGGTGTGGGGAGGATACAACAGATACATCTGGGGAAGAGCTCTAAGAAATCGCTCCAGCCCAGCCAGTGCAAGAAAGCAGAGAAAAATTTTGAAAACCAGCTGGGCAAGATACAGATGTATTTCAAGGCTCAGGCCAGGTAATCCTGCCTAACTGACAGCAGGGCCTGGCTTTTTAATAATGTCAGAAATTTTAAGAGAATAAATCATTTTATAGATGGCAGCAAGAAATATCTGAGCTCCAAATTTTGAATACTGTTGCTGGTAGAGAGCTATTGTTTTTAGAGTACACTCAAATCCATTATGCATTGAAGATATAAATAAAATAGCTCAGCAACTAAAAAATTAGAAAAAAATAAGGTAATGTGGGAACTAAATTACTGTAGCTTGGTGGAAACTGTTCTTCTCAATGTTATCTTCACCTTCAAACTCTGTACAGGATTACAGGATTCCTGTTTGTTCCTGGACTCATACTGACTGAGACTAGGTCTTGGCCTTATTATCTGATAGTTCGTAATATCTACTACTTGATGACTTGATAAGAAATTACATTTTAAAAAGCTTGATATTAATTTAAAACCTACAAGGTTTTGCTCATTATTTCTGAGACAGCCTATTCAACTCCTAGTCAGCAGCTACAGCAAAGTACGCTGACCCCATTGATGAGGTAATCAATTATGCTGGAACAAAACAAACTCGTAAGTAGAAAGAAAGGAAGCCTATGGTTTTATACAGAGCCAGAGAAAACAGAGAGAAAGACCATTTGGCAATTGACACAGGACAAAACATTTCATTTCCAGGTTCCAAGAAGATATATTTTAAATTTGTATTAAATACTATATACAAAATCAATGTTCTTCTATGCTGGACAGCTTTACTTGGAGTGAATGAAGACAAACCAGGGCACACATCCAAAGCTGTGGCTCTACAAGCATGTGGCACTCAGGAATGGAGGTTTACATGCCAAAAACTGCAATTATCCCAACGAGCAATGATTTAGCATTCTATGATGTCTAGAGCCCAAAAAGCACAGGCTATGCCTTTATATCAAAACCATCTGAAATCCAGGTTTAAATTCTGCCTTTAAAGAAACTGCAGCACAGCTTGCTGCTGTGTGCACGTTGGAGAATAAAAATGATTAATTCCGCCCATCAGTGAAGTTTTTGCTTATGAGCATCACAAGCCTTTGCTGCGTGCAGCAGAAAAAAAAGAAAATAATTTTTATGCTTAGCTTCTGATCCTTATTCAAAACCATGCAACAGTGCTAATTACTAAACCCTGGGAAGACTGAATAAAATATCATAAAATGCTGACTTAAAAACCAACAAAACAGAACACCTTAAACCTAAGTACATTTACCACATTATTTTAGTGCATGATTTTTAGTGGATGAGCTCAGAAAATATTTTCATGTTAAAATTAACAGAGGAAAGTAACCGGAAAAGAAGCAAATCAAAATGGAAATACACCATGTAATACAAGCTGCCATGATGAACCGAACATCTGAAAAAAAGAGCAGAATGATCAATCCCTCACCGCAAGAAAAAGAGACATGTAAAGACTGGCTTGAGAAAAAAAAAGATTTCCTCTTGGAATCACCACAGCAGGAGCCAGGGGAAGCTTTGCACCCAGAGACCTAATGTGGTCTGTTAAGCTAACAAAACTAGTCTGGAAGGAGAAAAAAATTAGGACTTCATCTTTTCATCCCCTTCCACTTCACTGCTCATCTCCCTAGTGCTTATCTTGATCCCAGGGGTTTTTTTCTGAGTTTTTTTTCCTCCCTCTCCCTCTTCCTTTCTTGCTTTTTTTTTGATGCTGACAGAGGGAGCAGCATGGGTGACTGATGCCAGCTGCCTCCTAACCGGAACCCTGCCTTTGTCATTTGCATTGTCACATGGAGCAATCACAGACTGTTCCAGAGAGGACCCAGAAAGGGTCGGTGACAGAGGTAGTGCTGCGAATTCCACCCGGCCCTCGGAGCCCCGCGGAGGCTGCCGAGTCCCGCGGCTGCTGAGGGCCAGCCCGAGCGCGCGACGCCGCGTCCCATCGCGCTCAGGGCGTCAGACACCCCAGGAACGGGTCAACGCCTTGTGCCACTGGACAGTTTGCAAAGAAACCACAGAAACAGCCTACCTAAGTCAGCCACTTTCTGCCCAGTTTGCCACAAGGATGTAATGCAAAACTAGCCATGACTGCGGAGGAATCCCCTGTGGGATTTTATCTAGGACATGCTCTAGGATGCCCCACCACAAAACAATGACAGCGTGGCCGTAGGGCTGCCAAAGCACAAGAGCTGCTTTCTGTACCAAATCACAGACTAAACTAACCAGGAGAATACAACGTGCATTACACAGGCATGTTAATCTTACACTTACACACGGAAAAATCCTAATGCAATGTATTATTCCTCTGAGGTTTCATGCCATATTCTTCTTTCAGTTACAATAGACCAGACCTGCCCTGCACAACTCAGGCTATAATTTGAACAGTAATTTTTACATTAGCACCACACAAGCAACAATCAGCAATGGTTTATGCTATTGGGAGAGTAAGTACAACTACAGGCTACCTATAAACTGTAGGGATACGGTGAGAGAGATCTCACCACGCATCTCAGTTCTGCACACTGTCTCCCGTGGAGTGCAAAACACTCTGGGGACAGGACTCCATCCATCCATAGGGAAGGCATTACAAGGCTCATAGAACTGAATGAAGTACAGCTAAATTACAGGCTTAGGTACAGCTCTACATTAGGCTGAAAATGACTGCATTTTCTAGTGTTTGTTTTATCTTAAAAAAGTGCCTTGAATAATTACTCACACAATTAAAAGAAATAAAACCAGATACTCTTGCCCAAGTTAGCTTGGTGTATCATTGAGCAATTTGCCTCATTTTATCCACTAATGGCACATCTAGAAACAAGAAAAATCTGAATTTTAAGCTTGAAATATGAACTCTATGAATCTGTTTTTCTGTGTATGTATTGTAAGCCCACACCAGGGAATACTTTCAAAAATAAAAATAAACATCTAAACTTTGAATGCACTTTAAGGGTCAAAAAGCAATGGGAACAAATGCATTATTTAGTCGTAAAAACCACACTCGATTCAGTGCAAGGCTAAGGAGGAAGCTCAGGCTCCCAGAGGCATGTGCAGTGAGGACTGCTTTGAGGGACTGCTGCAAACACGGCTGGAGCTGAGCTTTCCCTCAGCTCTGCCTCTGCCTGGAAGAGGTGGTAAGGTTGAAAAGCTGGAGAAGACAGGCAGTTTTTAATAAGAATTAACTGCCATTTTCTCAGGCACCGTGAAACAGAGAGGAAAAATACTGGGAACTTCTTTCTTACAATAAAAAAAAGGCATTACTCAAAACTGAGAAGAAAGACTGTTAAAAAGAGGGGCTACTCACACAAGGCTTGGAGTGAATGATAAAATTCTTAGCCTTTTTAATAGCCCATTGTTATCAGCTACATCTCTACTACGGTGTCTTTGTTTTTCCTTCACCCTCATTAAGGGTTAGGTCAATTCCTTACCTGACCGACACAGGCTCTGCTCTCATTACCTCGACTCAAAGCCAACAGAACCTTTTAAAAAATGCTCACAATAATCATCAGCTATGGAATGCTTACCCTGAGGTAGTTGAGGGTGAAGTTTGTCAGACCCATTCGAGTGATGTTTTTGGACAGCTGCTCCAGCACCTGAGGGTCTTGTGCCTAAACAACAAAGGAAAAAAGAATTTTCACTTTGCTTTCCATTGGTTTGTTTTTGGGTTTTTCTCTGTGTGCTTAGTGGAGTGTAGGGAGGGCTCCCTGAAAAGCAGTACCAGTGCTATGGAAAAAATTACACATTGATGCTAAATTTATGTAATAAGCAAGAATTCCATATGCATAGAAAAATGAAAACACGATGAAATTGGAGCAGGCTAAAGACTGTTTTCCAATATCTTCCTTTGATCCCTGCCCATCCATTCAAAGGACAGGCCTAAGAGGTCTGGTCATGCAAGTGAGCATGGCCCCACCAAAGAGCTTCCTGAGGGATTGCAGTACACTTTGAACCTTCTATTTGTCGGCTGGGAGTCCCAGGACATCAGACAGAAAAAGGCAAGAATAAAAGACTCATCATTTTCTTTTTGTGGAAAGAAACTGCAGCAAAAAGACCTCATCAAGCATGTGACATTAAGCACAGTCTGGAGAACCCTTCTGATCTAAGTTATTTTCCCAGAATTAAACAGGGAAAAATGCAAGTATAGGCCTCCTCTGACCCTAGCCAGGAGCTTTCCCTGTGAGACCAGCCTCCTCTTTAAAATGAGATCAATCTCATTACTAAAATTAACACCTGCTGGTTGCTGTCTAACCTGCTTCCACACCGAATTGTAGCAGCCCCCTAAATACATAATGTCGATCGTGGCCATCCTCATTGTCCCTTAATGGGACACTGTTAAAGAGTTCAGCTGATCAGTCCCCTAAAATAGCAGATAATCCTGGGACTGAAACGGTGGGGCAGGTTTTCAAAGGTGTTTTCTTCAGGCTTGTAATAGCAGTTTGAAAAAAGGTCCAGGCTGCTTAAGCTATTTAAAATTCCTCACTATGAATATGTCTTTATCTATGGATATCTAAGTAGCTCAATGTCAAAATATAGGAACATCTTTGGGTCTGTGTTCTTACCCTTTATAAAACCATAGTCCTGCAATCGATTTTGTATATCGGGGCATTACTAGGAGGAATGGTTCTATGGTGAAGAAATGAAAGTGTCAATAAAAGTATGTTCTTTGTTTCACTACAATTTACCTTATTATATTTTGACTTTAACTTGTAGAATATTTAATATTTTAATGTCTCATTGAGTGTGTTTTCATTCAATAACAAAAGAAAGTCATGAAATTTGGAACAAAAAGAAGGTCTGGTTTAAAATTCTAAAGATTACTAAGTAAATACATGGTAATTTCTTATCTTCTGTCTATGCAAGAGTAACATCAGTTTGCTTCATTTAAAGCTTAAATATCATTTGTGCCTACAACGATGAAAATTCACAGACTTAGGTGTAGTTCATAGCAATAGGAGATTTTGGACCCAAATCATATAGACCACCAAGTGGGATTAAAAAGAAAATTACGTGCTAAAACAGAATGAAAACATAGCAACAGTGGCAATAATAGAGCACTGAGAATCAAGGGAGTGATGAAAGAACTTGTAAATAGACATAGTTGCAGGCAAACCAAAATATTTATAGTTAATTGCCTTGGGTGTGAAATTTGCTGGAGTTCTTCATAAACCTAATCTCAACTCTCTGCATTAGGTCAAATGAATGAAGGATTACTTACATGCATGGCTAGAATGCTGCGTGGGACTAATTCTCTGTATTGTCTAATAGTAAAGTGCCATGTTTTTATTCTCATAAGATCATCAAAAGTAAACTCCAAGATAAGACGTCCTTCTGTGCATACCTAGAATACATAAAATGCATGAAATAAACTCCCAGGAATTTTGTTTTCAATGGTATTGTATCATCGATTAAACAACATTCAAAAATATCAGAGCAGTATTCTATTGTTCATCTCTGCCAGATTAATTGTTTTTCGTCCTCTTGGGGAGAAAAAAACGAATGCGGGAAAATTACTTCATAGGACTTACCTCAGAGACAGTAACTTATAATGCTATAGATTTTATAGCATTTTACAAACATAGAATATTGTGCGCTAAATCTTATTTATTGCACCAATTCTCTTTCCCTCATAGTTTGCTACTGCTAATTAATGACTGAACTTCGCAGTGGAGGTGACTCTGGTGCAACTGAGTGCACTCGATGGCAAATTGCTGAACCAGTCCATCCCAACCTGTTTTAGACTGCCCTTTCCTTACTACAGCTTGGCATATAAACTTTCCTTTCATGTCCAGCTGGAGTAGGCAGTGCTCTGAACGCCTATGGCCAAACCTGGTTTTTTTTCCTAATTTTCTCCTTGCCTTTTCCACGTGTTCTTGTCTTTTCCAAACATTTTGTCCTGTTGGGTTTGTTTTTTGCAGTTTCGTTTTTTTGTTTGTTTGTTTGTTTTTTTTCATTTCTTATCTAGTTTTATTAATCCCCCCTTCCAAGGAAAGCCAGATGGGTGCCTGCCATGGGGCTCTATGAGCTGCATTTCCTCACAGGTTTGAGAGGGAGGGGAGCAGAGGAGAGCCAGGACAACGGAGCTACTTCCACAGAAAGTGGCTCACACAGCTTGGTGAGGAATCCTCTGTCTAAGAAAGGACAGAAAATATGAGAGGAATAAATGCAGCAATTGGGTACTAGCTATAAATGAAAAATAAAATAAATTACTGAGGACTTTTAAACAACTCTCCACAATTTTATGTGGAAAAGATCCGTGGTTGTAGTCTTCTTTAAGGTGAAAAACACAAGCCCAGCATGGTATCTTGACTGGGGGTACTGTGGAGTATTGAAAATTATGTCTGATTTGAAAACTGACTACCACTGTTGATTTTTTTTTTTAATTGGATATTTAGACTTACAATTCCTGTTCATAGTAAGCTTGCAAGTGCAGGGTACAGAGATATTGTGGAAACGGGGTGAAATGGCTTTCAAAATATAGGGTTTCTGCAACTTTAATTTTAATACAGCTAGTATTTGATTGAAAAATAACCACCCCAGATTCAGCTGAGTCTGTTGAGACCTTTGAAAAGCTCCAACTCAGACTTGGCCAGCTCTCACTTGGTCAATGTGTGGCTTTTCTGGTTAACAGTTCGCTTAATGTCCTTATAGTTTTTCCTCCTTATTGTTTCTGCAAAAACACAGAGGTAATCTTAACAGGCATACTATATAGACAATTTCCTGTAGACCTGTGAAGGAGAATCTTGCAACAGGTTCTCATCTGCCCCTTTCAACACACCTTAGTGATGCCTTCAAATGTTTAATGTGCCTTATGTTTCACTCTTATTTTGATTTTCACATCACCTGCACTATGATGAGAAATTACACAAGGCTACACATGCACACACATGAAGATTCACAGAAGAAAAATATTTTGTATTAATGTTGCTGTGTCGAGGCCAAAGATCCTGGTTACTGACCAGTTAACGTGAAAACATTTCAGGTTTAAAATAATTTTTTATAATAAGACCTGTGGCTTCTCAAATGTTTCTTCTCTTAAGCTCCCACTGCCAAAGCTCTTAGCAGATTTTAGGCACTGGCATTAACAAATTTTAATAGAAAAACTTAAACACATTCCTCATATTACAGTGGTAAAAATTTATACATCTTATAAAGGAATTTAATTTCCTTATGTAAAGTAGAATTTTACACATTGCTTTTAATCAATAAAATTGGCACAGTTCTTATTTTAAAAGGGCTATTTTTTTTCCTGAAAGCTGCCTTTTACATAGAATCCAAAAAATCAAAAGGGTCTCCAATTAAGAAAACATTTTCTGTTGTGCTGAATTCATGTTACCGTACTGTGAGCTCTGACATTTTGTTTCTGTGGTAACCAAAATCAGCTGATTAGTTGGCATGGCAACAGAAAAGATGTAATCCCAGCAGACACACTCTAATCAATGCCCCCAGCACAGATGGTCTCCGGAGGATCAACAAGAAAGAGGCTGGCAGGCATTCAGTGTATCACGTGGTTGCTCTAGACTAGGCCAGGAAAAAACTAAAAAAGAACATTTCTCAAACTAACCAATAGCTTTTTAACCCCTTCGCTGCACTTATTAATTGTAGGAATTTCAACTGCTTCTGCCTATGAAAACCAACTTTGGTCCTGTGCCTTATTGCTCACAATCTCATTCTCCTAACACTGGGCATCTTTAGAAGTGTTCCCCCTTTATTATCTACCATTTCTCAAACATGAGTTGTTGCTTGAAAAGAAATCTAAAGCTTATACAAATCTGGGCAATGCCTGATATTATTAGTAAGGATTAAAATCGCTGACTTTCAAGGGCTTCACCAATAAAATCCAGCTGATGGCCGCACTGTTGGGAGCAGGAAGAGAGTAGTGAGCACATGAGGCGCTCACTGCTTTAGTGGTCAAGGCAATGGCCACTTCTGCCATTCTACTGGGAAACATAAACATTGTTAACTGTAGAAAAACAATTTGCCTACACATAAAGTGGGAGTGCCAGAGTTGGAGCAAACACAATGAAAACAGGCTTAGGAGGACTCCTAAAACTTTCTTCTACCTGAAGGAAAAAGTGGAGCATCTCCCAGGTAAACAAACATAGTGGTCTTGGCTTAAGCTTTTTACAACATTTTATTTAAGCCATTGAACTGTTATAAATTCTTTATACTATTTATTTACATCTTGATAAAACAATTTTAAAGTGTGTGACACTTTACAAGGACCTCTTAGCCTCTAAAGACGAGCTGAACTATTCATATTCTTACTGCTAGGCATCTTCTGGCCATATTTGTTTGAACAGAACTGGAAATGCCATTTTATATATTCATCCAATACTGCTGTATGCAGTGAGTTGCTCTAACTAGCAAAATGCTGAAATGAATAAAATACATTTGATTCTTGATTCTGTGGATTCTTGATTTAATACATAATGAAAAGTGTTTCAGTCTGTTATATTAGAAGTTAGTCAATTTGCAGCTTAGAATTTGCTGGTGAAACTGAAACAGTTTGTAGTTTTGCATTAAACTCCCCCTCATGGTAGTTTCACTGGGTCAAATTCAGATATGATCCAAGGAGCTACACAGCCCATTGCAGTGGTGCTTATTATGAGAGGTCTGCTTTGTTCCATTGCCCGTGCTGTGAGACTAGGAGTTTACCTTTGGGTACAAGATCTGTGCCCTTGGTATCTCTGCTAGTAGTTAAACAAGCTCGGCTGAGACAACATTCAGCTCTAACTTATTTTTGAGAGAGTAATATTTTCTCTTCTCCCTTATTCCACCAATTACTGTGTTTTATTTCAGATTCGCTCTTACTAACAAGTCATATTTTAAACATGTAGGCATTAAACTCTCCTAATTTTTCTCCTAGAATCCAAATCACATCCCCACCTGGACTTTTCTACCAGGACACAGAGGTTTATATTGGAATCTGCCAGAGAAACGTCGAGGCTGAGGCAAGCTGTGCACTGCCAGGGCTGTAGCAGACAGAGAGACCCACTGCACACAACAGGACAGTGCCACGGGGGGCAACTGTGGTCCCCTCACACGAGCTGGGCACCCAGCTCAGTCCATACTGTCCGTCCATCTTTGACTTGCTGGATGCCAACCTCCTTTCCAAAATAACAACACCGTCATGTGTTGCCATGACAAGTAAAATAATCTAATTGAATTGAGAAAAGTGTTCTGTATTTACCGGTTAAAAAAACCCCAAACCAACCCCCTTTTATTTGCTATTGCATTAAAGCTAACACAACGGGAAACGACACAGAAATCGCTTTAGGGATTCAGTGCTTCAGCAGTGAAGCAGCTGCTGTGTAACTTTGGCACGTCTCCGGCACATGGCCAGGACTCCCCGCTCCTCGTGAGCGGAGAGGTGGCAAAGAGGTGCTAATAGGAGTATCTGGTCTCTTCTCTGTCTACCCGCATCTGTGTAAGCCACAGGGGCTGGAGTGGGCTCACACTTCCTGGCTCAGCAGGGCACCACACACGGGCAGCTTCCTCTCCTCTGAGCCCCACCCCAAGGGGAGGTGGCAGAGAGGGCCCTGCAAAGCGAGGGGGCTCACATACATGCCAGAACAGCATAAGCCATCTACACCCTGGTCATGATGCTGTCAATAGCCATTGACTTAAAATTAAAACCTCCACAGTCCCGCAGGCCAAGGGCAACATGGATTAGCTACTTTCTCCTGCTGCCCCTTCTCCTTTTGTTCTTTGCTTCATGAAAAAGTTAAAGATGAACAGGTACAAGACGGAAAATCATTATTTCCTGTTAATGTATTAAAATGTATTTACTTCCATATTGAAAACAGTTTACTGATTTTTCTGTTTTTACTATAAGAAAATTTTTGTTTGAATTTTTCTTTTTCACTGTTTTGGTACCGCTTTTTTTATATACATATATGGCACCCGTTTTAATTACAGGACTAGATGTGCCCTATGCATGAAGATAATTCACTATCAATTACAAATATTGAATATTCGCTAACTGTGTGATCCAGAGCGTGTTTCAATCGACTCCTTCCATTAACTTCATTGCCCTTTGGACTGGCATCCTACTGTATTAAATCAGTATTTTCCTAGAGATTTATAGTCCTTGTACTAGCTAAGTATCAAATGTAACGCATACCATCCCTAATGGTAGGTACTAACAATGAGAAATCTCATAGTTGCTTTAAAATCAAACCCAGAGAAAAGGAGATGGACAGGCTGAATTTAATTCATGTAAAACTGATAGTTCTGGCAACCTGGCATTATGTACTTCTCTTGCAATCTTTCTGGGAGAACTGTAGGAGATACCCACAGAATTTTCCAGTCACATAATGAATACAGAAAACAGTAATTAAATGGCTCCAAGGGTTTTAAGTATTAGAAATAATCTCAGTCTACCGGAAACATTCAACGACCGACACTTTTCACCCTTATACACACTAAAAAAGAAAAAGAAAACCAAAAACCAACAACATGCTTCCTTGAGTCTTCCCTGTTACCTTGGTAAACATGGGTTTTCCATGCTGAGTGACCATGGTGCATTGATCACAGTCCACTGTGATGGATGAGTTGTGGTATGACTCTTTTGAGTGCTTGAGAATGTAATACAGGTCTGTTACACCTCCTTCAAAGACAGTGCTAAAATAACGAGGAATGAGGGTCCTTCCAATTGCTGTGAGGAAAATACAAAGCAGAATTCAGCAAATACTCTAGGTTATAAAATCTCAAACCATTTGCTAACAGCACATGAATAATTTTAAGTGCAATGAAATCAAACTTTCATTTAACGAATATAATACATGTTCTCTCCCTTTTGTAGAGACAAAGTTGTGCCTGCTCCCATTGAAATCAATGAAAATGGCTGACTCCATTCAGAGGGAGTGGGCTCATCATATTTAATCTTTTTACACTGATGGCAAGTTAGAGTCACTCTTGAAACCATCTGCAAGGTTTTTTGTCCCAAAGTAATTATTACACAAAAACCCACATGATGTCAATTACTACTGAAAGCTGAATATTACCCGTAAGTGTATAAATACAAGTGGTGAGTATTGACAGAAATATACTTCTACACCCAAAAAAGCACAGCACTTTTATATAAGGGGGTTGTGTACACATACATGTTTGTCTGTGTGTGGGCACATGTATATTTATATATACCCACCCATACATGCACACACACACATGAACATGCACACTCGGTTCAACAGGAGGGCTACTACTGAGAAATCAGAGTACTGAGGATTGAAGGAGGACCTGAGAAGGGAAAACTAGAATGTTATACAATATATGACTACCCACAGACCTATCTGGGATCTCTCTTTAGACCAGTATTTATGCCATAGGCTAGAAAGCCTGAGCAGACACCTGCACTCCCTTACATGCACCACTTAAACCCCAAACTATGGACTGAAGGTACCCAATTCAGCAACGTTTAGTCGGGCAAAACTCTCACCGAAGTCACATCTCTCACTTCAGTAGTAGTGTCAGGTAAGTTTTACAAGGTCTAATTCCAAAAATGTAGTTGTGAGGGTGAGCTTCTGAGTGTGCTTCAGATGCACAAACTAGCAGCAGCACTGACATCAAAGGCAATTATCTCATATGCAACTGATGCTCTCCATCTCCTTCTTTACAGATAAATTTGAATGTAACCACAAATTGGTATAAGAGAACACTTCAGTTTATAATAGATGGATACTTCCACACCAAATGACTCATTGCTTTGCAAGCATTAATCAATCCACAGTAATTTTGAGTGGTGGATACATAAAAATTGCCTCCATTTTACAGGGAAAAACCAAGCAATCTAAATGTTCTCTTGGAAGAATGAGATAGGAAAGTCACCATCCGCAGGCAAGATTAGAGTTTATTAGTTCCTAATTCTAATTTGTCTATCAGGACTGCGTGGTGACTCATGCCTCCCTCATTTGCTGTATACTTTTGAGAGTGATTTCTAGAAAAAACAATTTTCATAGAAATTTTGCCAGCATATGAACAAAGGCTCCTGAACCTAAAAATGCATTTGCAAATGGGTGTTGCAAATTAAAAAATAAGGAATTTTCACAGTAGTTCTGTGAATACTGTTTCTGTTCTGTGCATTGCAATGTGGAATATTGTACAGGCAGTCATAATGCATATTGTATAATGAAAATATGCAAATATAGAAAATTAGGACTTGTTAAAGCTTTTGCTGTAATATCAGATATCAATGTAGTTTAATGTACAAAAATATACCACACTCTCTGGAAGTGGCTGACAATTCAGTGAATACATTGAAAGACTGTTACATGACTAGATCCTAAAAAACCCCACCCAATAACCACGCTTATAATAATTTTTTACAGTCTTTTAATTTAATTTAGAAAAAACTGAAGTCCAGTGTATTAGCATAGGATTTAATTCATGGTTTAACTCAAATTTCTTCATGTTGGTGTGGTATATAGCAAAAAGTGAAATTTACCCATCAAGTTAATTTCTTGCTCCCCTAAGGCTAATTAGTGCAAATTAAATTTCCTGCTAATCATCTTAAGCAGCAAATGGGCGATATGAAAATCCAGCATTCCTACTGATTGTGATAAACCTCTATTCATGTGACTTATGCACTGCATAAATATCTTGAAACTATTTAACTGCAGTTTATAGACTGTTCCCAAAGTAGCATGGTCATGTGGCGTTGCTTTTTGCCCTGTATTTACAGCTACAACACATTAAAGAAGGCTACAAGTACAAGAAATAATTTATTCTTATTACTAGTAAGCATTTTAATAAAAATTAATTCCTAGTAAGCGTTATCTGTGTTTGCCACAGGGATATGCTACTGTGAAGAACAAAGTGGGAGACCAAAAGGATGAAGAGGAACAGAGGTGCACACAAGGATATGCTCCGTGGAACCCGATTTTCCATGACAGATGCACTTGCAGACCCTGTCAGTCTGTAAAACTGAAAATAACTGACGCAAAAATCCAGCATAAATGTTTATAGCTAAATATTCAGCTGCAGAAGAAGCAGTAATGGAAACCTGTGTTAATGAGCAGACCTGTCCTCAGCTCACTATGTTGCTTTGCCATGAAAGACTGAAGCATGTTCAAGGTTTTGGTTCTCTTCCCGAAGCACTCAATGGCTTAAAAAGATCATTTAATTTCTAGGATAAACACGAAACTCTACAGCAGTAACAAGGATTTTTTGTGCAGGAGATGGCATTTCCAAGAACAACAAAGGGCTGTGGAATAGCTCTTATGAGGCCTAGAGATCATTCCAAACTTGGAGCATTTTGTAGTGCAAAGGACTTTTCCTTGAATTTTTCTCTTCCAAGACATAATTGTGTAGGTGAGTATGCAAGCACATACGTGTGTGCACTCCCTGCTCTGCTGCATGCATACATACAATCCTTTCCTGGGCAAAAGAATGGGAACATGGTGAAGGTGCTTTCCTTTCCCTTATTGCAGTAGATGGACAGGCTCATGTGTGGATGTACACACTCCACCTGTGCCTGCCACTGTCCACGTCAACAAGACTTCAGAAACACCATGTATCTTCTGTTCCAGATAGCAGAAGGATACTTTCTAGGAGCACCCTGAATAATGTAAAGGCAGGATTTTGGGACAACTGGATACTTGTGGCCACTTCAGGACATGGTCCAGCCATCCTTGTGCCAGTGAAGTGAACGCACCCCTTGCAGAGCACAGAGCAAGCTGTATGCCAGGTGGGTCTTGTGTTTGCAATTCCCCGGCGGCAGCCACAGCAATAATGGAAAGCGTAGTGTAAACAGCACATCCGAGCGCACCGGCGGGGCTGAATGAAGTTTTATGTGCTACTGCAATTGGAATTCCTTCATATTTTAGAGCTTGGCTTTTAGTCCACAGAATAGAGGTTCAAGAATGTGTGTCTGTGCATGGTTTTGTAGGGCTCCTCCCTACCATACCACACTTCCCTAAACGAGCATCACATAGAGCTGGCTCACAGATCTCAGCCACAGAAGTTGTGAGCTGAGCATTTGCAGAAGCAGTCTGAGTACAGAGAAGTTCATGTAATTTCCTTTCCTAATGTCAGAGCTTTATTCTTTCTCCAATCTTTTTGCTCATCCACTCCCATGGTCCTATTGTCTGTTTTCTCAGCTTATGGTCGGTTGTTCATCTTCCAAGCTCACTGTTCAACTCCCAGTATCTCTCTGTCTTCTCCTCCTCCTCAAATGCTGCCCCTTTTTCTTTTGCTGAAGGAAACTCATTAACCTATCCTAAATCTACATTATTTCTTCATTCTTCTTACTTAAAAGGCCTAGTTATTTAGTCTCAGTCTCCTTGCTCCTCTCCACACTGCCCAAAATGCCAACTTCACACACACTTTTTCAGTGTCCTTCCTGCCCAGCCAGGCTTCCACAGCTCCTTGTCCCAGGCTCCCTGCCTTAGCAGCCTAAGCATTCCTTCTGGATCTTGATTTTGTGGGTTCCCCTCTCCCCACCCCCCAAATTCTCTCTCTGCACTTTTTCCCACTCTGTCTCCTCGTAACAGCAGATTCTTTCTCCAAATTAATCTCATCTTTCCTTTCTTCCTTCAGCTTCTCATCAGTCAGAGACCAGTCAAGAGGACCTCTTTTCTCTGTGCCCGCCACCCAGCCAAACAGATCCCCAAGCTCTATATTTTTCTCATTGACTTCCAACTCTCCCTTACTCCATCTTCTCCTTTCATCTCCTAGTTACTATTTCTCTCTCCTCTATCATATCAATGTCATCTGGTCCTGATTTTTACCCTCCTTTTTTTCTCCTCCTCTTCCCTTTTTCTTTCCTCTACATTTAGGTCAAGTTCCTTCCTTCATAAGGCCACCTGGATCCCAGGTGCATCTGCCAGCAGTGTAGAAGGGAAGTTTTCCTGCTCTTGTATGCACCCCTGGCTGAGCCTTCCATGTGGGTTTTGTAATGGAAATGACCATGGTTCCACATAGCTCTGAGCTGCAAAATATCTAATTACTCTATGTAGTTGGCACGTGGATACCCCACCGGGCTCCTGCTATGCTCCTGGGAAGGCAGACCTTGGAAATTTTAGCTGTCAAATCCTAGTAAAGCCTGCACTGAATACCTGAGAATGGGTACCTTTCTTTTCCCCAAAATATTTAGAAATTTGCCAAATTCAGTCAGATTTCCACAAAGAGGACAAAAGGGATACCCCTACCACAAAGGTGAGCAACCCTACTCCAAAGCATACAGATTTTTAAACATTTAAGAAACAAACTTGCAATACTTTTGTAACACGGAAAAAATACCTTCATCTATCCAAATAATAACAGGCTTTTACTGTCCCATTACCCAGAAAAGACCATTTAATAGTGTGACATGTGACACCCCACATTGCAAGATACTGTATATACCAGACGGAAAAATCACCTGCACCTCAGCATTCAGGCATTAATTCCAGATCACTGGAATGCTGCTTTAAATTATCATTTTGTCCTGGGCAGCATTCCTCCCTGGGAATGAGGGAGGATTTCTTATGGTAAGTGGGCACTGCCACTTAATCTTTGCTTGATTTTGCTAGCAAAGCAGATAGCAAAGCAAAGTAACAGAGATCAGCTGGATTTAGCAACAGGAAATAGTTATTTATATGAAAATGTCTATAAGAAAGGCATATCTGAAATGAATATTTTGCACAAAAAAGAACGCTGTCATCCGCTGGCATGACGTAACTTTAGCTTATTTTGTAGCATGACAGCTTGGCTACATGTGATTCCACGTAACTTTTCCATGGATCAGAGACCAAAAAACAATTCTAGAATTTAAGTAAGATAGATTTGTGACACCCCCCCAAACACGAGTGGTCCAGAAAACAATTAATTCAATCTATGAACATAGGCAAAAAGCTTTATAGGTCAGTAACAGTTATGTTATATATATTTACTCAAGGATCACACCTGGAAGAATAGAATGAATAGAATAGAATGAAACCATCTGACATATTAAATGGCCCGAGGCCTGCTTCTCAAGGAGGGATGCACTGAGGTCACACTCCTGATTTTTGGCCTGGGCATGCAACAATGACGATTAGGGTGTCCCTCTCTCACCCTGATCCTTTTGTTTATTTTCCCTTTTAAATATGTTTGCCTGAGCATAAAACACTTCATTCTGTCAGGAATATGTTTAATTCTAGAATTATTTTTCCATCCCAAAGTGAGCCAAAACATCCAATGATCTCCAGATGGGACTGTCCAGAACTTGTGAAATTCAGGGTTTTTCCAAGCCTCAGATGAGCTATGGGTAGAAAGCCAGCTAAAAAAATAATTTGCAATATAATTTTGGTACCACCACACAGTGTGGTGATGGTACTTTTGGATGGTTGGGGCTTTTTTCCCCAAGGAAGATTTGAGTAAAATAGAAAGTAAACATGTTTTTCTAGTTCACAGGAAACTGGTATTATTTGTGGGCTAGAATAGTTGAAGAACATTTCCTCCCTTTGTGTGCCAAAGATAGGCTGTCAAAATCTCAATGCCCCCTCTACAGAACGAAGGGTCAGGGCCTCTGCAGAAGCAGGGCTTGATAGCAAACCCCTCCTTGCTCACTGAACTGCTCGTGTGTTACCTTTACAGTAGAAGCTCTCAGATTCAGACATTTGGATTTAGCATATACACCATGTAAAATAACTGCCAAGTTGGTGTAGAAGAGAAACGATGGAAGTGTTAACCAGTGAAATAAAAATATTGGTTTTATTGCTTTCAGGCTGTTTTTTTGCAGCTTGAATCCTGTCAAGTCTTCTGTCTTTAATTAAAGCTAGGTTATAAAATAAGTAATAAAACAGAAATGAATAAACCCAAAAAATACAAAAGATAAAAAGCCTTTAAAAGTTCCACAGAATCAGCAACAGAATGAAAAAAACACCCTCTGCCTATAGCTCAAAGGAGCTCTGGAAGCTCTGGTGCAGCCTGCAGCTGATTATCTCATCAACATGCTATAGATGGGCTCGAGGAACACTGCTGGTTGGGGCTGTGGGGGTTTTTTTGGCTCCCAACACAAAATGTTGAGCTGTCCCATAAAGCTCTAGGCAGACTATGAGAGTTTCTTGCTTGAGAGATTATCACAGTTGGATCTCAGTAATTAAATGGAGATGTAACTAACTCTCCTCAGCCAGATGCAGGGACCAGGGAAGCCAGGAGACAACAGCCCATTGATTGCAAATGAACCTTCCTGGGCACTGCAAAAGAGAGCATGAGCTTTCTGTTAATTGTTAATTGACATCTCTGGGCATGGCTAACTAACATCTGCGTGGGCCAGAGCTTGGCATGTTCATTTACATACGTTTCTGTAACTGAAGTGAACAAATCAGCACACACAGAGCAAAACTTCGTGGAGTTGCACAGTGCTATCATTGCTGTTATTCTGCCTACACTTCTATCTGCCCAAAATTGTCCCAGTGAAAGAGCACATCGGCTGTGTTCTTCCAGACACAGTCCATCTGGCTGCCGTGTGGAGGGAGGGATCCCTCTCTGAAGCTGGAGAACAGCAAAGCTCCAGTTTTGAGTACTGGGACCTGCTCCCTGGAAGAGCTGCGAGGCAGGATGCTCATGGGACTGCTCCTCCACCTCTGTAAGACCTTATCTGCTGAGTGGATTCAAACCCAAACAACACAAATCTGTCAATTCCTAGAAAAGCTACTGTCAGATTTGATAGTGTGGCATGGAAGGCAGTGAAAAGACAGTCTAATAAGTCCAAATTCTGTCTGACAGAGACATGTGGGCCATGTTGATTAAACCACCCACATGTATCCAAGGCAGAATCTGGCACACACAGACCTGTCCTTTTTTAATCCCTATCTAGTGGGTAAGATTGGGCTTCTATCGTGTAGATTACTTGTAGAATAAAAATTAGAATGTATGATTAATTTCCTCTTACAGAAATTTCTAGTTATTGATACAAATTAAGTATTAAGTAAGAGTAAAGGTATGAGGTAAAATCTACACAATAGTAATAATGATAATACTATATTAGAGAACACTAGTGTACTTCTAATAGTATTATACTAGGAATATACTACATTGTATTTGCACATTCAGGAAACATCCATGTAATCTACACACATTATAACTTTTAAACACCATGACATTTGAAAGAGAGGGGGAGTAGTACCTCCATATTGCAAAAGCACACCTTTTGAAGAGTAAAATTAGCATAATATATATATTCTTCCCATGTATTTAAAATTGTGGCTTTATTTTTAATGATCTACTTAGCACCTTTTGTATATTGTGGAAACTAATGTTTCTAACCAATTTGCCTTTGTTCTCAATTTTTTGACAAAATTACAGAGGGGGATGTGTAACACGCATTCAGCACTGTTACTTAGTGACTTGAATCCTTCCCACAACCAGAACCCAATGGTTTTGTTTAGATCCATGACACTTTCACTGTATCTGCAGTATCTTATTTATTTCATATCAACAACATTGCCTACAGTTAAAGGCTATAAACCAAAATATTAAAGCTTATGAAGTTGCAGATGTATAGGGTTTTTTTCTCTCCAATTCCTTCTAGCCTGTGTAATTCAATCATTGTGTTAGGTCTGACTGTGCCTTTTCTCCAGTATTTTCTAGCAACATTTTACCCTGGTGAGGATTTGCGTGTATAATTTGATTCACTTGACAGTGTATTTCCTTTTTTCGAAAGAGTGTAACCAGCACTTCAATCCTTTAAAACACACTTGAGTCAAGAGCAAGTAACAGAAACTATGACAATGAGACCTCAGCTTTACTCCCCACACCTTATGACCCTTATTCTCGACGGACACATAATCTGCAACTCAGTCCTAAATCCTTCATCCCTCTGAAGAGAGACAATATTTCACTAGAATTCATTTTGGCAAAAACATTCAGAAAAGAACTATAAAACCCTCTATATGTCTCAGCACAAAGCTAAACTGCATCAACGTAATTTTTAATTAAGGTTCAGCCAGCCTACAATAAAATCTCCTCCCAACCTTTTTCTTATTACACTGGCAGCTGACCACCAGTCTTTACAGAACTGCTCAGTACAAAATTCGTTCCTCAGATCTCGAGTATTTCAGCCTCAGGCTAAGAGAGTCCGGACCAGGGAATGTAGAGAGCAAGCAGCAGAGTCCAAGATCCCTTTCACAGGATAGCACCTGGACTTGGAGAGCACCTCTGGGCATCATCCCACCCTCCACTCAGAGAAGGGGCATCTGCAGTGGCTTGTCTAGGGCTGTGTCCAGCTGGGTTTTGAGTATCTCCAAACATGAAGCCTTCACAGCCTCTCTGGGTAACCTGTGCAAATGTTTGACCACCTTTGAAGGAAAACAGTCTTTCTTGTGTTTAAAAGAAATTTTCTGTGCTTCACTTTGTGCTCACTGCCTCTTGCATTACACTGGGCAACACTGAGAAAGCTAGGTTATCTTATCTTCTTTGCTCTGTCCCCCTAATATATTTACACACATTACAGGCTTCTCCAGGCTGCAGAGTCTCAACTCTCTCAGCCTCTCCTCATAGAGAAAATCCTCCAAGCCTTTAATCATATTCACGTCTGTTTTCTGGACTCACTCCAATATATCCATGTCTTGCTTCTAAGTGATGAGTCCAAACTGACTATCCTACACCAGATGTGTCTCACCAGTGCTGAGGGAAAGATCACCTGCCTCAAACTCTCCCTCACACAGCCCAAGAGGCTCTTGATTTCTTTGCTGCAGTGGCATATTGCTGGCTCACCGTCAACTTCAGCTCTCGGCTCCTTTCCTGCAGGTCTCATAACCAGTGTCTCAAGCTGAAGCACAAACAGCAGAGCACCAGCCCTGCACAGGTCCGTACCAGCTTCAAGCTTTCATTTTTTTCTCTGTATCCATTGACAACACTAAGTACTCAGGGAGCCTGCTACTTGATCCTAAAATGAAAACTCAGAGCCCATACAATTTATTGTTTAAACAATTGAATTAGATTTCTAACAGTACAGAGCAGGCCAGACCCTTCCCCTACATTGAAAAATTCAGAATTTGTCATGGCAGGCAGATTTATGAGGAAGCATATGGTCTAAGCTGGCTTTTTAGGCTGGAGGGGAGAAATGTTTAGGTGGGTTACCCGTGTTCTTGTTCCACAGACAAAAAGACATACCTTAGATGAGGAAGCTCCAGTTTTAACTCTAAAACTTCCATGTTTTATAAATCAAAACCATCACTCCCATGATGACTATTTAGCAAAGAGAGTATTTGTGTTTGCATAAAAATTCTACACTCTGAATGCAAATAAAGCCAGAACAAATGGTTTGCCTCCTTGCAGTATACAGTCACTCACACTTGTCTGTGCTAATCATTCTGTTTGAAGAAAGAGTAGTTCAGTTAACTTTGTTCAACAACTGCAAAGAAGAAAGTTTTAAAAGGAAACCAAAGAGGTTATTCACAGCTGTATGACAAACCACTGTCAAAACATAACAAACCACAACCAAACTCAAGCAGAAAATGACAAAATGTAAGACCGTAAAAATGATGGAAATTGTGCAGGACAGGCATTTTAGATGAACAAATGCAATCTGTACCAGCATAAAGGACCAACACAGCAGAGAAAATGATACCCAGAAAAGTTGTCTCAAGAAATAATGGCAAAAACATAAAATTCAAATGACAGGACACCAAAAGGAAGGGACAAAAACCAGGGAAACCATCCAGTTGTATTAAATCAAGCACACTCCTGACCCCTGACTTCATCTGACCTAGTAGAATGCTAAACATGGCATGAAAGAAAAAAAAGAATTATGTAAAAACATAAGCAAAATGATGTTAAGATAAAGTGATATTTGCTATACCCTCACAGACTGCCACAATCCTTTTAAGCAGGTACCCGAGCTGGTCTGAGTCAGAATGTAGACAAAGACCTCAAAACCAAAGCTTGGTTGCTGCAGAAAGCAGGTATTTGCTTTTCTGCGGTGTGTTCATGCTGGTGGTGGGTTAAGTGACCAACCCACATATTTCACAGCCATCCACTTGATTATCTCTTATTGGTCTAAATCAAACAGTTCCATGGAAATTAGGCAAATCACTGGAACCACACCAATTACCACTTGCTAAGAACTTGGCCATTATGCTGGGGATCTGCCTTCCCTTCCCCCTTCCTCCCCCCCGAATTGTATAAATATTCCAATTCTTGCTACAAAAGCACATAGGAAGATCTGTTGTGCTATATTTTCTGGAGTGAAGTTGTTCTGGAGACAGAACAATATAATTCTACCACTTTCTCATCTCCAGTCTCTTCTCTGAGCCATGTTGAGATGGGAAGCTGAGGCAGAAAAAAAAGTCTTATACATATTCTAGAAATACTATTTAACACATGCAGCCAATATAAGGGAAGAATAAACAAATGAGAAAGTACTGATCTCAAAAATGCATAGGTCCCTTCCACCCTTAGAAATGTTGGAAGAGAAGCTGTGAGTGACTGAGACAGAGCACCACGTGTAGTGGAGGGCTTTTCCACTGCTAAAGTTCCTGATTTTCATCCAGGCAAAATCAGCAACATCGCACACCTTTAATTAGCTGCAGCTCCGATAAATTCTATTTTTGGTTTCAGTCCTGTTGGTATCTGCCAGAACAGCACCTCATGTCATCACTACCATGCCCAATGAGAAGCCTGAGGACACCATTCACGATGTGAAGTCTGAGGACAAGCACGGGCTGCTGGGACCTCAGAGGGTTCAGCTCAGACAGAATTTACCTTTCTTCTTGGATGCTTTCTGCAGCTCTCCACGAGCTCCCTTCTACTGAGAGATAGCAAAACCAGTACTTATGGCAGTTAGTTTAAGTAGTGGAAGCTATTCCTTCACTGTGGTTAGTACAGTGTGAACATAGCCATGAATGTTTCTACAAAGCATATTGTAGGCAGACACCAACTTGCTCTGCTAACACTCTGAGTAACCCAAAAACTACATTTGCATCTCTTGGTATAATGTCTGAGGAAGCAGTTCCTGGGAAGAGACAGCATGTATTGGTTTGGGCTCCGAGATGGGTGAAAATGGCCACACAGCATCTGGTCAGCTTGTGTGTGTGTGTAAAACAGGCTCATACAGGCATTTGCCACGCAGGCACAGCTGACCTCCTCAACACTAAGAATTCTTTTCCTGGCAAGACTGAAACCCACAGGCTGGCCATGTGAAAGAGAAAGACAGTCCTTTCCCTGAACACAGGACTTCGCGCTCAACCACTGTCAGTCAAGCATCACAGCATGGTCCACATTCAGGGGAAAAATATCAGAGGTGAAATGGGTTGATATGTGCATCAAAGGGGAGCTAACATAGTGGGGAGTGTGTCTGGAGAACTGGTGGGAGGTGAGGGGTTACGGTGACACCATAAAAGATATACATGGCATTCTCAAAATCCTCAAACTGCATTGAGCACATGTGGATTGATAACCAGCATGATTTTTCTGGTAATATTATGCTGTAGATGTATGAACAATATCTCACCAGTGGATAATATCAGTTGTCGGTTATATACATGTTTTATAACAACTAGAACACTCTTTTTCAAAAAGCTGTTGGTGGTTGGCTTTGATTTCTTTTTTTCTGCAGCAAAGCTTGCTTTCCCACTCTCTTTCAAGCTCAGGGAAGCTAACTGCAGAGAAAGTAAAAACGATATTGAACACACTGGACAAAATAATTAGAAAAATAGTCTACCATTTAAAAATGTTTTGCTGGTTTTAAAAGTGTGCCCCGTTTATTACCCTTAAAATGAAGGCAAGTGCCCTGTGTTCAGTTATACAAATCAGATGTCTGACAAAATAACATGAAATAATAAAGAAGCACTTTCAGAAAAGGGCAAGCAATGTAGCAGGTTTATAAGCTTCAGTCAGAACACACATTATACGTAGTTTTTAATAAAATTTTATGCAAGTAATGCAGAATGCTCTTAACTCTAAAAAGGTAACATTAGTAATAAGTACTAAAACAAATCCGTGCTGAAGTTGAAACCACCACTTCCTATGTTTTCTGTCCTTTTAGCTGTATGATCCATTTTTTCACATTTCCCAGAGAGTCATTATATTATCTTCTTGGAACAGTTTTTCGACAATGACTCACTGTGATTCCTGGAACTACCATAGGTAAGATACAGTTCCCATGACAGTCTTGAACTGCCACTGTTTGGACAATTTCAGGGACTCCCTGACCATAAAACATCACTACCACCACACAGGATCAACCCAAATTCCCACCCAGACCGACACCATTGCTTAACAACAGACAAACTAGAAACCTCTTAATTTAATAACAGAAGAATATATACAGACTTTATTATCTTAGGCTGCAAGCATATAAAAAATTTATCTTGGAACATATTTTGCTGCAGAACTTCAAGAAAGAAATTCAAGGTGGGAAGCTCTTTTCTAAAAATTTAGCAATAACTTTTATCTATCAGCAGTGCTTGATAGGGTTACAGTGCAAGTCTCCCAATAAGAATCCCTGTTGACATCAAAGAGAATGATCCCAGATAGATAACTCAATGTTCTGATCTCTTAATATGTATATGACCATGCAATTCAAAATAATTCTTTGAAAAATTAAATAATTTTTTTTCAAAATCTACCAAAATTAAAAAACTTAAAGAAATCACCTAAAATGGGAAAACTAATTTAATTTGGCATACTTCAAACTCATTCTGTCAAACAGGACTCTGCATAAAAAAAGTAAGATACTCCATCTTGCAGTGTGAACATGCAAATATATTGCTGTATACATATGTATTTGACATATCCCCCTGACTTTCAAATAATTTGTACATATCTCACAACTAAGAACATATATTTTTTTAACATCAGCATTGCAAACTCAGCTCAGGATCTGGAAACAAATTTGTGTGCCAGCTACTGCAGGGAATAGTGAACTGACTTACTTGTTTACAAAACCTAACACCATGTCAGAGTAAGCTTGGTAGGAACCAATTCATACTTTTTTTATACAAAAAATAAAAAAGGTGCTGGAATAAAATGCAGGAAACACCCGTCCAAAATTGTTCTGTTGTGAGCATCCATTACATGGAAGAGTAATGGAAAGTAACACTCCTACAAAGTTGTTTTTTTCCTCATAACCATAGAAAAACATCTTTGCCTAAAGTCAACCTTCCTCCACTGCATTAACACACTAATGCATCCATATTTTCAAATTATTTCCTCCCCTGTTAATACTGATCTTATTTCAGACATTATTCTTAAATGCTGGCCCTTCATTGATCTCCACTTTAACAGCAGGAATTTTGTTTGCATAATACTGAGGAGAATTAAAGAAAATAATCTTCAGTGATGTGAAGTTAGTCACCTAAGAGGTGAGGGCAGAGGAGGAGTGCTGTACTCTGATGCAGGCCAGGTAGCTGCACTGTTTCTGCTCCCCATGCTTTTGGATTCTGTCAACAAAGCACATTGAACACAACTTGAAAACAGGGCCCTGCTCTGCGACTGCTTTCTAATACAAAGTGAAGCTTGCATATTTTTTTTCAGCAAAATTGTGGATTAATTCAAAACGAAAATGTCATTTTGCTACAAAAAATAGAAATGGAGGAAAAATTGCCCACAGTGACGCATAAAGCAATTTAGATAAATAGGAGTTGTCCCCAGACCTCTGCACAAGCCTTGGACTGAACATGACATTTAAAATTTTTTTGGATCAGCACTCTTGTATTTCATACAGTACTTTAACCACATCACTCCTACCCTCCTGTTCCTAGAATCAGCACAACTACAAATATAAATTAAAAGGCTGTTCTTGCATACCTCACATCTGGTTAGAGTTAGGAAGTGCTAAAAATCATGTGAGGGAGTTTATTCTTTCAGGCTGTTGAGCTTGAAATTCTTGTTGCTCCCTGCTTTTGCAAGAACCTCAGAGGCAAGCGGTCCTTAAAAAGGGATGGCTACTTTGCCTGTCACTGCAAAAGACTGAAATTACTTTGATGGGCTGAGCTATGGCTTTGAACTTAAAAATAGCTCATTAAATATCTGAATGTATGCAAGATAACATAGAAAACAATTCACAGCAACCAATGTGATACTGAAACCTCTCTTCCCCAGGCTTTGTACCCAGCAGGTGCCCGCACTGACTGCACAGTGCACCACAACCCATGCCACATAGCTGCAGACAAGATTCAGGGGGTGGTTTGGTCTTGCCACACCACGCAGCCGAGTCTCACCTGTCACTGCCCCGACGCTGGTTCAGGGTATAGGGCCCCACACTCCTGAAAGAAGGAAATATCAACCCTCTCTTACAGCATGTGCTTTGTGTCCATCCTGTGCCCACTTCAGGAGCAATACACATTTAGCAAAGTAATTCTGAATTTCTCCAGGATAATCGTCTATGCCTACACACTCATGCAGCATCCTGCTGGGGTGGAACAGGAGCTTCTAACCACACACACATTTTGTCAGCAAAGCAGCATGAGTCTCATTTCCCAGAGCTATTCCCATGAGGTGGTGTGCAGCATAGTCACAAGCAGTGGCTCTGAATGACTTTTGTCACCTTTAATGTCTCCTAAAAATCCACCACTTCCAAGGCAGATGGCAGGCTACACCCCCAAAGAGCAACTTCACAGGAAGCCTTTGCTCTGCGTGGGGATGCTGCCTAGGGAAGCTGAACTTTTGCTCCTCCTCTTCTATTTCCACCTGCTTTTTTTCCCCTTGAGTTTCATCACTTGTATGTCATCCCATTCACATTTTACTCTCCCATGTTGTAAGCTGTCTGCTCCATTCAATGTCCTTCAAAGGGGTACTCACAGAAAAGTCACTCACAAGGTCACCCAAAGCATTTCCATTGAAGAATTTGTGTTTGCTGCTTGTTTGCTAAGTTACCTGTGCTCTGTATGTTCTGTGTAGCGATAAATGCACCCAAACCTTCAGAATCATCAGAAAGGTGATGGGAATGGTTGAATTCCAAAACACAGGTTTTCATGCAACTCTGAGAAGATTTAAGATCAAATGGCAGTATTAACAAAACAACATTTTTGTTTACTGCCATCAGTTACAAGTTACACTTGAAGAATGACACTCTTAACAATGTCAAGAAGAAGTGGCGTTTACTTTATAAGGAGTAAATTTTAACCCAAATAGGATCAGAAACCAAGAAAAATTCTTACTTTTTTTCTTTTTTTTTTCAGAGAAAAGTCTGTGTTTACACTCCAGTGTCATAGAAAAAATTTACAGTATCTATGTTGTGGCTGTCTTTTTTTGTCTCTCCAGTGATTCCAGAAATTAAGAATATTTTGATATATTCTACCGTCATCTATTTTAAATAAAAAATCCTTTCTAGAACTGGCCAACTGACGTGGAGCAATCATCTCCTTTCCATACACCATGCTGACTGTGGTACGCTGGGGTGACATGTCCTAGGCAAACACCACATTTGCAGACTAGCCCCCAGAGAGTGACTGCCAATGGATGCTTCTTAAAGGGCACAGTGAGATGACAATCGTGGGGGATTTTTCCAACGACCGACCCATCTATGAATCATTCTCTTAAATTTACCAGGAATTACTACCTTGTCTTTATTAAATGTGATTCTAAGCAGAAGTCTTGCTGAAACATTGAATAAAAACTGTACTGCTGGTGACATTAGATATGCTGAAGGGAAGAGTCATTGGCCACTTGTCTGCTAACCACAGGAAAACACTACTGCAAGATGGATGATCCATATTATTGATACCACAATGGTGTCACTGTGATGGAAAATTGTACAGGTTTTCTTTTTGTCTTTTTCACTATTTTTTCAGAACGCACCACTGCGACAGCAGTAATATGAAACTGCTCTTATTTGAAATGTAGTGGCCTAGAAAATACATAAACTGAAGCCAGTGTGTCTGCTACAGTGCAGAAGAATCCCAGGGGGCTCCTTTTATAAGATTATTCCAGTACAGGTCAACTGTTGCAATATTCAGCAACCTAAATATCATTAAAGTAGTTATTCCCTACTATGTCCTTTCCTACCGAACACCTTTTTGAGCAAAAACTTTGATGTCTCCTCCAGTACACGTTTTTGAATATGCTGATCTGGCTTGTTCTTGCAAAACACATGGGTGATCTGCAGAAATGAATCTTGTGTTTTCAATGCTACGAAGTGGTGTGTTCATGTGGTTCACTCTGCACCACGGTTTTGCTTCCTGACTCCTCTGCATGGGTACAAGAGACATTTACTTCATATATTATTTAACTGGTAAAATTAGGATCCTCATTTCCCAAAAAAGTTATAGAAATGTAAGCTCACTTTAAGAGCAATTTTCTATCTGATCTGGCACAAAGTTACTGTTGTGGAAGGCACTGACAGCAGGAAATGATTCCTTTCCAAAGTTGCAAGATATATTTTCAAACCAGGAAAGCAACCATTCTGTTTATTCATTTATGCTTTCGAAGTGTGCAATACAAGCCCTCCCCATCCCCAGCCTCACTGGGGACAATCAGTGGCAGTTCAGCCTTTCCTGAACCTTGGAGCAAACTTTCTTGTAACTCTTACAACTTAGGCTGACTACATGCAATACCATTTGTCGCTGCAATGACTGTCAATTAACATATGCAAATTACAAATTAAAATATGCAAACCATATGTAGATTACACTTATTTTTAAAAGGCTCACCTAAAGAGGGGGATGTAGCTGTCACTTTTAACAATAGCAAACACCTAATAGCAAACGCCTACACGTAAAACTGCTAAAAAGACACATCCGTGGTGCAGCGTTGAAGCACATCTGAACTTACATCCTCTTTCAAGACGCAAAATAAGTTTTTTTAGGATTTTTTTTGGCATTTGTTCATGATGTATTGCATACATATGCCTACTAGCAAATGCTTTAAAACAGGATATCTGGAAATACTGCAACAGATAAGCTTGCACAGAACAACCTTTCCACTGAATATGTAAGCGAGCACATAATGCTCTATGAGACAGACGGCAAGTACTAAAACCCCTTGTACCATGAATAAAAAGGAATGACTTGGCTCGGATTATTAAGTCACTGCTTTTCTCTGAAAAGTTGAGCCCTGAAATGGAATCACAAACTCATGAGGAGCTCCAAAATCTTAATTTATCATCATTTTTCCTTTAAAATCCTGCGAGCAAATTTCAAAGCCTCGCCCATGTCCTCTATAATGTCCTATGGCACACAGTAAACTGGGGGCAATTATTTCATTAAGAAGCAATTAATTATTTTCACTCATGTCATAAAGATGCATACTGAACATGTGGGGAACTGAAACAGAAAGCCTACAATACTTTCCTTGAAAATACTGCTCTGACAGCCTAGTTCCTTACCTACGCACAGTTTGACAGAAGTGCAATTGTGGGACAATAAATGTTACTGAAGTACTTTTAGCAGCAACGTTCCAGGAGCAGTCACAGCAGCACTGGGCAACCACACATCATTCAGGTAATCCCTCTTTACATACAGGCATGAAAGACGCTGTTATAAATGTCTCATCCTGAAAGGGGTTAAGGACAAGTTCTTCACTCGAGCAAACGCCACGCTCACAGGCAAACCCCCTGGGAGGCAGAGTGGGAACAGCGCAGGACATGACCAGCCTTGGCTGCCTGCTGCCACCCCGCAGGGAGCTACGAGTCCAGGAGGAGACACCACAATGGCCTTGTGAAGGCTCCTGCCCAAATCAGGGCTTGTTGGTGGCTGAAGCTGCCTGACCAAAGCAGCACGTGACAGAAACCCCTCTCTGAGGTCCATCACCTCCAGAGGAAGAGCAGTAGAAAGCAGTAGGGATGGTCACTTCAAAAATAACTACAGCTGTTTCCACATGTGACTGTGCTCTAACAGTGTGGTTTGCAAACATTATTTAACTGTAACTTCAGGTAACCATTGTGCAGAAATTGATGGCTGAATAAGAAATCCAACAACTGCCTATATGGCTGAACAAATTATACTCTGCTTATAATACCTTCTTAACTCAGCCACCCACTATGGCTGAAATATTTGATTGCTAAATTGATTTTTCATTAATTTAATCTTCAAGGATGATTATTATTCTAAAGCTAGACCACACACAACAAAAAAAAAAGCATTTTATTAGTCATATAGTCACAGGGCACATAGGGAAAATGGCATAAGCCCTGGCTGATGTATAATTTGTTGTTCCAATGCCAACTTGCAGAACACCATTACCTCATCACAGTTGGTCTGATAGAAGCAAAAAGAAATTCGGGTCTCATTAGCCGTTTTAAAAATTCTTGACCTTGAAAATACGAAAGTACTTGGAAGAGATTATTAAATAGCTGTAATAATAAAAAATAATCTCAACACTGAAATTTTAAATTAAGGAAAGCTCTTTCTCATTTCAGAAGACATTTGTTATCAGGAAGACAGTGTGTCCTGAAAGTACTCTGTAATAGTTTCACAGTAAATAAATGTTTTTAAAACCATGGAATACCACCACCATAAAATACATCCTTGCAAAAATTATAATCAATTATCAGAAGGTCTTTAATACACTTTACAAACACGTGTCACTGAAACTACTCACACAAATGTTTGTGGGAGAGTTAGGGGGAGACTGTCGCACTTTACCCATGAAAACTTGCTATGCCTACTCCAGTGAATAAAAGACATGGCAAGCAACATAAATTAGGGGTCAGTGGAAACCATCTCAAAATTCCTACTTGCTAATGCTTTCTAATTACCTCTTTTTTTTTCTGGCAGTCACCATTTTGTAGGTCTTAACTATCCCAGCAGAATACTGCTGACCTCCTCATGGTCTAGAGAGTCCAGTTTTATTTCTAAGGTTAATATTCTTCCCTTTGGCAAGATTTTCATTTTATTTCTGGAAGTAACCCAGGCCCAAAAGGCTTCAACAGGACGCCCATCAACTAATGAATTAATAATCTACACCAAAAATGCCTAAAGCCCTGGACTGACCTGAAGCTAGTAATGTCTCAACCAGATTAGACCCACCAAAGACCTCTCTTTAACACTGGATCTTTAAAAAAATGGAAATAGAGAAGAAATGAGGGAAAACTAGCTTCTGCGTAATTTCTCTCCATATTATGGGTACATAAGAATCATAACAGCTTGTGTGATGAAGGTGTGAGGGAAGGAAGTGTAGTAATACAAAAGATATAGATGGTTCTTGACATATGTCCTTTTTGCTGCTTAGCAACATGTCAGTGTACTGCAGTCTTTTTCTGTTTCAACTTTCTACAAGAAGGATGCTTATACTGGAAGAATTGATTTTTTGCAGAACCCTATGCACAACCTTCTGCAGAGTCTGCAATGGTAAAGCAGTGGATACTGTGCTCTGAATAGAGCCCAGAGGGTTCTGTAATTGAAATACTAAAATATTGTTCAAACAAGCCAAGTGCTCTCCAGTAGTGTGAGCCAGGCAAACCCAAGATGCTCACCTCCCTAAGAATTTTCTTCTCCTTTCTTTTAACAGCAACTCTTGTCATTTAAAGTGCTCTATTAAGACATACTGCTTCCCCTCCCCCACCCTCAAATCTATTACTGTAAAGGAGTAAAGTGAAGAAACACTTCACAGTTGAAATTAGGTAACTTTCGTTCACCAGAGCTTCTTTCTTTTCTTGAATATATTTTTTAAATTATTTTTATTTCCGAAGGTTGGAATAGCCTGTTACAAGTATTTTTAATAGGAAAACTTTCCTGTATACTTAATTGTTACTGACAAGCATCTGAGGATCAACATTTTTAGCTAACCAGAGCCTTCACATTTATTACCCTGAGAGAAATGAGGGGCATTTGAATTTCTACTGGTGAAATTCACATTGCACGGATCTTAACTTCCAGGAGGTTCCTTCCATATTCTATGCCAAATTCAATCTCTTACTTCAGCAAAAATTACTACCACACTTTTCCAGTGAAGTAGCTGTAGAAGCTTGCGTGCAATAGAGAGAACAGACACTATGGTTTTTTTTATTTTTTTATAAGGTTTGTACCTGTGTCAGAAAAGAAGTAAACAACATCAGTAAATTTTACTGGTATTAAAGGTGTTTTATGCTCTCTTAGAAGACCCGAAGTTTTGTTTGCACCCATTTTCTGTTTCCTTTGCCAAAATTATGAAGTGTAGGGGTTTTTTTTAGAATGTAATGTAGCTTTTGCACAGTCTATAGCACTTCCTATAAATACATACGTTTTCTGAGTCTGAGTACTTTTGAGCACTGCTGCAGGTATGAATGAGAACATCTGAGTACTTTTGAGCAATGTAGTTATGAATAAGGATCCTCTTTCCATATCTCTCATGGAAAGTTTGTCTTGCTGTTGAATATGAATTTGAGGTTAAATAAGTTGGCACAGTCTAAGCAAGCTGTATGCATCACATATGATGCATACACAGGTGATTAAGCAATGAAGAACATAAGACTTCATAAATCTGCAGATTTAGTCCCCAACTGACTCAGCAAATCACATCATGTGAAAATCACACCATATAAATCTTTTCCATGAGTTTACTGAGCTGTCTTAAAATAGGTCCATTTCTCTCTTCACTGCTGCTACTGATTCAGACCCCATTAATCTGATCACTAGAAATGTTCTTTTCATTTCCAGCCTATATTCACTCATGTCCACCTGTTTTTAGCCTCAAGTGCCACTTTTCTCTGACCCTGCTGTTTTCCCCCCTGAAGAGCATGTGGACAGCAATCTAGTCTCCTCTCACCCATACATTACTGCATGAAACAAGCCACAACCTCTTATTTTGCTTGCAGTGCATTTTGTTTGCTTCTGTATCATTCTAATTGTCCCTATAACCCTTCCTAACACTTATATTGCTTGGATTTAATCTTCCTTAAAAGCGGGTGTACAGTTTTTCAAAAAGCAAGCTCTCCAGTGCTGCTACAACATTAACATTTCCCCATCTCCACAGGAAATATCTCATTTGATACTTTCTAGGATCACATTGCTTTCTTCACAGCTGTATCACATCGGTGACTCATAGTTATGCAATGACTGATTGTTACACACAGGTCTTTTGCCTCCTCTGTCATTTTCAACTGATAAGTCTCTAGCAGAAATTCTTTCCAGCAGCCCTCAAATGCCATCAGTACTCTTAAATTTCATCTTATTTCTATTTAGTCCTCAAGGTCAGAACATTTTTCCTGCGTAATATTCTGATCATCCTTTATATTAATGATGCCTCACAATATTTTGCCACCACCAAATTCCATTCCTCCAGTTCTACATTTTGTTCCAAAACCATTAATTAAAATGGTAAGTAAGTCAAGTACTCTAGACTGATCCTTGAAAAATTCCACTGATATGTTCCTTCTAGTGTGACAGTTCTCCATTTAACATAACCTGTTGTCATGGCTTTTTTACTCAGCTCTATTCCATTCTGCAGTGCCACTACTAACATCCACCTTCTTCAGCTGGACTAATAATTTCCCATGTGTGATCCTGTATCAAATGTTGAACTCTGACTAATATCAGGCCTACCACATTTTCGGAATGTCTAGTTCCTCAGAGTAGACTGTGATAATAACTTTGATAAATCTATGTCGCATTTGTTTGAATGTTCTAATACTGTGGTTGCATAAAACTAATTTAAAGGTCAGACAAAATGAGACTGTAGTAAATCACCTCTTAGGAAATTGTCATTAAAGAAACTTTATTTCACAGCAACCTATAAAATAACGACAACTTATATGCAAAAAATTAACTAAAGCCCTTAAAAACCAGCTATTAACCAGCAGTGATCTAAAACAGTTGTCAGAAAAAGTATAATTTATAATGTAGATTTGGTATAAAGCCTTATGATACAATGTGTAGTAAGAAATAAACATTCTTATACGAATCTTTGTTTAAAACATAATTATCCTCCTATGTCTATCAACAAACTAAGCATTTAGGCATATTCACAATACAATGAAAGAGTTGAAAAGCACAGATCTGGAACAATCTATCCAGCTTCCTTCTCATTGACTATGGAACATAGCAAGAAAATAAGTGGTAGGCAGAAAAATTAAAAATAACAAATACATGAATTTTTGCTCTTCAAACAGATAGCACACTTCCCAGGCTGGTTAGAGCCTTGATTAGTGACTGATTAGCTCTGTGCTCTAGCACGGGTTTTGAGTTTGCTATTGCTAGAAAGTAAGTGAACAAAGCTGTTAGCCTAAATTCAGTAGTTATTATGTGGCTGAGTTTTCGGAAAATGTTCTGCACCACTGGACCCATTTTTTCCTGGAGCTTTTTAGATCTTTATGGGGGAACTGTACTTACCCAGAAGGCAACCACTAAGCACTGATAACAAGGATGTTTCTGAGAGCATGTAACTAAATTAACACGCCTGTCCACAGCTGAAAGGAAGGTCTGACCAGGCTGTAACACTGCAGCTTGCCTGAGCTTTAAACATCATGCTGAAAGGAGCCACAAATAGTGAATGTGGCAGTATGCTATCTCATCTGAAAGGATGTTCTGAATTAAAGACTGCCCAGGCCCAGACCAGAGGCCAGCTGTGCCTCCTGGGACTGCCTCACTGCCTTCTCCTGCTTTCTGGAACTCCACGACGTCCCGTCTGGGACATGCTGGGGGTGCTCCTGCCCTTCCTCACGTGCTGGAGGCTGCTGACATGACCCAGCATAACTCAGGAGGCCTATATGACAGCTGTGTGGCTGCCATTTGGTTGACTCCTGATTTACCTGGGTCACAGGACAATCACCTCTGTAGTCAGACAATGGGATGAGGGGCCACCAAACATTTCCCAAAGGAAAGTCTATAGGGTACTTCAGCCATAGGTTTGGAAATACTGCCAAGAATATGTCAAATCACCAGTTCCCTCCAGAATATTACATTAAGGTCAGTTCTGCAGCCTTAGCTCCACGCGACTTAAGGATCTGGGTGTGGGATGTTTAAAAGCCTGTTTGAAGCTCAGGAGTGATGACCCTTTCCCTCTGGTGCAGGGTCTATCATATGAATAAAGTTAGTTTCTGCAAGAGCTTCCTTCTCTCACTTCTACCCTCGAAGAACAGGTTTTGAATTTATTTCCTTCCCCTTGGAATTTAGTAATATAAACCTGTAATGTAAAATGTTTCTACAATTTAAATATGATCTATCCATGACAGTGAATGGGTTCCTGTCATCATTATACTAAATTTAATCCTGTTTCCCAAAATTGTTACAGAACACTAAGAAATGCTGCTGCCGCCTCAGAGATGGTTTGGTTATTGAAATCAGTAAGACCTTCTGGTACACACTGTAGCACACATGAAGGCAAAGTTAGAGCTTTCCAAGAAGGAAAAATTTAAAAAGTGATTGCAGACAGCAAGAGCAGGATGAAAAAAAAAAGTGGTCTGAAGATTGAATCAGATTATGTTAATTAAAAGAAGAAAACTGTTGTTTTCTGAATGAAGTTATTACTGAGGACTACCAGGCAGAATCCACTTTCCCCTATACCTTCAGTATCAGAAATTAAAGTTCTAAGGTATAGTACCAAGTACATTGGTAAGGAACAGCTGAAAAGATTGAGGAAAATCAGCCATTTCCTAGATTACCACAGTACCTTCTCTTACTTTCTGTTAAAATGTTATTATATATGTATTCACCACAGATACAGTTGAATGTAAGAGTAACTCATGTTTTCCTATGTGATGAGCTAGACTAGGCATCATTTACTAGAGCAGCAACTTACATGACTGTGGGATTGAACTTCTCCACATGCTTTTGAGCAGTGCTTTTGCATGGAACTACAGCAGTCTGAGCAGGAAAGTCAGCGGGGATGGGCCCCAATATTTCACTTTATGGAAATAGCAACAAAATAGATAAAAATAACAGAGTTCATTACTGCACTTCTATTACTAAAGGAACCGCAGGTGCCAGAATAATGCCTCACCCGCTGTACATCTATCCCTGGAACTTGCACTATCTCTAATAACAAACTTTGTCTCTGTAACTCATCCTGCGGGCACATGCATTTTACTGATCTCTCTCATAGACAGTAGTACGTTTGCTCACTCCTTTATAAAATTAGTTTCCAAAAGAAAAGACAAGCAAACGGGGAGTACAGCCCTGTTCCATCAGCTTAAGAAAGGCTCCAAACAAAAAAGGAATCTGTTCTGTAACATGTCGCCTTCATCTCTGTGACTTCACGAATGAGAGAGTCTTTTCCCTGGCCTTTCCTCAGTGACTGCAGGGTTTCTGTTCACAGCATTGCATATCCCATGCCAGAGCAAGGCAACATGGCACAAGGTAGTGCTGGCCTGGGTTCTGAGGAAGCACCTCAGCTGGCCTCAACTTACACGGCTCACATCTGCCAGACCAGATTCTATACCCCTACCAATAAGCAAGGGGTGCCCCTGGTGGTATCTGGTCTCTCGAGTAGCTTCTAGAGGCTGCCCTGGTATGTCAAGCATGCAGAGATGCAACATAATCTACCGGTCAAAATCCTGTGTTTAGATTAGTTGAAAGCCATAATAGCAACTGCTTGCTTGCAGGTATACAGCAGGAAAAGGTCTGCACGAAATTTCTTCACACCTCTGCACAGTGGAGTGGATATGAAGTAAAAAGAATTTAACTCATCAAAGTGAGCTTCTGGTCAACTGCTACTTCTATTTTCTAATTGTTTTAATTATTTTAATAATATGGGCTTAGTTTGCTATGGAAGAAGAATAATTCATGGTTTATTCACACAGATATAATGTATGTCAAACAGCATAATGAATCTGTAACCAATGTTTAAGCTTAAATAGCTCACTATTGTATAAACTGTTACCTCATTATTTTATACATATGTCTAAGGGTGTATGTCTGTGTACACCTACACAAACACATTCCAAATATAATCACCAACAAATCTTGATTACAAAATAAAGGGAAAGCTTTAAAAATCTAACAAGAATTATCGCATAAATTTTAGAAAAATTACATGCAACAGACCAACATGCCAAATAGCTGTCTTAACAGTTTATATTTGGCACTCAGATGATGAGTACCTTGTACTTAATAGTCAAAGATGCCACCTAAACAGAATGCTCTTCAGATATTTTAAACTGTGTAAAACTCAACATACCCTTTCTAACTTACAGCTTTTTTCCAAGCTATGTGACAATGTCTATACACTTTAAATAAAAGAAATAGCTGCAAATCTAATTTGGAGATTCATCATACACAAACCTCTTCTGAAAATTCTTAAATGCTTTTTTTGCCTATATACATAATATGTGAACACACATCTTGTACCACTACAAAAAAAATATTTTTATAGGCTTTTCATCCCTCCCAAAGGACTTTCAAATCAGAATTCAGGATATGAGTTTTACATCTTCACTCTGAAAAATCTAATGTTCCTTTCCATTTATGAGGCTTTAATTTAAATAATAAAAAAATACATTAATTAAAAATCATATGTAGAAGAGTAGCGACATATGCCTGGACATGACCTGCAGGATGAATTAAAGTAAAAGCTGAAGTATAATCGACACTGTGCACATTTCGGTAAGTCAGTGTTAGATTTTTCTCTGAGAGAGAAGCAGTTCCTACTGGGATGTTATTTAATATGGTAGAACAGATTCTAACCAGCTGCTCCTTTTATATCCAGGGAAACAGAAAAAACAGACTGGAGATGTCTTACTATTACTTTTGCAAGCTGTTGCTTTGAACAAGCTACTTACAAT
Organism: Mohoua ochrocephala; assembly: GCA_013398855.1. Lineage (NCBI taxonomy): Eukaryota > Metazoa > Chordata > Aves > Passeriformes > Acanthizidae > Mohoua > Mohoua ochrocephala. The sequence goes on along the minus strand of VZTA01016569.1, from coordinate 216,819 downwards.
ACAGAAAACAGCTATTGATTCTTTAATGAGTGGAGTACACAGCACAGTATTTGATCTTGCATGCAAGGCATTTCTTGTAATGGAAAGTTATTCTACAAGAGAGTACAAAATTAATAAACTATTAACAGGAAAAATCAACAGCACAGAGATGCAAAGGTAAATATCAAAAAATAAATAAATGGATAATACCATTGCTGGTATATTTGTGAAGAGTATTACCTGTGTTATTACATTAACTGCATTAGTCATGTAAATCATAACTAGGTGAAAAGAACAAGTTTGGGTTTTTTCATACAGTGATAGTCTTCGTATTAAACCCTCTAAAAGTCAAACTCCTTCCAATGGAACAGTAAACCACATGCTGATCCATAGCAGCAAATCTTGATTTCCAAAGCCAAAAAAGTTTCAATTGTAAATATTCAAAATGTTCTTGGCTCTCATAATTTTCCATATATCAAAGATTATTAATTTTATTATTACATTGCCTCTTACAGCCTTGTATTCTTTGTTTAATCAACCCAATACAGAATTTGACTCTGATAGTTAGAAGCTGAATATTGTCCTAAGTATCCAGTGTCTCTGCTGACCACACACTTGGCAGTTGACCAAAAATTTTCCAAGGAAACCCAAACCCTTCCAGTTTTAATTAACAAATTGTATTTCGCATTCTTCCTGACCAAGGGTGTAAAGAATATTGTTAAATAGCTATAGTAATCCGATAAAAATATGGATATATTGACACTGTTTCCTCTTTTAAAATACCTCTGCTAACAGCAACTCTCTAGCCTGGAGAAGAGCTAGAAAACCACCTGACAGAGTACTAATTCTCAATACTTTTATGCATTTACAAGACATCGATGGTATTAAAACTGGCCAACTACTACACTAATGTACCTCCTCCTGGAAAGACTGAGACGTTTATTTCCACTTTTCTATCACAGTGGATCTCACGGAGAGTGCTACATGCATCAGTGCTGGATATACATTAGTCCTGTGGCAATTTTCCTGAAATTGCACATTTGAGAGACTCACATAGCCTAGGGACAGATTTGCGATTAACTGATATTTCTTATAAAATCCTAGGTTGGGCTGGCTGAATGTTGACAGCAAACAGATTTGTAGCTAATGCAATGGAGGAGATATTATTTAAATATTTAAACTGTAGTTAGGATTGTGCTTTTCATCTGCAAACCATTTAGCAATCTAGGTTTCCTTTATGAGATTATGGGATGTTCCTTGGCATATCAGGTACGAACCAGAGAGGCCAAATTGCTGAGTGACGTCTTTGTCTCATTTCTCAGGGACGGTTCTTACTGTCTGGGGGTTTTGCGCAAAAAGCTAAGTTTAGCATGTTTTTGAGGCACGCTGCTCCATTTCAGCGTGTGCAAATATATAATCTTCCCTCTTTTCTGATTCCATAGAGAAGTGACATGGGGTTAGTGTGTGTTTACAGATGTTCTCACAGTAAAAGTTGTTTGGAGGAAAATATTCAGCTTTTCAAGCAGGTTACACGTAATTGCGTATTACCTGTTACTAGGTACAAACCTCAACAATAGCAGCATACAATTCCTGCTCAATTATATGAGGTATCAGGTGTCATTCAAAGGACAAGATCCAGCCTAGAACATGACAAGCTGAATGTGTTGGGATATTCCAGTGAAAATTCAATTCAGTTCGGGTATATCAATTCGATTTCAGCTCAGGGATGATGAAGGTACTCTCTAACGCTTTTGTGCAGGGGTGAAAAACGAGTTAGTAAATGATGGCAAGAAACCCTTCTCTAAGCACCAAAACACGCTGTTAGGTACTAAGGATCCTGCTCTCTTAGTAATAAGATTTTATGACTACTTCAGTGTTTTGTGACTGTTTTACCTTTCATGAGACTTTAAAATTAAATGTAATTTCAAAAAGTTAAATACTCTATTGTGGGTTTGCATTCTGTGTACATCCAAAACAGCTGTCCTGTACATTCCCTCATTAAGCACCTAGGGGATGCTAATATTAAATACAAAACAGACACGTGTTTTCTTTCTCTTTCAACAGTGAGAAGTTCAAAAGAATAAACATTTTCTATTGTTAATTAAACAATATATACACATATTATTCAAATCCATTTTCAAAACACACTGGCTGACTAGACAACCGCATAGCTGAGTCACACACCAAGACAGAAGTCAGTAAAAATTACAGCTGTCCATTGCAGCTGCGGTATCCATTATGCTGGGATTTACCAACAGAAAACAGAAATCCAACTGGAGGCCAGAAAGCTAGAGAGAAGAATGGACTGTAAATCAAGCAAGTACATCACTGTTGCACTTTAAAATGACATCCATCCATTTGAGATAGCTAAGTAATGGATAGGCAAATTGTGACAATATTAACAAAATTCTTAAAACACACCACTGAATGTCATTGCAATTTTTAAGGATACAGTTAACAAGAACATCGCATTCATGTGACTTTTTGTACGTGTCTAATTTTAACATAGAGATGCAGGGCTGGGTTTTCATTCTGAAACTTATCATCTTTGAGATGCACAGTGCCAATAGGTGTCTTAACAAGGGCTGGAACCGTGTCTTGTTACATGAAACTGAAGAGGCTGGTGGGTGTATCCGTCCCATGTGTCACCCATCAGGCAGAAAAGGGAGGAACAAGATTGTGTCCTTTAAGGATATAGTAAGAGAAGGTTTTTCAGTTTTGTATGATGGGAGTGCATGTTCCCAGGGATATAACCTACAAATAGAAGCACCCCTAAAAGAAAGGTGATGCATAGATGAAAAGTTATATGCCTGCAGTTTAACTTAACCTTAGTTGGCTATTTTTGGGAATGGGTATATGCTCAAACTAAAAACATCTAATCTATTGGCACAATTTTTCCCAGTAGGAAATTAGGGTGTAACCTAAGTACTGACTTTAATTAAGCTCCCTAAGAGACAGCCAGAGAGGTACTTCTAATTTTAGGGGCCTAATCTGACCCTTTTGTTCCCCATAATCTGTTGGAGATTCCTCCATTCCTATCTCACCAACAAAACTGACCTTTAAGTTAAAGAAAACCCACAAGCCTCCCAAAGTTTCTCCTTGTACCATTACAAAATACAACTTGGAGATTGGAAGAGTTCAGAAAGAACACTGGGTTTCCTGTCTTGTCACGGTGTTTGGGCTCTGGCTGAACTCCCACTGAAATCCATGGGATTAGCAAGTACTGGCTGTCAGCTGTGCATCACAGGCCCTCACAACTGGGATTTCACAACAGTTCCTACATGGGCTGATCAGCACAGCGAGTGTAGTCACCAGGAACAAGAAGACTACAAATTGTTAAGTATTTGAATGGAAGACAGTTTTCCCTACCAAATCTCTGGGTCTGTGTCAGGTCCTTAAAATGACATTCATGTTATATGGCTGATTCCACAGGGTCTCAGCCTGTCCCCCAACTAATCCCAGCTGGATTGTGCCTGAAACATCCAGTGAAAACTCAGGCGCTGCGGAATGGAGGGGCCATCAAACAAACCACAGCTTTCCTTTCAGCTGCCCAGCTGCCTGGGCAAGGCTTCAGCTCTGAAGGACTATGCCACAGGTGAAGTGGAGCCCCAAAGAAACAGTCCTTTGCACATGTGCTTAGTGAAATGGTATTTCTTGGGACTTATTTCCAGGGTATCTCCCAACACCAGCTCTGGTGATTAATTCTGCCTGCAGGTTGCAATTTCTCCTCTGCAATTTCTGTTATTTACCTCCTGTCCTATCCAAAGGTTGTTTTGTATTATTTTATTGTAGGTAGTGGCTCTGTTTCACATGACTGAACACAGCCACATGAGACAGGATATGCCAGAACACTTTCTCACCTTTCTAAGGGTGGCCTAGTCAGTGTAATTGATTCAATTGCTATCAGAGTCAGCTAGCAATTGCCTGGCTGAGTGAGAGATCATAACTACTTTTTAATTTTAAAAAAATCAAAAATTATTTTTATTTTAAAATAATTTGAGTTATTCTAGTTGCTTTTTTGTTGTCAAAATATGTAGGAAATACCTAAATGCTAAGAAAACTACTTCAATTGAGGAAGGGATATATAAATATTTCCATTTCAAAAAGACTTCACAGCTTAAAGACCTGCGGTTAGTCCTTCTTTTTATGTAATTCCTCATTTCTCTTTTCAAAAACCATAGTATGATTTCAGTATGCCTGAAAACCTTGAAAATTGTATTTTTGTTTCTATGGAACAAAAACTTTTCCCAGTACTCACCCTTTTCCATTTATCTGAAAATGCATTGTACAGAGAATTCAGAATCTCTATGAACTGTAGCATAATAAAAATCTTCTAAGTTTCTTTTGAAAAGTGGCTGGAACTTGTAACTTTCTGAAAATAAGTTCGCTGTTGTATTCTGTATAATTTCAGCACCAAATCCCAGTCCCTGTTGCCCATCCATGCCCAGAGTTGAGTTTTTCCTTTAACTTAACAGCCAAGAGAGTTCAAACAGATCAGACTCCTGGTCACAAAACAGACTCTCAGAGTATCTGCTCACGGAAGGCTCTCTATGCAAGTAGAACTAAGTCGACACGTGCCCCAAAGCAGCCTCCTCTCCATCTGCACCTCAGCACAGCAGCAACTGGGGTTTCCACCCCACCCTTGCCAGCAGAGGACTCATGCACCCAAATACTCCCTAAACAATCAAAGCGTAAAATCTGTGTTTGCGTGTATCTTCCCTCCCTGTTCCATGGAAAGAAAAAACAAGGAAAAAAAGACTATAAACTACAATAAATTTAAAAAAAAAACCCAAACCAACAAAACCAGGAGTTACGTGTTGTGGGGTTTTTTTTCAATATATACAACTGTTTTACACACAAAAAAAGCATGAAAATGTAGAGTGCTAGGGTTTGTAATTTTATTGACAGTATGTGTGCAGCCATATTTTAAAATATTCTGGATTTTCAGGCAGGTAAATTCATAATGTGAATACCACATTAATATTGTAGGATATGATTCTGCAAAAGAGTTATGCATGTATTAAACTTTACATATACAATAAGCCCCATTGAATTCAGGAGCTGGCTTGAAAGAGTACTGCAAATGATACAGTTCCAAAAATAATGAACTGCATTATTCATTACATGTATAAGAAAATAGCACGGTATATACATATGCATGCTTGCGTACATTTTTATTATAGACAAGAGCTCTGGTTAACTTTGCCTAATATTTTTTATTATAATACATTGGTTTCAGTTGCTTATGTCTTTGCCAAGCTGTAATTTTTTTGCTGAAATTTTCCAGGCTAGATGTTTCCCTCAGATGAAATTTTATCTTTTAACTTTCAACAAAAGGAGTTTCTGTCTCTCCAAAAGAAGAAAAACACATTAGGAAAACATGTTGTTTGCTTGTGTTAAAAAAAGAAAAAAAAAAGAAGTCAAAATCTTTTTCTTTACTGGGAAGCTCGTCTATCTTGATGGGTGAAGCAAGAACGGGATGTATGGAAGGATGAAGACAAGGGGTAAAATACAAAAGTTTCCCTAATATCTAGAATATGGTTTTACTGTGATTAAAAAATCACTTCTCAAAATTCTGATTACTAATGTAATTCACAGATACATTATGCCTGTCCTTTTTTTTCTCTATCTATATTTCTCTCTGTGCCTTTATATTACAAATACATGGTCCCTTCCTCTCTTTTGCACCAACTCTAGTGCATGTGCTGTCAGGTGGCAAGTGAGTTTAGGGAGCTGCTATGGCAGGAAAATAACCAGCATTTAAAGTAATTAAGATTCTATGGACCTGAACTCTGAAAGAAGTGATGCAAATGAAGCTGGGAGAGGAAATGTGGGAGAGGTAAAAGAACTATTTAATCCAAAAGAGAATGTTGATATGATCAAAAAGAATAGCTGGAAGCAATTACGGAGCAATGTAAACTAGAAATTACAAAAGAGTTTTTAAGCATTGCCACCTTGTATTCTAAAATAACTTTTTGCCAGCAGTACTGAGAAAACAATCCTAAATAAAGGACCTTGACCAATTTAATAAAGGGCTTATATGACACAGTGGCACGTGGTACCACCCTACTGGACTTACTGCATTTCTCTGTTCTGCCCCCTTAGCAGTGGCACTCAGAGCCAAACTCCCTGGTCACGAAACCAGCGTCCCTTGATGAGCACCAGCGTGATCTGTCGATGCCCTCTAGAGCACGGGAGAACCCGTGTGGGCTCAGTCCTGCGTGTACCTGAGTGCTGCCAGCTGCAGTGGCAGGAGGTGTCTGCAGCCAGACTGTAACCCACCACACGAGGCTCTCGTGCTGAGAAAGTCACAGGTTACTGAGCGTGTCACATTTCTGCCCTCCTTGCACTCACCACTCAAGTGCCTGCAATTGCTGCTAATGATGCAGGAGGACCCTCTCAGCATCGCATCAGAAACTCAGAAGTTACAAAACAACTGTGTTACTGTTGCTTTTTCGACTCTAAATTGCGGTCTTGTCCTTGTGTGCGACTTTTAATTACACGAGCTCTGTTTATTTTTTCCACTGGCGTGGGAAAGGATCATTCAAAACCATTCTGCTAATATGCTATATACGTCCTGACTTACAATGTGAAAGTAGTTACTACCTATGAAACTCATTTCAACACGTTTCTCAGGCTGCCACGGAGGTAACTCTCTACTTCAGTTCCTCATTTCACTGCATGCTATAGTTCATGCATTCCCTTAGGACACAATTTTTATTTTTAGAGAAGCCTCTATTTGCTGACTGTTGTGAAAGGAACACTCAGGAGATGCGATTAGCAGTCACTTGTTTCAGTAAACATTGAATGTAACATATGCCTCTCAAGTAATGTGTATCCAAACATACAATTTACAAATAATTAACATCATGTTAATTAGTCACATTAATTTATGCCACTTTGTGGAATTATTTCCTCAGAGTCTTTAGGAATGCTGCCAGCAGTTTGAGCCAAAGAGTGTGAAAATTTGCTTGAAGTAACTGTTGTGACTGGCTGTGACACACAGCTTGAACAACAAGCGACGAGGGGCCACAAAGCCTGACTGAAGAGCGGGGAGGCGCCGAGGTGGATTGGTGCTGACAGCGCCGGGCGCGGGCAGCAGCCGGGGAGCGCTCCCCGGGCAGGGCTGGCGCGCACGCCCGCGCTTCCCTGCGTCCTGCCCCACGCCTCTCTCCAAAAAACACATGCAGGAGGTGCTCAGCAACATCCTGACAAACTCTTGTGATTACTGAGGGTTATTTCAAATGATGAATCTTAGAAAAAAAAAGCTGTTGAAACCAAACATAACTTCAGAACTGATAAATGCCAAAATTAAGCTTTAACTTCTCCAACACAAAAGAGAAGCCATTTGGAATACTGGCACAATCTCAAAAAAATCAGGCACGGCTATTCTTAAATGTGTGAGAATGGAGCTACTAAACACAGCTGTACATTTCAGTAATACAATATGAAATGTGCCTTGTATAGAAGAAGAAAAAGAGTTGCTGTCTGAGATTTGAGATGGTGAGGCCAAACACAGTAAGAAACAAAAGAAGCTATCTGCCATCACTTATGTTTTGTAATCAATAGTTCTGCTTGCATAAGTAATGAGGTATTAAAACTACATAACATTTGTATTGGGATTGCAACTGTTCAATTTTTAGGAAAACCAAAATTACTCCAGATCAGTAATTGACTGGGCAAAGAATAGCATCACCAACTTCTCCTAATGCACCTGAATTCCAAATTACAGGGGTATTAGAAACACCCCAGCTCGCACTATAAATTCATTACATTTCTACAAGAAAAAGAGCAGACTGAAAAAACACCTCAAATGATAAATACATGCAGCATTCTAGGAAGGCCATGCTATGACTGATAATTAGACACCCAGAGAGTCAGGCAGATACAGGCCCTGAGAAATGTATTAAGAATCTTTCTTTATTAATCCTTCTTCCTGTGCCAAGGACCATGAGCCATGATGTTAATACAAACTGACTTATGCAGAGTTTAAAAAAACTACAGTGCTGTCCCAGACTTGGGGTTTCAGTGCAGGGAAAATCCCCAATGGTGCCTGTCTTGCCTTACTGCAGCATGAGCACTTTTGCTCTCCCTCAGACAGACACAATACTTCAGTGAATGACTTTAACTAGTTGCTGAGAAATACAGATTTGCTGCTGCTGCTGTTTGCACATCTCTTCAGAAGCAACTGCGGGGACTTTAAAACAGAAATGATGATGAATGGTATGGGCCTGATCTGTTGCCCACTGAAATCACTGGACAAAATCCTCTCTTCAAATGACCCACGTTTCGGTTTGCACTGTGTACTTCTGCACAGGACTTGTATATATGAGCATAACAGCAAACCACTGCCTCTGCTTCTTAACAAGCTGTATGGAGAGCGACAGAGAAGAGTCCCATAGACAGTGCACACTAAATGCCAGCTGAGATAGAGACGACATACAAAGTTTTGAAGCTCTCTATCACCTTTTATACACTTGTCCCACATACAGCTATAGACAAAAGTATCCATATGCATGCCACTGCATGTAGTACAAGTAAAGAATTAGTTTCCCCAATCCATCAAAGATAATTTCCCAGAAATATGGGAACCATTGTAGGTTATCTAGCACAACCAATTCAGCTAGCTACAGAAATAAAAAAATAAGTAAACAAATACTATATAATACACATTATATATAATTTTACATGTATGTGTGTATATATATATAAAACCCACTATATTCCAAGTACTACAAGTTGTTTTGGGGGATGCTTATCTGGCTTATTTTCTCCTTTGTTGTCTTTATACCTTAAAGATAATTAACCAAACTTTTGCAGAACAGTATCTGAACAAGTGAAGAGTAGCAAGCAAAGCACAGAATGCCACTGAGAATTTGAAAGCAGGGCATCTTTCACACAGTTCAGGAGGTTCGCTCTGCCCTTCCAAGTGATCGGGAAGAGAGCAGTGCAACTCTTCTCAATCTAACAGCTCCCTTAGTACAATCATTCTTATGGCACCTCCATTCCAAACTTATTTTAAATGCTAGGAGAGGTATCCTGTCTTTTATTTGAGCGGATGATAAAACATCCATTACTGCGAAGATATTTTTGGAAGAAGATGTCACAGAACAGAAGTATATCTTTCAAGGCTTTTCAAGGAATAACTTTAATGACTTAGTTCATCTTCTCTAAGGTTGCCAACATCCTCTAAAACAAAGACATTGAAAATATTTGTGTAGGCCTGGATTCTGTGCAGATGCCCTCTGTATTTGCAGGGTTGTGGTACCTTCCACTGTTGAGTCTGATTTTTTTGACAATTCAATAAAATTTTCTCCTAGTCATTTTTCATGCTAATTGTGAGCCTTTTGCTAGAGCAGCCGGTCTTGCTGAAAAGCTCCCCCAGCACATTCAGGCATGTTTGACCATATGGCACCTTATTGTATTCAATAGAAACTCTTCAGTTCTACCTAGTATTGTCCCATCCCTCAGCCCCCTTCAATGGGGCTGTTGTGCCCACCTGTTGTCTCTCATGCTTTTGAGTGTAAGTTCTTTTACAGTCCTTTTTTATATATAATTCATTACACGTGCGTATACATCAGCCACACAAAAGGAACCTAAGTACTAGACGGCCACAAAACAGACCACATTAGAAACATGTGCCATTAATTAATAAAAAATCAATGGCAGTTATGCTGGAGACATTATAAGAGAGAAGAGTCTAATGCAGGAGACAGTAAATTAGTGTCTAGTTTGGGTTGAAACATCATTTTCTAAATTAGTTTGAGTTTAATTTATAATTTATACGTGCTGTGGCCAAAAAGAACTGCTCTGATCATCTAGTCTGACCTTGTCTATACACAGAATAGAATTTTCCTGAGATGCAACTCTTTTAAGAGTTATCTCATTTCATTTTAGTCTCCAACTGATGAGTCTGCCACCTTCCCTGGTGAGCTGTTCCCATGCTAAATTACCTTAATACAAGGAAAATCTGTCTCCTTCGAGGCCAAATTTGTTCAAGTTCAACGTTTACCCACCGGACCCTCACGCGCTTTTGTTTGTGATATCTAAGCTTCCAACAAGCCTGTCTTCCACAGGTAATTATCCATGTCCAGTCCTAGACTTATGTCTCAATCACAAACTGACTCAGCTCTTTCTGCTCCTCAGATAATTCCTCTAAGACTTTTAATTGTACTTCTCTGTGCCTCTTAATTCTATAGCATTTAATTATAGCAGATACTGCTTCACATTCTCTTTCACTGCAGATGGTAAACTTCTCATTTCATCCACCATTTCATCTCCTACTTCTCTTCAAACAATGAACAGAATTATTAATGAATGTTTCTGTATTTTTTCGGGTTTTGTATTATTTGATTTGATATTCTTCATATTCCAATGGGCCTAGTCTTGGATTAAGGTGATTTTTATTCCTAATATCCTTTAAAATCTTTCTTGCTATTTTAATTCTATTTCTGCTTATATCTCACTGATTTCTTTAGCTTCCCTTCTTCGCTGCCTGCATTTTTAACCTGTAATTTAAATTCAGTGCTTCTACTTTCACTTTTCCCCATTATTTCTATATTTATTTGTATTATATTTTAAAGTTGATTCTATAGGTCATCTATCATGGACTTTTCAGAATTTTTTTCATGTTTTTAAAGCCGTGGCTTTTGGATCCACCAGGACAATCTCCTTCAACAATACCAAAGACTTACAATTCCAAATTTAAATATAATATTGCCATCTTTTATGCCAGGAGAGACTTCAGCTTTGGGTAAAAGGTGGGATTTTTTTAAGTATGAAGTGTAGACATTATTTGCTGGTGCAACAATTTCTATTCACATATATAATGATTACAAGTTGCATATGCAACAAATGCTTTTCATGTATCCAGTGTTAACTCCTGGTTCATCTATAGAACTCCCTGTCCTGAGCAGTATTTCCTGTGCTAATGAACAAGGATCTTTGCTTTAGGAATTCAAAGGCACCTCTGATTCTGCTCACATCCAAATTCCCCATCATGCTGCAACTTGGGAATCTTTATGTTCACTAGGATTTATGTGCCTAATGGGGAAAGCCTTTTCTTAAGAGTGGATCAGGTTTAACAATGAGTGCCTTAGTTGGAGAGAAAGAAAGAATCTGGAATTTCATTTCTGTTATCTATATACACTGAAAAATGATGAGCCATGTGCCTCTTCAGAGACCTGGAGAGCTTTTGGCTCATACTAAGAGGAATAACTGAGATAAGAATGAAGGTATTATTTGGTCATTTCCTGAAACCATGTAAAATCATTCCCTGAGGTACACTTCTCTGACTTTTCTCAACCTCTTATTTACCTAAATTTTAATCCAGCTCAACTGTTTTATTTAACCACTCCACAGTGGAGAGCACTGTTGGGCCCACATGACATTCTCCCATAACAGTCAGTCTAAACCTGCTCTTTTTCATTTCTCTCCCTTTCAAACAAATGGACTTCAAGCAGTGGTGGTCAGTCCATACTCACTCAATTACAATGCCCTTGAAAAGTCTCCTGGAAGCAGATTCCTTCTTTGTTAAGCAGCTTTATGGTTATGCTGTGGCAAAGAGCTGTTGTGGTAAGGAATCTGGGGGCAAAGACACAATGTCTTTCAATACTTTGAAAATCTAACATCTAGTGATCTCAACGTCTAAGAACAAAAAAATACGATCTTGGAGAGAACAGCATGCTTCCTTTGTGGTGTGTAGAGCTAAATGTGTTTCTCAGTGTTTACATATGGCTGCAGAAAAGATAGCCTTTAAATTCTTATGTAAGCAGAAGCATAAATAAAGCCAGGCACACGCAAGGAATTCTTATGAGAAAGGATTCAAAATGGAGACATGAAATCTCTCATGGGTGTGGGTTTTCATTGTTGATGTGGTAATCTTTCTATCTGGTTATCACAGAAACAGGCAGACGCACTCGAAATCACAGTTACAAAACAAATTCAATTTACACAGCCAATCCTCGGAGCTGTATGTTTGCAAGTGCAATATGCACTACTCGCCTGATAGTCAATCACAACTAAACTTGAAAGTCCCTATTAAATATAATAAAAATACAATATTTAAAAGCTTCTTCAGGGCCTTGATGCAGATGCTCTATAGTCTATACTGATGGGTTACTAACTCTATTAAAGTCCATACTGAATTGAGAGTACAAATTTGTTGTAGACATTGTATACTTATTAGTTTCCAGGAAAGGTTATAGTCTAGAAATAAAATATATTTTTTAGTGTTCCTAGGATCCTTAAGTGTGTTCTCATGCAAGTTTTTCTGAAATTTTTGTTTTGTTCCAATTCATAGAGTTTTTTGAAAAATGAAAATTGGATCCAGTTTCTTTTTAACACTAACAGACTCAAAAAATCTGCATGTCAGGGTGAGACTGGATTCCATGCAGGGGGGATTGGATGCAGGGAACCAGAAAGATTCACCCATTTAACGTGGGACCATGTGCCTATGTGGACAATGTGCATCTAGAATGTGAAACAGCCTAAACTTACCTTAGATCTTAGGCTATCAAGTTATCTTTGTACAAACTTATAGTCAAGCATAAATTGTAGGAAATAATTTATAATAAAACCACAGGCAGTGGCTGAAAGCATAACCAAAGTGAGCAAGGGTGATCAGCAGGGAACAAGGCAAGCAGAAACATATAGCCAGATTCTGCTCTACTGATGTGGAACCATGCAACCTGGAATCCAAGGTTACTTTTTAATAATACAGAATTAAAGAGGTACTTTAAGAGGCATTTATGCTGGATTTTCATCTCTTCATACTGTTTTATCTGTACATGAAAAATATATAGTCAATGGAGTGAAGACAACAAGGGTCTAAAGGAAACCTGGGGTTTTTTTAGCTTTTTCATCTGCTTTGAAATCCTCCTTCGACATATGTTTTTGCTTAAAACAAACAGAGGTGAATAAATCAGTTGATCAGCATTCCCCTAGAGCTGCCTGCATTAACTTTCTTGGCATGATCTCATCACTTAAGTCAATATGACTTAAGAGTTTCTCTAACAGTTTATTTGCCTCTAATTCTATACTGTTCCTGAATCTACATTTCAGTCTACTGAACAGAAAAATGGAAAGCCCAGAGATTTACTGTCACAAGAAGCAGAAGTTTCCCTTGCAGACCTGAAATAACGAGCTCTTTTTTTTTTTAAACACAGAAAGTTCTCCATATGGTCAACTTTGTGTTAAGGAGTAAATCAGAAGCGTTCCAAAAGGAAAGTAATCTGTGTACCTGTACCTTGGTACGCCACGTTACCAAATCCAATACATCTATCTCTATTCTCTCCAGACTTCGCTACATATCATTTGGCTGAAAAAGCCAGACAGTCTATTTGAAAAACTGTATTGTGGGGAAATGCCACGTGGATGTGTTTGGAGACACTGGCTCTTTTTCCCACCACTTGTGAGCGCATTCAGGGAACAAGGAGATGCAAATCACCAATTTGTTCACTCAGATGTTTACTTATTGACTTATTTTCCTAAGTGACTACATACTTACAGCCAATAATGAGGCCTTCGTTTTCACCTAACAAAGGCGCATTTGGAAATGAACAGATGTAGGATGCAATTTGGCAGCCGCTGCCTGTCCCCGGTAGCGGGTTGTACAACCAGGCAGAGAGAAAAGAAGAAATGCGCTCATGCTTTAATCCCTGCATGGTCCAAGTGGGGGGCTGGGGGCACCCACACGAGTGGATCAGCTTCTGTGGAGACACAGGAGTGCGTGGCGGCAGGAGAGCGGCAGGGTCGCGCTGTGCAGCACCGCCGAGGGCGGGCACTGCGGCCGGCGGCGGTGCCAGCAGTGCCGGCGGCCGGGGGAGCGCTGAGCTCCAGCAAAGCCTCACGGATGGCGGCCGTGTCCCCTGGGCCGTGCCCCGCGGGCGCGCCGCGCCGGGAGCCGCAGCCGGGCGACGCGGGGACACGCAGCACCCTCCCGGTGGTGCCCCAGCTGCCGCAGAAGGAGCCTACAGTCACTTTGGGAAACGAGACTGAAAGAGCCGGGGGCACTTCGCACAAGAAAAGACTTTCTGCATCAGTGAACAGATTCTTTCCCCCCAGAACCACTCCTGGCAAAGGCTAAGCTTTCTCCCAGGTCTGCCTCAGCCTGCTGCTAACTAAGCATGAGCAGGTAGCAGCACAGCCTGGCGTGCAGTCTCCAAGGGGCCCTTCCTTCCCACAAACACTGGCCATCAGCGAAACAGACAGCAACAAATATTTTTGCTCTAAATCAGCACTCTCTGATGAGATGCCTGGTGAAAAGCATTCGCACTGAAGCAGCACAGCAGCGGGAGCTCACCGGGGCCCCTCGGCCCCAGCGGCACATGGTCCTGCACCCGACCTTCCCTCCTGGGAGCCCCAGCAAACTTAGCCAAGAGGGATGGCATTCACACATCTGAAAAGTACCTGAAACCGTAGTAAAACACACATTTTAGCACTCATTCAAAGAAGCTAACTGCTTGATTCTCTCCCTTTGATCAACACTGAATTTCATAAAACAGCAACATTTCAGATCTACACACAGAAATTTAGTTTTCTAGGCACACACCGTTATCCACCTCTCATATAAATAGAAGTGCTTCTAATTTTTTTTTTTTATTTTGGGTTCTGGGTTTTGTTGTTTAGTTTGGGGGTTTTTTTTGCTGTTTGACTTACTTTCTCCCTGTTCTCTTCTAATTCACATGTGCTACTCCTGAACACTCCAGTTTTCTTACAAGAAATAAATCTAAGGTCCTGACCACTGGGGACATTGGAAATCTTATAAAAAAAATTGAGGGTAAAGTGTTAGTTTTGCCCAGTTTGCCAAAATCTAATTTGGGTTGTCACATTATGTCTTTGTAACCTTCCCTTGTAATTTCAGCTGGATAGAGCTGCACACTATTACCATCCTTTGTGTAAAAGCCACTTTCTGTGCCAGCATTTCTGGTGCAAGCAATTTCAACCCTTCAGAGATTGTGTCAGACCTTCAAATTTCCTTTTTGTTCTAATGAATTCTTTCTGAGACAGAATATCCACTGACATCAACAACAGTGTTACCAAAACAGTGAACAAAATCTGAACAAGAACAGTAAGAACACACTTGAGCAAAGTAAGCATGCACAGGCTTAAATTTAAGCATCTCTGTGTTGAACTGGTATACTGAGCAGAACTGATAAAATGCGAATACATGGAAGTATATTGTTGTCCTATTTTGTCTCATCAGCTTCTGACTCATATAGATGTAAGAAATATAATTAAGACACGAACAATAGTAAGAAAATATACCAGACTATTAGCTAAACAAAATAGAAGAATGGTCTCTTGATATTCTATCTAGCACAAAAAGCAACCTGTCCAGAGCAGAATATTTGATCTCCTGGGGAAGAATTAAGAACAGCTTTGAGTTTTGTACAAGCATTTGTAAAGAAGGATTACATATAGTTGATTATTTTAACTTTAATATTTCTGAGCAAATTCTCCATTTCCCACCAAGAAAAAAAGCCCACAGCATTCATCTATTTCAGCAGTTCTTTACTCCAGTTTTAACAGAACCAAGACATAAATTCCGCACCAACACTCCTGTTGATATTTAGTCTACTTAGCTACAAATACAGAAGTGTTTGGTAAAAGACTGCTACCAGTTGCTCTGTAGTGCATTTCTGGGGAGAGCAGCTGCACTTTGGAGGAGGCTTTCGTGAGCTACTTGCCCTAATTAAGCTTTAATCTACAAATCCCATTATGTAGATCAGTTTGTATAGCTACAGTTGCATTTAAAATTACCCTTCACATTGTACTGGAGTAAGTACAGGACAGGAACAAATATTTTCAGATTGCTTTGAGAAGTTTTAAGGCTTGCCTTTTCCAGAGTAAATTGCACAAGAGTCACATAGTTACAGTTGTTACCACACAGAGATTTGCCAACACTCTGCGTAGAGTCAAGTTGATCTCGCATCTTTCAGCAGAAAGTTTTTACATTTTTTTAAATCCCTATTTTGTCAGTAGACTTCATATAGCCAGCAAGACACATTCTTCCAATTTTAAGTTCTTAGAATACATTGCATCTGAAACTTGGTTGTTTTTTTTTAGGTCAAAATAGACTGCATGGAGTGGATGGGTCCACAATGAATCAGTACAACAGGAAAACAAAAATAAAAATGGATCCTGCTTCCCAACAGCTTGTTTGACTAAATCTATTGCTGAAACACAAAACACATAGTTCTTCTGCCCATCTTCTAAATATTTCCAAACACTTTACACTAACAGTTTACAGTGTGTATGTTATAAAATTCTTACAAACTGTTGAAAGCACTGATGAAAACAACCTCCGTTTAATATTGTGTGGTGATAATTGCACAGGAACGCAGGCACAGGACAGAAGCACAGTTTGCATGAGGTGTCAGCACACTTCCTCTTGACTGGTATGGAATTAGTAGCCAAGCAGCAGTAGCCACTTGAACCTCTTTTCACCTACATGTGTTTTCAGTCTATACCAAACAAAGATGTCTGATTTTCAGCTTTACCCATGACACTGGCTTCTTTATGCAGAGAAAATATTGAAGACTGTTTCAACTCAGTTTATAGTCAGATGAGTAACTACATACATTCGTGCTGGAGAGAGCTGTGCTGTAACTTCACCTGTAACAGGGGCACGGGGGATAACACTTTGCATCATGCAAGTCAGACAAAAGAGCTGCAGTTTGTACAGCAGTTGCCTCTATCTGCCTTCTTCTAGCTGAGCCAACACAGACCACTTCTGCAATCACAATCAAAGGTATAATGAGTGACTAAAACATTGATAGCTCCTACAGGTGTCAGATCCACCTATATGGACTTTTCCTATAGCATACCCTCAGTGTATTTTCCCATAAGTCACATTTAAACATCACAGGCAGCACCAGCATCTGGGCAGGAAACCTGCAAGGGAGCCTAAGGACAGCAGGAGAGAGACTGCAAATTCAGCAGAGGCCGCTTCTCCCCAGGAGCCTGGGCTGCAGGCCTGTTCTCCTCCTGCAGTGCTTTGGGCCATCAAGCTGTTGGACACGCTTTTTCAGGGAACGTAAAAGTCAAGGCTTTTTAAAAAGCCACTCCATAGAGATCAGGACCCCTTATACACAGATTTTTTTCCACAGCATGGTAATGCTACTGGCTTTTACTGAATCACTCCAAAAGTTTCTGTGTCAAGAGAAACCTTCCTTCCCCAGGTGTGCTGGTTCCTGCATTGTGCTGCTTTTCTAGGCACATTTTAACAGCTGTTGCAGCTCATGCATGAGCTGGCCACTATGATTCACTTTTTATTCCACAAAAATAAAGAATCCTACCTATTCTCCAATAACAGCCCAAATCATTTCAGTAGCACTAATGCAATCTGTAGTGTTTCAGACCATTACTCTGAAAACAGCAATTGTGTTCTGTTTTATAAGTGCCATCTATGTAACAATTTAAGTTTGTAAATCACCTCGGAATCCTTTGTGATGAAAGGTGCTATATAAACTCAAGCTATTATCATTCCTACATTTCACTGCTCCATAAATGAGATACTACAGCAGCTCCACTCCAGCAATATGTTTGTGATCACATAACCCTCCATCCCCAGTATTTCATTTTTACTGGAATTAGTGATTAACATGAACATCACACCCTTTCCTATATCCCACTTCTCTTTGGGGTTTAGATTTTATGCCTGGCAACAGTGCACTGTCTTTCTGTGAGTGGTTTCATTGGAATCGGAGAGGAGCAATTAAATTGGCTATTAGGATGCAAAGTGTGCAGGTCAGTGCAGCTTCTGCCAGGCAAACCTACCTTAAAAACACAGCCCTTAGAGTCCCACCCATTCCTGAAAGATTCAGGAGACTGTGGCAAAGCACTTTCTGAACAATTGCAGCAAATAGCTCCTTTACAAACAATGGGATTATTTCCATTATAATCGCTTTACATGGGTGAAAGTTAAGGAAAACAGTTGGTGATTTCCATTAAAAGTTTAAAATAGGAGGCAGTCAGTGTCCCGGTCTTCATTCTCCTCTGCTTTCCCCACAACTTTTCTCTTTTGTTTCCATGGGTTTTCTCTCACCAGGGCCCCGCTGAGCAGATCCCAGTTTGGACAGTTTGTTATTTCCCCTCCTCCTTTTTGACGTGCCACAGCAACCTGAGGGAGCCAATACTCAAAAGAGATAACAAGCTATGACAAGTAATGCAAGAAAAAATGGCAAGGTAAAAGTCATTTGACAGCACCTAGTTGATATTTCTCGGCAGTGAGGGAGAATGAGGTGCACCAGACACACTGCCAAAATTTCTGTCACCAGTGTAAATTAAACAACGTGGCAAAAGCAATCAGGGAGTTAAAAGTATCTTCTCTTTGCCCTTGTTTGCCTCATTTCTTGTTTTTCTCTCAAACTGCACCACTGGGATGAACCACAAGACTTCCCTTCTCCTTATTAAAAAGGCAAAAACTGCTTATGCAGCAACTGCAGCAGGGCTCTGTTGTTAGCAGATAGTAAGGACGCATGGAGATGAGCTACAAACGGTATCCATATCAGCGGAGACACTTATGGGGAAAAAATTGTTCTGTGAACATTACAAATTCTGGCTCTAATTAAACATTCATCTCTCACTCTTCTGGGGGTGGAGAAGAAAATCATTGTCCTTTTATACTGCAGTTAAAAGTGGAAAACATTGCATCCAGAAATACAAAGAAGAAATATTTTTCTATTCTGTGACAGCAATGAATGCTGAGGGTTATGCTGACTGAAGGTAATTACTACAGCTCTTTGCTTGTTCTTTAAAAAAATAAAAAGAACTGTTCATGCCTTAAAATACTCCTTTTTAGAAAAATCTGTAAATCATTCTGCAATATAATTTCTTTAAACAGTTGGTACAAGTGCAGACATGATTCTCCCCTTGCTGAGCTTCCTGGCCTTAAAAAATATTCTCAAAGATACATATATATGAAGTCTAACAAAGAGACACAGATAGAGAAGGAGAGGTGTTCCCAGCTGAGATCAGGTTCACTGAGGGAATTAGATACTCCTCCTTCCCAGGTCTCTGATGAGGCAGATGAAAGGCATCGCGAGTTTCTTAAGTGTGGAAAGAAGAATAATCCAAACATTAGATAGGGAATGACCAAGGAACCAAAAAGGACCAGTCTCATCTGAGTCTCTTTCTTGCTTTCTCTCACAAAAACACTCGATGAAGAGTGCCAAAACATAGAGCTAAGCTGCTTTATGAGAATAACTTAGTGACATTTTGGAAGGGCTTATACACTGATTTGGGAACATCTCCAGTTTGTTTTTTCCACTTGCCTGTTTAAATTCCTTTTCTGTTATCTGTGCTTTCCTCCTTTTTTCAGATGGTGAATCCTCTAGGGGTTCACTGAAGCCTAAAGTTCTTTCTTGTGGAGGAAAAGGGGGATGGAGGGAATGTTGTATCTATCTATAGTAATAAAACGTTCCACATGATTGATATAAATGTTTCTGACTTTTCACATGCGCTTGGGAAAGGCCTCAACTGCCCAAGCCCATTGCCCAGACTATGCTCCCATTTGGCTTCAATACATAGGGAAAGAGAAGACTGGCTCCAGTGTTTTTGAAGATCTGATGGCAATGCACTGGAGCTCACTTCTACAGAAATATGTGGCACCATCCAAAGCAGAAGAGAAGAAGGAGAAGCAGTCAGTGCAGAAACAAAGAATCACAGAAGATCCTGAGCTGGAAGGAACCCACAAGGATCACAGAAGTCCAACTTCTGGCTCTGAACAGGACATCCCCAAGAGTCACACCATGTGCCTGAGAGCGTTGTCCAAACGCTTCCTGAACTCTGTCAGGCTGGTGCTGTGACCAGAGCCCTGGGGAGCCTGTTGTCAGGGAACACGTTCAGTGCCGAAGCTCGGTGTGCAGCTGCAGTGCGAGCTGCAGACCGAGATCTTCCATTGGAGCCCCGGGCAAGAGGCCATGAACTGCCGACCCCTTGCATGACAAAGGGCACAAAGATCTGTGGCAGGGACACCCAGAGACACAGCAGGAGGTGACTACCCAAGACTTTCACCTGATTGTACTCCAAGAGTATAAAAACACTCATTTTCTAAGGCCCCTCCTCGGACGCACCCAGCTCCAACTATTTTCTTATTGCATCATGATTAAACTTTTGTAAGGATTGAGACATCTGAGACTCTGCTATGGGAAACCTGGGGTCGAGCCGGTAACAAAACCTGATCTGACTTGTGGAAGAGTGGGGTGTGTAGCTGGAAAGGGGCTTCACTCATAGCTCAGGTGGTATGAGAGGGACTGCCAGAGTGGCTCCTGGATTGTTAGATAGGGAAGTTTCCTTAACACTCTTTCAGTGCCCAACCACTCTCTGGGTGAAGAATCTTTTCCTAGTATCTAACCCAAACCTCCCCTGACTCAGAGTCATGCTATCCCCTCAGGTCGCGTCACTGGTCACCAGAGAGAAGAGATCAGTGCCTGCCCCTCCTCTTGCCCTCAGGAGGGTGTGGAAGACCACAGTGAGGTCTCCCCTTGGTCTCCTCTTCTCCAGGCTGAACAAGCCAAGTGACCTCAGCTGATCCTGGCATGGCTTCCCCTCAAGGCCCTTCACCACCTTCATTGCCCTCCTTTGGATGCTCTCTAACAGATAAATGTATTTTTTATATTGTGGTGCCCAAAGCTGCCCCCAGCACTCGAGGTGAGGCCGCCCCAGGGCAGAGCAGAGCGGGACAATCCCCTCCCTTGTCCGGCTGGCGATGCTGTGCCTGATGCCCCCAGGACACACTTCCTCCTCCTGGCTGCCAGGACACTGCTGGCTCATGTTAACTTTCCATTGACCACGACCCCCACGTCCCTTTCCGTGGTGCTGCTCTCCAGCATCTCGTTCCCCAGTCTGTCCGTACACCCAGGACTACCCCGTCCCAGGTGCAGAATCTGGCATTTGTCTGTGTTAAACTTCATACGGTTGGTATGAAGTGTGCAGTAAACAAAACTGGTTTCCAGGGCCCTGAGAACCATAATTTCTGTGTTTTCAGATCACCACCATGGACTCTCTATCTCCCTTGCTATTTTTGGATGGCTCTGTAAAAGTTAATCAACATAAAACCATACAAAGTGCCCACTGAGTCCAACAGATAGGAAGGAGTAACTGCTTTAACAGCTTCTCATTTACAATGCCATTGAGGAGAAACACAGAAATCCAAGTCTGAGAAATGGCTGAAATCTAAAACAGTCTTGCTGAATTGTGCAATTTCAGATGAAAGATTAAGATAAAACTTTACTGTAAAACATTGGTATTCATTGCAGATGATTTGTTCATGGTGCCAAATCAGTAAACTCCATTGGATTTCTTTTTCAGCCGTTTTGTCCTGTCAAAAACTGGGTCATCTTGTTTCTTACACACACTCTAAATTTCTGGCCGTGGAATTCTAATGCCCAAACAACGTACGTAGCTTCTGTATGGACTAAGACCTAGATGGAAAAATGACCAATTTTCTGCTATTACAGTTACTACATGGTAGTGAAGGAAACAGAAACCTGAGATTTTATTGCTGGCTATGTGAGAAGGATGTATTTTAGTGTGTATGGGCAGGACAGCTGAACGGAAAGAACATGGTTTTTCCAAACAAGGGGATAAAAGTTGTATCTCTCATCTCGATTCCTCTCTCTGACTGGAGAAATCTCCTGCAGCCTTTCAGATTATTTATCTGTAAAATGAAAAGAAATGGTTTGTTTTCCTTCTAGGTCTTTTAGGATTTGTAGCAAGCTGAAGTGTTAACCATACCACTGGTCTAGCAAATTATGCATGAAAAATGATGGGATTTCACTGAGCTAAAACTGCTATAATCCAGATTGTGTTATACATTACAGAGACCTGTGCTTCAAAGACCCACTATTTAATTTCTGGAAGAACTGTCAGTTATTTTCCTTTATAAAGGAAAATGAAAGTAAATACATTTTAAAAATAATATTGATAATGAATAGGTTATTTTGTCACTGACCAGATCCTAGACATGCATCTTTCAGAATACCTTCAAACTTTTAGCCCTGCTTTGAGAAAAAGCATTGAGCAGATGGCCTTTAAACACCTCTAGCAACCTAAATATTTCTATGATTCACTCGACTGACTAATTTTGGTTTAAAAGGGTAGAAAGCCTATGCCCGTTTTTCCTTACCTAAGGATGACAGTCCTCAGAGTTTGTAAACTGAGCTATTAAATGAAGCATGGGTATTATAACCCCATCATACTTGAAGGTTCACACCACACTAGGAGGTTAAATTAGCCCCCCAAAATTGACAGAAGTGATTTTTGTATGTTCATGAATCAGAAAAATACTCAAAAATTATTTCTATAAATAACCAAATTCAATTTAAACATGAAATCAAAGATGAAGAAAACCTGGTTTCAGTTTAAGTTACAGAACAATTTCTTAAAATAATATGAACTCAAACATTTATTGGTATTGCTAAATTGCAACAAACCTACATGCGAGGGAGTGGAGTGTACCATAAAGAAATAAAAAATAAATGTCATTTGTTTTCACCTAAGAAAATAAAAGAGAATAAGACTTACTAAATAAAATGTGTTTCTATAACACAGAATTCTGTGTAGCTCTTTACCATATTACTAATTTTTCCTGTTAGATAACCAACATCACTTTGAGTATAAAACACCAAGAGACAGCTATAATCTTCTTCACTTTCTAACTCAGGTCAAATATTTGTGGAAGGAATGTGTCTTCAGATTATAAAAATACATTTGCATTATAGTTTTCTGTCAGTTTGATAGCAGAATGAAGAAAATGTTAACCTGATCACTAAAATTATGCTTTTATTCAAAATGTTACCAGAAAGATTCATTTATCTATCTGTATCTTCTGACATGATAAGCAATTAAGTAAAATAATTATAACTTATAATTGGAATTATTATTTAATTTCAAGGCTAAATATTCAGATGAAGCTCTTCATTATGTAACTTCTGCTACTATTTCAATTGTTTTGATGGAGAGAAATTTACGAATACCACCCTAACTTTGTGAAAATCTTCAAGGAGATTTACCACCATGAATAAAAATGTAAATGCGGAGACCCTCATAGAATAAGAGTAGGAACTGCTGACAAACCTGAAAATTAATCATTGCAGAAAAAGATTCTATAGGTATTCTCTTTAATAAGTCTCAAACTTACGAAAGCTTAAGTCTGAGCTCAAATCTAAAATTAAGTTACAATAAATTAGGAGTTTAGTTCCTGATCATTGTTTTAATTTGCAATTTTCTCCACCTAACTCTGATATGTATGCACTAAGTACAGTTTTGCTCAGATTTCAAGTAAAATTCATGCTCTGCATGACTGTGTCAGTCTTCATCTCCTGGGGGTCAGAGACGGTGGCCTGCGTGTGAGAGCATGTTTTTGGCTCATTGGTAGTGCCCTGTGGTTCATTGAGAGTGCCCTGAAGAATGCAGTCTACCACAAATGATTAGCTGATAATTTTACTGCGACTTTAATGATAGTTGATGACTTTCATAAATAGCAGGTCCTGGAATAAGGATCAGCCATCATATGATTAAAGGCAAATTCTTAGTGTTTGCAGAAGAAAACCAAAACTGAACCAGCACACATACAAAATATTTGCAATTTTGTGGCCCAATGCAAAAATATTAGGTTCTTTAAAGCTTATACTATTTTGATCTATCACTTATAAGCAGCTAGTTTTGGGCATGGTCATTAAACATTTGAGAATGAACTTGTTTTCTGGAAAAGTAAGTTCATGAAATTGATTCTTGTTTGGAGCTTAAAACCCCAGTGTTTTGTATTCTCTATACACTGACTGAGATCTCCCATATTGCTTTCACTCTCAAAAATAATCCCACTCTGACAGGTTGCCTTAATCTCAAAAAATAATACAGTAATAAAACCATTGTTGGTATAACATTCACATATATTCCCTTCCACCTTTTTTCAATAATGCCCAGATTCTTTAGATCTTGGGGTTTTGTGTTCCATCATTTTGTTGTTGCTGCTGTTCGGGGGTTTTGTTTGTTTGCTTGTTTTAGTCCCTCACCGGTAGTCTGAAAGGTTTGCATCAATAGCCTTCAGAACCTCATTACAGCGTTCTTGTTTCAGCTGACAGAAATGTCTGATGGACACTGAGGATGCTGCTGCCTTCTGTGTAGACCAGCTCAGGCAGAGAGACAAAAATACAGACATTGCTGCTTGTAGGCTACATACACACTTTCAAGGCAACAGAGAACCACGTACTAGGCTGCCCCCTTCTTTCTGCAGGGCATTACAGCAGTAATTACTTGCCAACAGTGTAGTTGTGCCTAAGCCCTGACACCTGCCTGAGCTACATCAGGAGCTAAAATTTCTACTTCTTCAGCCAAAGGACTAACACAGAAACATCAGAGGAGTTCTAATTAAGCTGTGGTATAAACAAGGCACATAACCATACAGGCAATGCCATTTGCCCTAAACATGACAGAATGATCGGTGAAAAGTGGCATTTAGATCTGTTCCAGAAGAAACCTGAATTACACCGCCTGCTCTTTCTGGGGTGGCTTTCCAATAGTCTCACTGACTTCACTCTAAGAACAATGCATGTATACCGATAAAAGAGGGTTGCCACAGTCTGTATTTCAAGCAGTAGTCCAGGGATGTGAAAATCAAATTGAAGTTTGGTTGAACAACTCAACAATTTTACAACACTCCTTGTTGTCCCAAACTTACCACATAGGAGAAATATACTACTCGCACCTGGACTGTATTGCATGTGTGAGCAATCCATTTGTCTTAATCCTTTTCTCTAGTCCCTTATTCACCAAGAGTCCTTTGTGAGACAAACATAATTGTCATTATTATATATACTGTTGTTGTTTCATTGAACATATTGTTATTGCTATATTATTGTTATATTGACAAAGTGATTGCTAAACCACATTAGAGCAGTATTTATGGCTTAGCATTCTAACCATTTCTTTCTCCTGAAATCTACTGGAAAAATAATGGCAGGGAAGCTACACTGAGGTCTCAAATCCCTTTCAGGCCATCAGGATCTTTACTGGAGGACTGAAAATAAGATTATTATCGTAAGTATATTTAGTACATGTGAATTTCTCATCAGATAGTGGTCAGAGGCAAAATTAGCTTTGAAACAAGTCAATACTTTAAAGAGTCGGACATGTAGGAGAATGTTTAAGAAATGCCACATAAATTAAATACAAAGCTTAATACATTTTCAAATTGTTGGCCTGCCTGTGATACAATTAGTAAAGACATTTAAGTTTATCCATAATGGTACAGTTTTCTCAAATATCACTGTTTCCTTCTGCAGGAAAGAGAGAGAAGTTAATTTAAGAGTTGGTATTCATTTTTCCCAAAACATATAATTCTGTATACAAAAAAGATCCACTCCTGAAACACTAATGCACAGAAGAATAATTACATTAGGGATGTCCTGTCTATGTTAATACTGGACAACCTAATTAATATGTTTATTTATTTCAATAGGGTAACATTTCTCTAAGTTATGAGAACATCAACCAGTCGAAAGACAGCTAAAGATTATGACGAAAATGAAGCAACATCACTATTACTGGCTATGAGCAGCTTGCAAAATGGAGATTGGAGGCAGGAACAAAGGTGCTAGTGTGGCTGAGGTATTACGCTGAAAAGGAAAAACAAAGTTTGATCCAATGCGTAAATGGACTGGAGTAAGTGGAGAAGCAGAAGTGAAGCAGCTTTAAAAAATTATTCACAGTATCACAAGGAAAAAAATACACGAAATTGAATGGTATTCTTTTTGACTTTGGCTTAAGATGGAAGTTCTTCTTCAGCATGTCATCTGGACAGTATAGGCTAAATTACAGATAGATTTTAGGTAGGAAGACGTTACAAACAGATTAATCGAGGACATAGAGAGTCTGTCTACTGCTTATACAAGACCCGGCAGAAAGCTACAAATGTGTTTTACCCACGGAGGAAGGATATCTGGGAGTATCTCATCCCCTGGAAGAGCAGTACTCAGCTAAAATGAAGTTCACGACAGAGTGAATTCCAGGCAACATCCAGAGCCTGAACGCCAGTGCGCTGCACAGTGCGCGTTTCTTGTCCAGATCAGCAGGAGTCTGCTTTCCTGCAGGCTCCATCCCTGCTTGTATGGGTCCTTCAGACTGAGGACATCTCAGCCAAGAAATCTGGATGCTCCAATTTCCTTCCATCTTATATTACTACTCTCAAAGGACCTGTCAGAAGTTCTTCTTAACCATGTCAGTGAAACAACACAGCATATTTGTCTCAGTCTTTGAGAAATTCAGTGAAAGTTCCCCATTTTCTAAATCCTGAATTCTGCTGCTGCTGAATATATATGTATTTAATATGGAATCAACATTTACGTTGACTAGTCTCTAATATCCTGTAAAACTGAAAGAATCACAGAACATCAGAGAATCTGGAATGAAGACATTGGCTTCCATTTCTTGCTTCATCTCTGGCTTGTCAGGCAAACTTGGGCAAGTCATTATTTCTCTCAATGCTCTACAGTCCACTTCTACAAAACAGACGTGCAAACAACCTAAATACAAATACCACAGACCTTTAAGATAGGACAATTTCTCCTTAACTGCGTAACATTTGCCTAAGAATGAATCCTTTCCTCCCAACAACCAGTACCTAAAAAAGGGTTAATTCAAAAACACCCTCAGAAACCAGAGAACTACAGGTACTCTTGATACCCTGAACATGTAATATTTATAACAGTCATACAACTTTAATTTTACTTCTTTGCCTTAGAAAAAAAAAGAGTGCAATTTTTCTAAGCAAAGCACTGCAGAAAAAAAAAAAAAATGAAGCGCTCGTTAGTTTGGAATTTTCCATTCCTTTTTGCTTCTGCCTGAAAGGCAGAGGACTGTGGGGGTTTCATAGTGGAAAGAATTTAGGCCTGTCTCCCTTTGACTTGCAAATTTTAGAAACAGTGCTCTATCCATCTAACTGGTTGGCAAGGATATAATATCCCTAAAGCCAGTCATGAAGCATTGTCTCCTCTACCTCCTCCCTCCTCAACCTTCAACTTGTTTCTAAAAGCTCAGTGCGTGCAGAATTTACACTCATAACAGTGGTGGTCACTAGTGTCACTATAAAGTGTCAGGGTAACAGCAGTTAGAGGTCTGGCAGTGATACTGCCATAAACTCGGTATTTCCTTGGGCAAAATGATGTCTCACCTGTTAAAACTCATGCTGGTGCAAAATATGAGTTTTAACATCAAATGCATCAAATACCACAATTAAAAAACAATATTTCCACAATATGGCCTACCAAGTGGTAAGATATTTTCCCATCACATTTTCAGCACTATATCGGTATGCATTTATATGTCCTCTTTTCATATTTTAGTTTAGTGTAGGTAGTAGAATAATAAATAAAAAAATATAAATAAAATACTAAATAAAATATATAATCAAAAATATACTATCATTGAATTCACTTAAAAAGCTCTTCAGGAAAAAAAAATTCTGAATCAATTCCATCTGTTGTCCTCAAATCATACAGGAGTTCTTCCACTGTGCTCATCACAGCAACTATATATAAAAAAAGCACTTGTCCAGTATATGCTTGTGGAGTTTTTTTCCTTCTTTTGACTGACTTGTGCTTTGAAAAGCAGATTTTCTGGTGAAGGATCTAATTAAAGAGACAAGCATGTCTAAGCTAAATTTGTGTACATTTTTAAAATTGCTTGATTAGACATAGGAACAGGTAGGACTGAAGGAAAACCTGCATATTTATTGTGTCACAAACCCCCCTGTACTTTCAGGGGCAAAAGGTAATGTGTACCTAAAATCCCATTTGTACATGTTGCTCTCTCAACTGGACATGACCTCTGAATGTAAAAAGGCAGGTTGGTGCAGACATTATCTCCCACAGGGGGTAACGGTGGGCTGCTTATCATCCCATCAACCTCAAAGCCTAAGTCACATTTGACATCAAACTAATGTCGCTGAAATGAATGACATTCGCCTATTAGATGGTGCTCTGAACCAGATAAACTAGAAAACTCAGGTAGGACGATGGGGCCATAGAGGAAATACTGGCACTTTGTTTAACAGCTACTGTGCTCACATCAGTCCATGTCATAGAAGGAAAATAACATTAATACTTCAAAATTCATGTGTCATTTCATCAAAATCCATGTAAAGGCAACAGGAATAGTTAAAGACATAGTCTTTCTATTTCATTACCTGTGCTTACACACTACTAGAGTTTTGTATGCACCTAGTTGTTCCAAAATAAAACAAGATTTTTAGCACAATGATTAGAAAACCATCTGAAATGCACAGCACGTTTTGTGGAAAATCTCACTGTGGCTTCATATTAGGTGTTAGAAGTTCTCTTGTACAAACTATCAGATAGACTGCTCTCAATTTTTTAAGAGCGTGAAATAAAAGTCCTACAGCAGAATCAAACCAAGCTCACAGTCCCATTTTCCAGTAATGTTAATGGACAAGGTATGGCAAATCAGCAACAAATGGATCAGCAGAGCAACCTTATCAGTAAATCACTTGCTACACTCTAAACAGTTGCCTTTCAAAACGTTGCTTGCATTACTTGAAGAGCTATATTGATTTTATATCTATCCCTGAACTTGTCTGTGTTTAAGTTTAGAGTCTGGAAATAACAGTTAGCTTTTAATAAAGTGCTATTTATACAATCATACTGCAAACAAGGCTGAATTTCACACATACACAAGTGATAACCTGCCTTCCTCCCTTCCAAAGCAAGGAGAGTACTGACAGCTATGAAAAGATACGTCTTTTTTCTTTTTTTACCATTTTCGTGGCATTGTCTATGTTTTTATTTCCTGCTATGGATCAAAGAAGGAACACCTAGTGGCTTTGTTTCTTCTCTCCTATTAGCAGAAAAGAGTAATCTTTACATAACCAGTAATTTATTTACTGACATTTGCAAGTTCTGGGGCTAAAATGATTCGGGCAATTCAATTACGCTTTTTTTCTTTGCAGCACAGTTCTGGAGATGTTTTACCTTTGGAAATTCTTCCAGGTTTATTATCTTTTTTTTTTTTTTTTCTTTTAAATGCTCACAGTGGCATCCTGCCCTTTTGCTAGAACAGGACTCAAGGCCAGGATTCAGCTGTTGAGCTCCCTGCTTCAACTGGCACTACTCCATTACCATTTTGTGCCATGTTGCCTGTACACCAGGCGGCCAGGAGAATGGTAAGATAGCCAGTTAAGCATAAAAAAGTGAAGAGATACCAGAACTACTTACACTCAGCCCTAAAGTGTCCATAATTTGAGTCTAGAGAATGCTGAATATTCAAATAATATTAGCAACATTTTACAGCATTTGACTGTACATCATCTTCCAAGGTTTTACAATGAAAACATCTCATTGTCATAATCTGCGCATCTCCATTGCCCAGCTCCATCCACTCTTGCCAACAAACACATATTAAGCATTTTTTCCATGCAGCCTGCCCTAGGTTAACCAATTAACAACATAATTAATTTAGTAGTGAATAATATGGCTTTGATATTGTGTCGCTCTGTACTGGGGAAGCCTGGCAGCTAAAGGCCTAAGGAAAATAGCAACCCTTCTGTGAAATCTCCGTGGGGACCAAGTCCAATGGGGTCAGGAGCATTACTGGCTCTGACAGAGCAGGACACGCCAACAGGCAGCAACGGGCCTGAGCAAGCGTGAATGATGTGTCTATTTGGCAGCTTTTCTGGAGAAAACAGCTTTGTAATAAAGGCAAGGGAAATATGAAAATCACTGTATCCTTCTGCGACAGGTAGATTTATGATGGATCTGCCCTTGGCCTGGCTCTCTGATCTCCACCGACATCCTTTGGAGAGGAAGCTCTGGCGAAGGAAGGTTCTTCAGGGAGGGTTTGTACATCTCTCTGCACACAAGAGAGAAGCTGCCTTGCTCCCCAAGCACTGGCCTGATTTCAGAATCCAGGTTTGTGGGCAAGGAGTCAAGCCAGAGCTGCTGCAGGGAAGTTTTAGGGAGACTGGATCTGACCCCTGTTGGAGGGGGTATGTCAATCAGTGTTTGTCAGAGGAATTACAGCTGGGTAGGGCTTTAGACAGTAGAACCGCACAGTGTAAAGTGCCTGGACCTGCCACAGAGCTGGCCTTTTAACTATATATTGGGTTCAACATTCATGGATGATGGGATTGAAGATCTACTTCTGAAGTGACAGCCAGGTGACATAGCTGCACATGAAAGGAAGCTCAGGGCCCAGTCAGGGAGAAAGGCAGGAGCTGCACAGGAGCTGGAGCCATGGTAGAACCTGTCAGAGCTCAGGAGAGCTGCTGTCTGTCCAGGCAACAAAAGCAGTTCTTGAAGGAACGTGCCACAGATTCCTTCTTCTGTCCTATGTCACCTTATCCTGAGGACCAGTTTGAACATTACAGAAGGGAAGACTGTAGAGGCACTATTGGAAGGATAGCTAAATTAGTAAAAAAATTAAAATTAAGCTTTGGTAAAGGACTGGGTGTAATATGTTATCTTCGGAAAGATGGCTGGAAAAAAACCCCACTAATCTCTAATCTGAGGAAAATTAAAAACATGCAAGATACCCAAAGATGGATTTCAAACACTTAAATGGGGGATTGATGTTATCAAGAAGTGAAGAAGCAGAGGTAAAAGATGTAGCAAGTGATAGATTAGATACAGACCCTGCTACCTGGATCATGGTGTATGTGGCATGACAGATCTGCTGGATTTTCTGTAGCGTGACCATAATGTCATTTCAAATCCAGAGGAGGCTAAAACCACTTGTTTTTTCCTTATTTTGTTTCTCTGAGGCAGAGTAACATGACTGTGTGTAGGAGAGCCTTCTTGCTTGTGTTAGGAGCATCAGTAAGGAGTTCTCTGAGAGCTGAGGAGAAGAGGCTGCCTTTGTCTCAGCACCTAAAAACTGGAAGTTCTTTCGACATGTCCCTCGTACCTTATAAAGTCCCAGCCTCAGGTGCTTCCACCCATTTTCAGAAGCATGTTGCACTATACTCTGCCCTTTCCCTGAATTAATCATATGCACAGTCTTTCCTCCACTACACACCCTGTAAGCTAAGAGAATAAAATTTTGTTCTACTTCTCAAAGGTTTACAGCTCAGTCAAATCAAAAGCATTTTTCTCTAAAAAAACTAGCAGCACCCCTCCTTCATGAGAGCTATTTCCATGCCAATTTCAAGTTTCTACCTACAGCTGAACAAGCTGTCAGAGTCCACAAATATTCTCTGTAAATGTGGAAAAGTATGTTTTTTCTTGGCCCATACCAGAAAACGGCTCAACCCATGTTCAGACACAGGGGATTCCCAGGTAGGTATGCAGCAGGAGTATTTTTAGCCTGCAAGTGAACACTCTGGCAAGTTTTAATTGACTGAAACCAGGAAGTTCAAATGAAAACTACTATGCAAGTTCAACATGTAATGCAATCCGTAAGAGCCTATAATTGCATCTGAAAATTTGCTACTGACCCTTGCTTCAAATAATAACAGCAAACAAAGGGTGTTTGAGAAAATGAGCTTTGTTTTCATGTTTGTTTTGCATGCATGGCAGAAGTTGCACATTATCAGTTTTACTCTTCCCTGTGCAGAGGCATTCACTTGCTCAGCTCCTGCCATTTGTTCAGGCATTGCAGGCAGTAACCAGGAGGAAAGACCTGTTTTAAGGTTCAGGATAATATGATTTAAAGCCACAAAATGCAGCAGCAAAACAAATGGATGAGTTCTAAAAATCCTGCAGTCCTCGTGGGCCTTGGATTGCCACTGCTTGCTCTGCAGTATTGAAAATCAGGCCACCTACTTATGTCCTAAAAAGAATTAAAACCTAATTGAGGCATCTTCCTTGGAAAATCCTTGCCATCACCTTTAAGCCTTAAGTGATTCTACTCCTTAAAAAGCAGATCAAACCAGCAAAAATGCTAACCCTCACCTAGCAAACAGTAAAAATACCTTGCCTTTTCAGAGACCGCTCGCACTCAGATCCTGTCTGACATTTACCTCATGCAATGTGGTCTAAGGTGAAGAAGGGAATATTTTTTCCCTCCGTCACAATTTCAATTTTTCATTTCGTGTGGAAAAAAAGTCATAAGTAAAATTCTGTTTCCATTGAATGTTATACAGGGTTTTAAGTGAGAAACCAAAGGAGTTAATGTACATCTAAAACCAAATCAGCATATGCAGGAACTAAAGCATGTGAGAAGTCCTGAGATACTTGTTTGCTTATGTTAATAACTTAATTTATTTATGTGGGCTGTATGCTTCCTTTGGTAGACAGAGCCAAGACACAATTTATAACAGATGCAGCATAATAGAGTCCATCTATCCTTCTCTGATAAAATAATAGTAAAGATACATACAACCTTTTCTGCTTGGTCATTTTCATTACTTCTGATATTACGGAAAGCCTAAACTAATATTAACTTCTGTATTATGTATGGTTATTCCTAACATGGTATATCACATAACCTTAGAAAACCTCAGAGAACTGTAAGCCAGAAATAATTAAAAACCGATGTAAAATAACCTCAGTATTGTTCTGCATTAAGTTGTTTTCTTATATTCAAATATTTAAAATTCTAATATCTAACAGGAATATGCACAACTTTAAGAAAATACATGTGTACATATGTGTGTATATATAATTAAAAAATTAAATTTACACTCCTAAAATTAATAAATCCATCCTATTAGTGGCAGTTAACAGAATTTGCTGGACTCATTCTTTTCAATGGCAAAGCTGAACACACTTTCAGAGTGATAATTTCTAGGGTTAATTGTCATAGCTTCCTTGACGCAATCTTCTCCACCAGCTTTATTTTATCTGCCAGAGCACCAATATGCCATGATTAGCATAAATTAAACTAAATAAATTCAGTGGGTTACTATATTATTTTATGCTAATCCATTTATTTATTTATTTTTAAACATTTCAAGGTTAGGGATGGGTGAGCACTGTGATGGCGAATTCCTTACACCAGCTTGTTCAAATTCAGCTCAGAAGTGCTTTAAAACTGTGTGATTTTTTTTCAAAAATGTTAAGGAGAAAAAATTCGGTGTGAAAAATGTCGTCAAGTACAAACTGCTCTATCATTACATACTGACCTTTTACGGATGTACTGATGGCATGCTACTGTGAGGCAAGGAGCTCAATACATGCAACTCAACAGCACAGAGCAAGGGAAAAAGAAACTCCAAGTAAATTGGCTTGCATGACTCACATGAGAGGCTTTCCTGGTGTTAATAGATGTATCCTGACCTCCTATTGCCCCAAGTAATGTTCTTTCAGATTTTAGAAAGGAGTTTGCACATCTCGAACAACTGGTTCACGCCAGCTGCCCACAGCATTACTCACAAAGGCCCTCCTTGTGACTCTGCTGACAACACGTAAACTGGAGACAGCTGGAGAATGGGGCAGTGGGGCACATGATCAATCAGCTGACCGTTCGGCTGAGTTGGTGCCTCTGTGGTCTGAAAGGAAATTTTCTCAACAGAGATGTGAAGAGCACATGTAGCCTGTTTATCCGTGACTGACTCTCTCCTCAGGAGAAGGTCTAACTCCAAACTATAGTCAACCAATGTTTGATAAGACCAATTGTTCAAGGTAAGTATACAATGTTCCATCCTATCTGCCAGCACAGCGTGTGCAAACACGCTGTACCACATCATGTAGAAATGAAACCAGCAGTGAGATTCACAAAACGCTTTAATTTGCTTCTTGCACATGACAGCACGTAAAGACATATGCTGTTCTGGTTTGTCAAGTGTGCATCAATGTAAGAGTTGATGGGTACAGAAGCAGACCTTAAAGGAAATGGAAAGACAGGATGAGATTTTCGTCAGAGAGTTTTAATGAAGTAGGTGGGTAGAATAGCAGAAGTAGAAAAAAGATGGTGAAATTGTAATTATTCCAACTGCTCTTGCACAAGCACTTCAGCTTTTCATTTATTGAAGATGTTAAAATTCTTTGTTCTCTATTATCAAATTTAAAAATATTTTCTTGTTTTTCCAGTTACATATAAGACCAATTGTGACTCTTACTTCTGTTCCAAAGAAAATGAAGAAAGAGTATGACAGTACAGATAAAGATGAGACACAACCCCTGTGTAGGCAGGGACAGAATTAAACACAAGGGTCCAGCCAATAGCAGGAAAAACAAAGGCCATGTCCAGAATGCACAGTTAAGATAAGAAAATGCAAATTTTAAGTGCCCAGGATAGAGAACAGACAAATTGATCACTTAAAGTATGTCTGTATAGTCTCTGCCAAATTAACTGATAGCCACAGGCATCTTTTATGGTCTTTGCTTAAATTAAGTGCCAAAGTGGCAAATGATCTCCGTGTGTTCTGAGTATTTCACAGTAACAGAAAACAGATGAAGAAAACATCAAATAAGAACAACATCCCACTAATAACTTACAATTTCTACTAGCCATTCAAAAAGCAGTGTTGCAAACTGACGAGTCCTGCCGGTGGACTGGCTGGTCTTACCATATGTTTCTTTTTTGTGTATCACAAGAGCTAATGTTTATAGGGCAGGAAACATACATGACAGCCCCTTCTGCCATCCAGAAGTCTATGCCAGCAAGAATTTGAACTCAAAGTCTTCAGTTTGGAAGTCAGAATGGACAGCAAGGAAGGGTTAGGCCTTTACTTGGATCTTCTTCATTTTCAGGGCTCATATGCTGTGGATGCCAAGTCTCAGAGAGGTCTCTTGTTTTTCTGTCCACGAGGCTGCTCCTTCCCCAAACCCAGCAGACAGATGTGAGCCCTCCCTACTGCTAAGTCAGTGGGCAACAGAGACGAGTGCTCTGGTTAAAGTTTGTGAGATCAGCACCACAGCAGTCAACACCTCCATGAATTGCATGAAAACTGTTGTCAGTAGTAACTGTTGACTACAGAAACCCGTTTAGAAATATGTATGAGTTTAAAGCACTTGAAAAAAGGGCAGTTAAAAAAAAGCATGAAAGCAGATACCGGATGCATTGTATCACATAAATCATAGTAGCTTTCCTTCACAATGATTTTCAAGATGATATCTGAAAGGATCAAAACCTATAAGCATTAAGAAGGGTGTTAGATGCTGAAAGCCATCAGAATCCCTTGTTCTATCACTCTGAATACATTATTGCATCTCACTTTCTAATGCTGAAAATGGATAGATTTTCAGATAAAAATTAGGAGTAGCTGAATTGCATTCCCTGTCTGGATTCTTGTAATGTATGCATTTTCATAGTATTTTGTGCAAAGCATTCGGGGAAAAAAATCGCATATATTTATGGTCAAATTACTGGCAGCTTAGCTTTGCAAATGCTGTAATTTAACTGTTTAACAGTAAATTATATTTACAGTTTGTAATGTAAATAAATTCTTTTTAATTCAAATAATAGTAAATAATATGTGTATAATAGAAATTCTGTTTAACAATGAAAGACTATTTTCACAACAGATAAAATTTACTTATTTCAGCTTGTATTTATCGCTAAACAGTCTCACAATAACAGAGATTGTTTCCAACTATAAATGTGTGTTAAAACATTTAACTTTAATAGGGGAATCTTGTCATATTGACGTACAATAATAGAATGTCATAAAATCCTATTCCAAATTGCAAAGTCAAGCATAAAAATTAACTTTATATACTAAGGAGGACAGGTTGAAATTACTGCTATATGGTCAGAAAGTAAAGCACTGGTTAAAATTTTGATTCTGCTTAACGTATTTTTAAAAAGAAATTCTAAATTTTTTTTATATTTCTAAAAGAATCAGAAAGAATTTAGGCTTCAGTTCTGCCAGGATGATCTCTGCTAACAAATGCTGCTACCCTATCAAGCTGTTCTGACTTTAGTCCTCTAGGGTGTGCAGAGGCAGACAAGTTTGTAAGATAAGGGCCCTTATGTTAAAAATTCATAGGAAAGGTCATGTTTCTACCATTTCTGAAGTGCTGAGCAGATCAATGGAATGCACAAAACAAGACAGAAAGACACAGAAATTGTTTCCTGCTGACTGGCACTCCTGGAAGCAGCACTTGGGAAACACAGAGGGTTAAGGATTGCCACCACTACCCAATTTTGGGGCATTCTTTGCTTCTGGCCTGCGACAAAGAGAGGTCTGGAGACAGAGAGTCCCTATTCCACTTGCAGGAGCAAGCACATGGATACCTTCAAAGGCCCCTAATGAAGTCAACATGCTGAGCTCAGCCAAGATAATGCACTTCTTAAAAAACAGGACACAGTTATGTGGGAACCTTCTAGCGAGCAAGCAAGGGTAAACCTCTGGTAATCCATTCCCTCTGGTGCTGGCCAAAAGCCTTTGTGCCACAGCGAGGATGGCCATGCCCAGAGCAAGGGGTTCCTCACCAGGCACGGAGGGCTCAGTTTCAAAGCCCACACTGACCAACACAAAAGGAAACACTGAGCTGTGCAACACTCCTCTGCTTCAGGTCCTCTGGCGTGAACGTGGCCATACTAACCCCTGCCTAGTCTGGGGCTGCAGCCACTCCCCCTGGAAGTTTTTCCCTTTGGATTAAGTCCTCAATGTATACCTTTTTGTATCCAGCAGAACCTGACCCTGAATTCCAATGGCCAGCAATAAGAAAGTCACAGCAACACAGGGTTTATCTCACACAATCACAATTACCCTTTTGATACTTTTCTTTCATTTATACCGGAGACTCTTAGCTTGCTCTCTATTTCATCTGCTTCCCAGAGACCAAATTTACCTCCCTTAGCAATGTTTTGCCCCATAAATGAACACTTTGTGATAGATGCGCTACTATACCTTACACGTGACATTTCCTGTAGAGCAAAAAAGGCTCTTAAAGGGACTTTGTGACTTTACCCTACTGAAGCTGAAGAAGCCCAGATATAATTAAGGATGGCAGTTGGCTGGCAGTCCCTCAACAGCAGCCGCACCACGTCAGTCCTTTTAAAATCAGCAAAATAAAAAGCAGGTCATTCAGAACTGTGTTTTGGGGCCAGACACTTGCAAGAGAACTGAAAATGATCTAAACTCACAGCCTGGTACCACTCAAAAGTACACCACAAAATAAAACACACTTATTGATGCTTTAGAAGCAGAGATCATCATAATTGTATTTCTGAAAGCTCTGAATAGTATTTTCTGAGATTTTCCTCTTCCTGTATAGCCAATGGTTTTATAAAAGGCATTTTGTTTAAACCATATCTATTATATACTCACGTATTCTTTTGAGGATTACCTGAGCTACCTTAACTCACGTTAAATAATATTGCATTCAACACACATCCCCACTGAAGCTGATACAGGATTAGGTACTAGCTACTATGAGGACTAGCATCAGAGTCTGACCCTTACTACTGGAAAACTCAGCCAGCATCTTACCCTCACAAAGAACCCAAAGGGCTTTACAGATTGAATATGCAGCAATTGATCACTCAGGCTGAGGTGTCCTCAGAAATCTCTCATCAGCTGTACATGAGGTATGCTAAGACTACAGCTAAGATGGCACATTTTCAAACATAAGCTGAAAATATCTAGAAGTCTTCTAAAATGAGGGACAGTCTAGCTATTAAGAGCAAAATCAGCTCCCATCTTTTAGCTGTTTTAAGTCACTGACAGCTGGTTCGGTCTTCCTACAAGTAGCTCTAGTTTATTTAAGAATGCTTCATTTTGCCTGCACCACCACTTTCCATTTGCTATTTCCTGCTTAAAGGAAAAAAAAAAAGGTAGCTCATTGAAAATGTAAATTATATAAATCCTGTATCAGAAAAAAAGTTAAAACACATAAGTCAAAAGCACTGTTTTACTTGTTCTACTAAACAAATTACAAGAGTTGAGACCCATGTGTCCACGTGCTGCCCCAGAGCTGTGCCAGAGCTCTGCCCACTACATCACACTACCAGCAAGAATGCTGCCGAGTTACTCCTTGCAGCTTTCTCTGCAATGGAAATATTCCTTGCAGATTCTCCTTTGTTTAGTCAATTTTCAGTCAACTGAATTTCCAAGTGGCCATGTTCTGGTGGATGAAAAAGATGTTTTCCAAGTGCTGCAGGGAAACATGATTTTATTTCTATATTTGTTTCCCTTGGAATTTAAAAATAAATGTGACCAACATCTCTATCATAGGTTCTGAAAGAAGCTAAATTCTAGACCAAGCTAAAAATTAATTTTAAAAACATCCATTTCTTCCAAGAGTGGACACAACAACTTTGTCAAAATAAGAAAGTGAGCAGTACCACTAAAGCGATGTGTTGTCCTGCCACTCTGCCTTGCGATTGCCTGGCTTTCTTCTATGCATTTAAAAATAGCGCAGATACTTTCACACAGAGCCTCTCTGCGATGCTTTTCATTTATCTGGTCCTTTGCACTTCCAGCTAACATCTAATGCAGGAGGTCCCAGCTCTGTTGTGAAGGCATCTGGTTCAGCTTCACAAGCGAGCAAGCTGTGAACTGCAGAGCGTGTGCAGGAGTCGCACTGCTGGACTTTAACAGCAATTTTCACTTAGTTCTCAGCACCCAGAAGCCACTTTGCATTCAAGTGATCCTAACTTAAGCATAAGGCATACAACGCTCAAAAGAAATAAAATGGAAAAAAGGGAAATGCTACTTCTGCCTGCACAGAGAAATCTGTTGGCAGGGTTGTGCGTTCCACTCCTGTACAAGAGACAAGGCAGCACAATTTTCATTAAGCTTCCTAACTGTGTCACAGCAAAACTGGAGCCATGCCACTGACTTATATTCACCCTCCAGTAGAGACGGCAGCTTGCTCCACCTCTTGTTTGACTTCAAGGATTTTATCCAGAACGGTGGCATTTTTTCAGTGAGAACTGTGCCTGCTAATGTCATGGTGGTCTAACAAACCCTGTTTATGACAAAAGAAAGAGTGTCTAATTATGGCACATTCCTGAATACAATGAATCAATCACAATCAAGGAGCAGGATTTGATAAAGTTCTGACACAAATTCTGTTTCAAAACTCGCTGTTTTCATGTGGAGTGGACACATGAAAATCAGGCTCTGTGGGGGAAAAAATTAACAAATCTTTGAAAAAAACCAAAGCTGCATAATCTGTGGTATTTCAGTTGGTCTTTATCCGCAAAATCCCAGATCTTTGTTTAAGCTACAAACAGACTATAAAAATCAGCTTGCTGGCCTCTCTCCTTATTATCCACATCCCTGCACAAATCAAATGAAGCTTTTGCTGTAAAGCTGATAAAAAACACCACACACATGAGCAAGCTGATGTATTTAAAAAGTGGTTATCATTTCTAATCCTTTCCTCTCTCTCCAGGGAATATCATATTTCCAAGGAACACACAAAACTCCACCACTGAGCACACATCAGCACTTATACTTGTTTTGATTAGGGATTTTCTAAAATAACAATGAATGAAGTAGTCTGGCATTATCGTTGATTTTTAGCACCTAGGGAAGCAGTATGACAGTCATCCAATTGTTTAAAATCAGTGAATAGCCAAGACCAGTTCTGACAAATATTTGCACTCATATAATCTATTTCAAAACCTCACAAAATGAACTACAGTACCTGGTTTGATATCAGGCGGATGCTTTTGCCATTTCTTTGTAGATAACCTCCTTTGTAGACCCCCATGTGTAACCCAGAACAAGAGAAGTGGTCACAGATGCTAAACTTATGCCTGAGCTCTCTTAGCAGGCACTGGGATTTGTTTGAGAATCAGGGTATTGACTGAGATGCTCTCCAGTTCCACTTCTTTGCCAAACAGAGCAAATTTCACTATCTAATGTAGACCTATCCAAATGATATATCTAGATCCACTCTAGACAACCAAGTTCAGATTCATGAAAGGTCGAATGCTCATTTCACACAGATGTAAGTATAGTCCTGCAACGTGCCACAAGCCGAGGAGTGACAACACTGGGAAACCAAGGTGGTGTAAGATCCAGGTCCTACCTCCTAGAATTCAGTTTTTCAAACTGATTTGTTACAGACTTGAGCCAAAAAACAAGAAGTCTGACTTACAACTTGTGCAGAGAGGTTTAAATGTCTCTCTTCACACTGTGCAGTGTAGAACTTTGTCCACACAAAGACCGTTTTACAAATAAAACTTCAGCCATGAGTTATGACTTTTAGACTCTTGAAAATACACACACACACAAAGAACATGGAACAGAAACAAGCACTTAATTTAACTGATAAATTTCTGATGGCTTCAGAATGGAGAAAGGTGCTTCTTCAGTGTGGGCTTGAGCACAGTGAGTCTTACATTCATGGCAGAGGTTTGTGTGTCAAACCACCACTAACATTTCACGTTGTGTGTGATTTTCAACTTGTGTCACACACCACATGCATTATGCTACTTAGATTCTATGAATTTAGCCGTGTCCTAAGAGCCTCCTCACCTCTTACATGAAGGCAGAAGGCCATTTACATTTACACGCATCCCAGGGAGCAGGGTGAGGTAACAGCCCGCTCCCTGCCAGGCAGTGGGTGACCTTGAAAACAGAAAAGGACAAGGAAATGGAGATGAATCGACTAATGCAAGAAGTCTTTGCTCTTCTTAAATTTTTAAGTGTTGGTAAAGAGCAGGAACAGCACTTTAGAAGTAGCCACAGAAATTTGGAAATTATGAAATACCAAAATAAAATTTACTCAATGGATTTAAGCCAGCAACATCTGTAGAATTTTCTCCTGTAAATAAGGTCCTCCTGTTTCAATTTTCTCTGATACTTCTTGTCTTTTTTTTTTTACATTAAAATATATAAAGCAAAAACTCAAGCCTGATTTGCTTCAGAAGCAGCACAGAAAAGTAGCTGTTTGAGAAAACTAAATAGAATTGAACATGGATATGTATTTTAAAGAAATGGAAACAAAACTGACATTAGAGAAAGAGTAAGCATGCATTCCAGCAAATTCTCCTCTCTTAAGCTAAAAGAAGTTGTCAGGGTTCTGGGGTTTTTTTTATTTGGCAATTTCTGTTAAACAAATAATCAGATAAAACAATTAAAAACAGAAGTAACACCTGTGTAGTCTGACATGAGCACAGACTTAAATCGGATTCAACCTTTAACAGCCACCCTCAGGTGCGTGAGGAATCATAGCAAGGTAATTCAAACACTGTTAGGCCAGTTTTCAATGGACTTCTGTCAGCTGAACAGCTGATAAAAGCCATCTGGACGATCAAATACTGCATAGTTCAAGACACACAAAGTGGTGAATATATGTAAGCCCAATCAGTCTGAATGACAGATCTGCCTCCTCACTGCCTAGTTTTTTGTTACTGTTTTTGACAGCTATATATATTCCATTTTCAAGAGTTCAGAAGTCCAGGCCCTATCTATATGGCATTTTTAATTCACATCTACACAAATGTCATGGTATTTCTCTAGGGAGAAAAAAATGTAGAAGCTGATTTTTGTGTCAGCTAATAAAATTATTGTATAGTTCATTCAATTATATTTCTTAGCCATGTATCTATATGGATACCTAACAGTTACAAGACAAATGACAGACACAGATAAGATAATGCAGTCTACACAAGCTGTCACTACTACCTGAAAAGATATGACTGAAGAAGTGGTATGGAAGAGGCTTGGTCTTTCACAAGGACCTAACAGGTTACCTCTCCTACCCCAAATGAGACAGCTGTGAATCACTAACAGTTTAGCTACACAAATCCAATGCACAACTGCCTTGTGATTTGAACAAGTATTGCCCTTTTCTATCAGATATTTAATACCAGAGAGACACCAGAATTTATATTCTGCCTGTAAGACACTTTCTCACCTATGAGAAACTTGGGATTATAGACCAACAGTATTCTAGATGCTAAAAACGGGCAAAAATGCTGGCTATTTGCATGGCAAACTTTTTCCATGGCACAGATTTGCTCTTTAATTGTGCTTTGATATACAGGTCTGCATTTTCAACTGCTCTAGCATTATCAGCCACCGAATCTTACAGTGGCTTGCCACACACATGCAGCATTTATGTCCTCTGCATGCCTATGACAATCCTCCCCTCAACCCTGCAAGTAACTTCCACTGATTTTGTGGAAAATTAGACACGTTGGAATTTTGAAAATGAGGGCAATTTTTAGGGCCTTAGACACATGTTTTAGAATATATTCTAGGACCCTGTTGTGGTCTTGTTGTGGAACGTGTTGTTCACGTTCATCATCCTCACAGTGTAAAGCGCTGCCTTGATAATAAGGAATGGAGATACAAGAACACATGCAAGTAGAACTGGTGTTGCAAGCAAAGACAAACACTTTATTGCAAACATCATGACCAAAACTCACACCATCTAATTCCATCTAAGATGTAGATCGACTTCTATTTGCAAGAAGGTCAACTAGAAAGTCTTTGCAGTTGATTCGTGCAGAAGATGACTCTCTGGTGAGCCTAGAGGCTCCCAGAACCTGTGCATGTGGAAAGACAGCTTGAGCTGTCTGATATCCATCTCCCATGTGCGGTAGTATTTAGGATAGGCAATCAAAAAAAGCATTTGAACTTGTCCAACACAAAAAAATCTTACCTGAATTAACTGTCACAATCTGAACAGACAAGATTTTGATCCTTCGTTAGCTGCATCCCTTAGACCTTCACTTGTTGAGGTGTAACTTGAGTCACAAATCACAGCAGAAGGCAGCAGCTTTATTTAGCACATACAATACATTGTTTGCAATGTAGCATTATCTACAGATTTTGGTTATGAATTAAAGAAGAAAAAAGTTTGCAAAAGCACAAATTTTCAGGACAGTTACTGGACAGGAATCACTGTGTATAGAATTTTTTAACCTCCAGGATGATAAAAATGTCAGAGAAAAAAAAAAATGAGAGCATGGTAATTTTCCTCATAAAAACTAGAGGTTATATGAAAAAAAGCTGAAAAAGACTGCGTGCTCAAATGGAAACTATCTCTTCTCCATTGATAATGTGATGTCGCCAGACACACTGCAGAAGATTAGAAGTAACCTGCAAGGTTTTATTACCTTTGATTTTTAGCTCGGTGCTACATAAAATTAATTTGTATTTTGCACTAGAAAATGCATGGCATAGGATTAATGATGGCAGTGTGGAAGAGAGGATTTTTTTCTCCTGTGGAAGATCTGTGAATTCTTCTCAGACCTCAAACAATACTAACAGCAAGAGAAAAATATCTGCTTTGCATTTTATGGTGCTATACAACTCACTAGAGGCCCAGTTTAGATCTTGCGTGCTTTCAAACTTCTGGTTACATAGCTAGACCTCATTGAGTCTGACCTTAGTATCAGATTTGATCTCTTAGAATGATAAGCAACTTAGCAGGGCATTTGGTAATTTCCCAGATCCTGAGAAAACAACAGTTCCCATGCTATTTCAGTGCCTTCTATCCAAAACAAGGCAAAATGTGGCAAAGGTGACAATACCAGAAAAATAAGAGCTATAAGTAATAGCAAAGGAAGAGGTTAACTAAAGAAATAATTTTCTAATTACACAGCATGTTGTCCAAAGCTTCTTGAAGGGTGGTCTAAAGAAAAAATCTGATTTTTTAGTGAAATTTCAGGAATTACAACTCAGAGGATTTGTGTTTTCTTCCTATCATCTATATATAACTAGAGCAAGACAATTCATATTGGACTCATTATTCCCAGAATTTTTAGATACTACTTATCCAGGTCATATGTTGTCTTTCATAGGAGACAAGACCTTGGAACACTCAAAAATTAGAGTAAAAAAAAAAAAAAGAAAAATCTATCTTGATGTCTACTTTAAACAAACCCCACAACACAGAGAATCACTTTGTTGTTCAGGCTCTAGGTTTCCCTGCATGGCCCTTATGTGCTATAAGCCAAATACTTACCCTCAATTACATCTT
Organism: Mohoua ochrocephala; assembly: GCA_013398855.1. Classification (NCBI taxonomy): domain Eukaryota; kingdom Metazoa; phylum Chordata; class Aves; order Passeriformes; family Acanthizidae; genus Mohoua; species Mohoua ochrocephala. The sequence goes on along the minus strand of VZTA01016569.1, from coordinate 173,047 downwards.
AGCAATAAACACACTAAAGAAAAGTATTTGTGGTCTGTCCTTCTCCTACCTCCTTCTGCTGGGTTTACTCCCCTGGCAGATACTACAAACTTCTACAATCCCCTCGTTTTCCCCTGCACCAGATACCCCTCAAGGTCGCAGGTCCCATTTCCCTGGCCAGTCTCAGCAGTGACCTTCTATCTCCAGCTAGAAGAAGAATTTGGTCCTGTGGTAGGAGCCCTGCTGTCTCTTTTCATGCACTGGAGAGGAGGGGATGAAGTAAGTAGCAGGTAATGGGAGCTTGGAGGAGCTCAGATGTACAAATTCTATGGAAACAAGAATAAGAAAACTGTTCCCAACTGTGTTAAATTTGTAGTCTGTGACACTTTCTGAGATTCTGAAGTGTGGTATTCTTTTAATTCCAAAAGACACTTGTCTGGCCACAGAGATGTAGCCCTAATGAACACACTTGTGTCCCAATAAACTTAAAAGAAATAGCACAGTCTGATCAAACTTCAAGCGAAAGGCAGGTGGTCTTCGGTAAAATTCTGCATAGACGCGTATTGCTGTTTGAACAGGAAAAGGAGGTCTGGACTGAATCTTGCAGTTTCTTACTTTGACAAAAATTTAAAAAAAAAGAATCCTAAAACTCAAAACCAGACAAATCCAGATACCTTCTAACAGATGGCTCAGTTAGGTGGGATGCATCAGTAAAGTCCTAGTTTCAAAGCATTTCAAGGATCATAGAATCATATAATAGCTAGAGTTAGAAGGGACCTTAAAGATCATCTAGGGATCCTTGTAACCATAAGCCTAAAAGTGAGGGGAAAGCATGGTGAGGGGAAAGTAGGCTCAATGCTTGGAATGTAAACATTCCCAAACAGGAAAAACAGATGGTTCTTTCCACTGAGAGGCAGGGAGCAGTTCCTAGAGCCAATTCAGCTTCCAACCCGATGGGAATTATGGTCATCCTAGAGGCTGCAGAGAGGCACTTCCGTGTGTCACACAGCACGGTGCTATGCACTAATTTTCATTGCACTTTTGGCTATGGACAAAATTGGGTTGATTTCAAACAAAAGGACGTTCTCAAGTGGTTCACGGGAAAACAAATAAGAACTTGAGTCACTTGTGACACGTCTTGAGGAATTCAAGGCATCAGATTTAATTGCCTACATTAAATAAATTATCCCCGAAATAACTTCTTGCAGTTTTGAAGCACCTGAGAAAATACTGTGAATTGGAAACTTGAGGAGGATCATCTTTAGTGCCACTGCAAATGTAAGTAGCAATGATGGCAGACAGATGAAAGCGTCTCTGCTGTTTTGAATGATAAATACATTACAGAAATCATAAAAGCATCTTCAGTGACAGCAAAGGAATCTATACAAAAGCTCTGTAAGAATAAACAGGATATTAGCTGAGATTCATTATTGCCGCCTTTGTAGATGTCTATATTTAAGCTAGTTCAGCAACAGGATAAACCTGATTGCTGCTATTCTCAGTGAGCACAAGGTATCTGAGATGTGAAACAGGAAGTTAGATTTCTTCTGGAAGAAGAAAAAGAAGAAAATGTAACTTGTAAGAAAAGTTTTCACTGATCTAAGTCTGTCAGTGGTTCTCAGCAATCCCACTGAAGAAGTCTGAACTACATTTGAAATAGGAAAAAAAAAAGAAAATTCCCTTTGAGGATTTGTAGACATTTTCACATCATCCAAAGAAACTTTTACATGTTTTGTTAAATGATTTTTGTGTTATCTGTCATCCCTACAACATGAACCACGTCCATCATTAGTCTGAAAAATAAGCAATGAGTTATAAGGCTGGTACATGTTTTTCCATTTTTTAAATTTTACCAACCAGAGTTAGAGAGGAAATGGACAGGCAAAAAAAACCCAAACCACATGCCCTTTGGTTTGTACTGAGACAGGGAATTCTTGCCATTTCTGTAGTGCTAGTAGCAGTGGGCAGAACTCATCCCGACACAGGCAACTATGATTTACAATGTTGGTGATGAGGGAAGAGGGACTGATGCCATCTACCTGGACTTGTGCAAAGCATTTGACACTGTACAACACAGCTCTGTCTCTAAACTGGAGAGACACGGATTAGATGGATGAACCACTGAGAGGACAAGGAATTGTCTGGATTCATAGGGTGGTGGACAAGTGGCATTCCTCAGGAGTCTGTACCGGGACCAGGGCTGTTTAACACCTTTATCAATGACATGGACAGTGGGATCAAGAACACCCTCAGCAAGGCAGCAGGTGATACCAAGCTGTGTGATGTGGCAAGGCTGGAGGGAAGGCATGCCAGAGGGAGCTGGGCAAACTCAAAGAGATGATCTGGGGGCTGGCGAACATCTCCTGTAAAGACAGGCTGACAGAGTTGTGTTGTTTCAGCCTGAAGAAGAGAAGGCTCCAGGGAGACCTTATAGCACCTTCCAGTACTTAAAGGGGGCTACAAGAGAGCTGGGGAGGGACTTTTTACAAGGTGATGTAGTGATGGAACAAGGGGTAATGGCTCTGAACTAAGAGGGTGGGTTTAGATGAGCTACTAGGGATAAATTCTTTACAATGAAGGTGGTGAGATGCCAGAAAAGGTTGCCCAAAAAACCTGTGGACGGCCCATCCCTGGAAGTGTTCAAGGCCAGGCTGGGCGGGGCTTTGAGCAACCTGATCTAGTGAAAGGTGGTCCTGCTCATGGCAGGTGGTTGGAACCAGATGATCTTTAAGGTCTCTTTCAACCCAAACCACGCTATGATTCTATAACTAAATATGGTATAATTTAAAGTATAATAGTAGAAATAAATAATGGAAAAATAGAGTGGCAAATGATGAAGAGGAAATCTAAGAAGGAGCTGCTTACTCCAGTCCAGAAAATCTAAAACTAAGTCAAAATTTCAGACCAATATTTTGATGAAGAGTGCTGGAGCTCTGCCATGAATTAATGAGACGATTATTTTTCTTTAAAAGATACAGAGCTAACTGGACACTAGCTTAACAAGGTAATTATCAAATGAAAGAGAACTGTTGTATTGCTGTGAACCTGCTTAAACACTTTTATAATTACTCATGTTCTGGCCTACCTTTGTTTTAGAAGACCATGCATTTTAATATATCTGCATAAAATATGTTCAGCTACGTTGTCTGAAATAGGAGGTTTACTCATAAGTAGTCAATCAAATATTATCTTTCCTAGACTGCTTTTCAAATAAGAGGGCTCTATATACATGACATTTTACCAAGTTTGTTGTGTCAGAAAAATGGGTACACTAATAATTATTTATGAAAAAGCAAAAGTATAAGTTTCATAAATGAAGACTCTAAACACATAAACCAATGTTTTTAATAATGATTTTTCTTTTCCTCAAATGGCTGTATATAATAGCAAATATGGATATATAATGGCAGGTTTACATGAACACTTCTAAAAATAACTGTAAGAATTATTGGTGTCCAAAAATTTTGCTCTGTATCCCTTTGACTCATCATTGCATAAGTAAGGCACAAGAGTATATACCAAAAGCCTGGTTTTTTCCCAAACACTACTGACTTGAATATAATTAGTATATTGGGATATTAGGATGCTATTTTCTTGTTGCTTCCTTCCTTAATAACTAAACTACCTAGACATATCAAATATCATTTCATAAATTAACAGTGACATAAATAGTATAACTATGGTGGTATAAAGAAGGAGAAGAGTAAGATATAAGCAGTTGAAAAGCTTCCAAAAAAACCCCAAAACGATAACGTTTTTTCAGTGAGAATGAAAATCATACAGTAATGTGCACTTGAAACACTGTATGTGCTATTGTAACACAGCTGCCTGATGCAGGCTCCCAGCTCTTTTCCTCTCATATTAGAACTGTTCCAAAATTTCATGGTAAAGGACTCATAGTTGTCCCTTTCGACCCTGCTGACTTTTGCTTTCAAATTCAAAGCACACAGAAGAAGTACAGTTTAGCTCCTATCAACAGGTCTAGACAAATGTGTCATGGTCTGGTGAGTAAATGTATCAGTTTCATGAAGACAAATTATATATGCTGTGCAATTCCAATAAACCTTATTTTAAAAAAGAAGTGACAGAAGGGCAATACTCAACTGGCAAGACATGCAAACCAGAAAATTCTCACATGCCAATATTATCTCATTAAATCCTTGCTTAAAAAATGGTTCTAACATGCTCCCTGTAAACAGTATCTTTTGTTTGCTGTCTCTGCTATTAACTAGCACTTTCAGTATATACCAAGATGTCTTTAAACAATCATTCAACTTAAACAGACTTGAATGACTATCTCATAATACACTATACAAACAAGCAAAAATGAAATACTGACATTCTTCTCCTTTCTAGTAGGACATCTAAAAGTTGGGTAACGATGAATGCTGGTCCTTTTTAACTCTCTCACAGGCCACTTCACTATTTTCTTGTAACGAGATGCACTTGTGGTGGCCCAGTCCATGGAAAGCTCTGTTCTGTAGACTGTGCCATAGCTCTCACTGACGGCTTCCGCTGAGAAGCTACACTGCCATTTCCCATTTCTGTCCTAGCTCATGTTCCCCACGGACACTACCCTGCTGCAGGTGACCAGTGCACCGATCAGAATGACCAGGTCCACACATCTGTGTTCAGGATAGCAGTAGCTGGCCAAAGAGAAGCAGGCATTGATCCTAATTCTAGCAGTTGCAGCAAAAGCCTCACCAAAAGCTAATGTTCCACTGCAGTGTGCTCAGATGCCAGGGGTTATTCAAATTGAAGCTGACAGCACAATCTTAATCCTGCTTCCCTGTGCATCCATATTGCAATAATACAGACTGTAATTACATGATCACATATATTTGCACAAATGAATTTGATAGTATACAAATTTATTACAGTCTAGATATATGTGTGCACCTTTCCACAATCAAGAGACATATCAGGGTATATTAATACTTATTTGAAATCATGCAGTCCACAATATATCTACTGACATATTGGTTACATTCTGTTGAAAAAGTTATTGCTAGGAGCAGCCAAAGTTATATTTATTATATCTGAGCTCTCTACTGTAGAATCACATCATCGGATCCTAAATAGCTCTTTTGTCTTTGTTATTATTAAAGAGAATTGATGGGGTGAAAGAAGCTTCAGAAGAAAGCATTTTGGGATTTAAGACTGGCTTTCAAAGTATGCCAACAGCATGCATGATGACCTTATTCCCTGAGGGATGTGGTTTCCACATAGCACTCCAGGATCGTCAGATGAGGCTAATTCCTTGACCCAGCGTGGGGGAAGTGGGTCCGAGCAGCAAAACAAGCTGCTGTCAAGCCAGGCCACTGGCTTTCTCCAAGGGAGGTCAGCAGCACTGGAGGGGCTGAGACACAGCTGCAGAGCAAGGCTGCAGACCTCAAAAAGACTAAAATAAGTGAAAAGGTGGGAGACTGTGTGCTGAATAGTCTATCTTCTCCACAGCTCTAGAGCAAAAGAAACCCAAGGAAGTGTCTGAGGAAGAGGAATTGTCCTCAGATCGGAGAAGAGCATTGTCACAGGAACATGACTGGTGCTGAATATGTAGAATAGACTCCTCCAGGACTTTCATGCTTTTCATGGAAGTAAGGGAGAACAGGGCGTTATTATGTATATGGTATAAATGATCTCAAAAGTAAAATTAAATGAAATTTCCAACACAGGATGGTACACATGGCACCTGGCAGGGTGCCTAATGCAGGCATTATCACAAAGGAGTTCCTGCTCCGTACCTAAATTCACGCTCGCTTTTTAGCTCAGTTAAGGAACACTTTTCCAAAGTCAGTGGCTGAATCACCTCGCTTTGGCCCATGATGTGGAGAGGTCTCCAAGCTCACAAACTGTACACCCTTCACAAGAAAGGAGTCAGATGGACTCCAGGAATGCACCTAATGCATTCCAGCCATTAACAAGCAGGTAGCTCGCTAGACTGGGCTGGACCTAGCCTGAAATAAACCTCTGCAAAACATGAGTTGTGTGGAAGTCATGCCCTCAGCACTGCAATTCCTACTGCACTGCACTGCCTGCTAATGTCAGCGTAGCATCCAGCCACCAGCACAACAGATTACAAATTAAATCAACAAGCTGGCCCTGAGAGTACTAACAGTACAAACTCTACCTTTCTGAAGGTGGTTGGTATGTATTGTCCAGACTTTTTCTTTCTATTTAGTCAAGAACCTTCTCCCTACCATAATACAACTCCCAGGCTGTACACAAATTCACACTACAGCCTGTGCACATTTCACTAAGCTAGGTTTAACCCTTCTCAGTACAAGATACCCTCTGTTTCATTTGCATTTTAGAACTATTAACTAGTTCTATTAGTTGTGCACGCACAATGGAGAAAAGAAGAATACTGAACAGAAGCAGTCTGGAAAGGAAAGACATTCCTTTGTTTTCCAACTTGATACATCTTTTCTTGGTGCAAATCCATGTTGTGGTTCAAAATCTCTTTGCCTGGACATTTNTTTTTTTTTTTTTTAAGACCATGACCTGGAGCATCCCTTTGGATTACAGAATTTGATACACAGCCAGCCATGCATGTGCAACTGTCCCTAAGAGCCAAGCTCCAGTAAAAAAGCTGGTGTGCCTACAATCTTGAAACAAAAATAGCTGTCAAATCAAAGCTAATTTGCCACAAAAGAAAGCATGAATCCACAGTTAGGGAATACCAAACTAGTTTGAGTTCAAAATTGCTTAAAAAAATAGTGACTTGATTTTATAAAAGAAAAGTGTATTTTTAATCTCTCTAATATAATTTAATAATGGATGAATTGATTTTCCTTAAGGCTAAAGGTGGGAGTAGGGTGGGGGGGGGAAGAACAAATAGAGGTAATATCAGTTCTTGAGAGGGAAAAAAGTTTTAAAGTCTGTCAGCAACTAAAGGAGGGGAGGGAAACACAAACAGTTATACAGCAGACTGCTGCTATCACATGTGCCATGAAAAATATGTTAGTTTAAGGCTCCCTGGACTAGGGTTTCATTTGACCTTATTTTAGTGAATTAAATCATGTACTACAAAGGAATTTGGATCTGAATGAAAGGAACAAGATTGATATCAGGATGAAAAGTAATGCTGTCTTAATTCAGGTTCAGACATTAAAGACAAAAATAAAATTGAATTACACAGTCTTCTAATATTTCTGGACTACATAAAATTGTATATAAAAACCTTTATCATAGCCAAATGGAGTTGGGAGTAATGGATTTTTAATAGATACAACAAAATGGTCAACATCTACTTTCAGGGACCCAGTGAACTGCATCGATGGAGCTGACTCAGAAGCTGCCATTGGACAGACCACTGTGCACTGGTGCTTCTCTGCACATATTCCTGTTCTATATCCAAAACGGCAAGCTGAGATTGGCCTGAGTCACAGATAAAAAGCAGATGTTTGAAGCTGAATGGTTTGAAAAAGGTAACACTGTTAATGAAGCAATAGCACTTTCAAGACCCTGTAGTCAAGGCGCAAGCCTCTGTGGCTGAAGGAACACTTACGTGTAGGCGGTTTATTCTGGAGCAGAGCTATGGAAGAGACATCACCCAGACTCTGCATGGGATAGTGCCCTTCAGCAAAAATTTTTTTTCAACTACTGACTGTTGATTTGCATGTCTTGGCTGTGTGGCAGCACGGAAACAGCCCTACGCAGTGAAGCCACAAGGTTGCAGGTAATGCCGTGTGCTGTGCCATTATCCCCTCAGCTGCCAGAGCTTACTTGCAATCCTTCTCTTGGCTTTTTCATACAATATAAAACCAAGATACTAACACTCTTAATGACCTGGAACAAGATCCTTCAAAGAAGAGTGCATCTGGAACAATGGCCCTGGACTAGAACTTTTTCCTGCACAGGCAGAGCTGGACACCAGTGTCCTTCAGGAGCCAGGATATTCCCAGCAGTTCAGTAGAAGAGTAGTTGGAACTCCACAAAAACAAAGGAATATCATAAATCTCGATCCTTCTGTTCCAAATCCAATACATATACCTATAAATGGTCCTCTCTGATGTAAACTTTTAATAGTATCTATATATTGAGTTCATTTGTCTTGAAAAATCCAAAGCAAATACTTCACAGAGACCACTTCTCTGTGAAAATAGAGAGAAGAAACAAGAAATGCAAGGTACTGCTTACACTGCTATATGCACCAGAATGAATTTAAAATACTATGGTATAAAACCTATATGGATCAGAATAGTGGAACAGCAAAATGTCAGCAACATTTTAAAGGTAATATAATTTGGAGTGCAGAATTCAATATGATAAAGAATGATAGTCACTGTATAATATCTGAGCCTTCCCATATACAGCAGACTTTAAAAAAAAATCATGACTGCATTAATTCAAGGAAACTTTCAATATGGAATTGGGAACAGTAACTCAGTGTCCAGAATCAGCTTTTGGGTCTATTTCTACTAATCATGGTGCTGCAGCTGACCCAGTTTAAATGTATTTCTATAAAGATTCCATAATTTTTGGTGATGTTGCATATTGTGTTCTCCTAAGCCATTTAAAAGTATTGCACTACGGTAAATACCTAGTGCCTAAAAATAAGGTGCATCATGTGGAACAGCTCTACTGCATCATAGAAATACAACGTAGAAATCTTAATAAAGTTTTATTTGTACGTTAAACACAAGCATGTACGTTTTGTGTAATAGAACCTACACTATATTAGGATGCGTGTTTGTGTATTTGACTATGTTCTATTTGTGTATGCATACAGGTCTGCAAGATTAAATTTGGGGGTAGAGGAGCTAATATTTTATTATCTGAACTTAAAGAAGATCATCTGCACCTACAAGACTTGTCCTGATGGTGTGCTAGAGCCATGAAACACGCCGCACCACTAACCGCACTGGTAAGAGTAAATGCACAATATAGAATTTATAAATTATTATAAAGTCATCATAAGATACATAAACTTCCCAAAACCATTAGGAATTATGTTCTGAATCACCTACACCTGAGGATTCAAAAAGGGAAGAAAAAATCTGGCCCATTGTTTAGTTATTCAGTGCTCTATAAAAGGAAATTTGTTTCTCATACCTTCAGGCAATCCACGTGCTCCAAAGTGTTATAGTTTATACCAACTGTGGATAAAACTACCATATTTAATTAAATGCCTCTGTTTTAGAAATGAGATGACAATATGAAAATATCCTCTACCACAAAACTTTGGTATTTTTTATGGTGTTGCTTAGGTAATTCATAAAGTGAGGTGTTTCACTTCTGAAAAAGAAACATGAACATGAGTGTTGTTGCGGTGAGCTGGGAAGGGGAGGTCAAAAAAGATATTAGACCATGATTTGGTCAAAGAAAAACCCCTTCTTGGTTTACTGGAGAAAGCCTCGCCCATCCACTTATGCATATTCATGTACCCTGCACGACTCATGCATATTCATGTACCCTGCAAGCTGTAACCAAATCCCCCGTGCCTGCCCCTCTCTCCCCATTGGTTGGTTTGTAACACCCGCCCTTTCCTCCCTCTCTCCCTATTGGCTGTTCTGTACACCCCGCCCCCTCCGGATCCCCTTATAACCCCCTGCCAAGCGGAAGTCCCCCCTCTCGGTTCCTAGGTTGCCATGTGGGCCCTCTCCTTTCCCGGGGGGTCTACGGAATAAAAGCAATGGCGGCCAGCCCGAGGGCCACCTCCATCACCTCTGGGGCGGCCTTGTCATCATTCGCAGGGAGGTGCAAGGCCCACAGCGGCCATGAGTGGGTACAGCTAGCTAGCAGAGGTGCTAACCTCGCCCGAGACCCCGTGCAGGGGCCTTGTGGAACACGCAGCAGCTTGTCCCACTCAGCACCGGAACCTGCGGGCGCAATAATTTTAAACAGAGTGTAACAAAAGAAAAGAAACAAAATGAAAAATGCGGGGAAAAAGTTCTTGACTAGGAAAGGAAACATGAATATTCTAACCAAGTCTTGTTTCTTACAGGAACTCTGTAACTATGTTACAACATTTTTCTGCAAGAACATAACATATATTAACTGATCATCTTAAAAATCACTTGATAATATTAAAAGCTGAAGCAATAACAACTGAATATTTTCAATTTCATGAAAAAAAAATTAAAATACCTCTAGCATAGCAACATTTTTATTTCTCAATTAAAAAATCATAATATAATGTACTGACAACATTTGAAGCCAAACACAGTTATTCAGCAAAACAGAAAAAGTACTGACCAATTCCTCACAATTGTCATTACACTATGCACACAAAACAATGAAGAAATTATTTAACATGAGTTTTAAAATAGTAAAAAGTTGGTTAAAATTTTGATATAAAAAGCTATTGATTTCCATTATTTTGCATGGGTTTCCATCATTTTATTAACATCACCTCCAGCAGAGAGAAAGAACCGAATGCTACATAATTCAGACCAAATGGGTGAACTAAAGCCAACCACAAAAAAGGGATTATTTGTATTGGGTAGGGAAAAAGCCCATAAATCACTGTGATTCTCTCATTTTAATTTTGCCTTTATTCTTTCTGCTTTCTGAACGGACCCAAGACACCTCTAATGTATCATGTCCTATGATATTAAGATTTCTCCCAAAGAGGGTTTATCACTTAATCTGTTTATACAGCAGCAGAACCAATCTGATTTACTGGGGTTTCAGAAATTGCAATTAGAGGCTCCATATAATTGTGCAATATTCACATTAGGAGCTAGTAGCCTTTACTACATTAGTAGCCCTTTTCTATGGGCCACTTCACAGACATAGGGTCTCTCATATTGATTAGTACAACATGCTTAATTACAAGAAGAAGAAATTGGGTAAGGTATCTTTCAGATAGTTGAAAAAGAGGCTAATAAAACAGTTTTCATTATAAACTTTTCCACGGAGTACCTAACTGAGGTTGTGTGTACACACAGGCAATACACACACACACATGTTGCATGTGGCTGGCACTTTGCAGTGAAGCAGCCCTTTTTTTGTATTTTGAAGGTATTGATAATTCAGAGGTGTAGGAACACTAACCTAGCTAACAAGACTGCAGCTGGCAGAGGCGAAGGTCTAATTCATATCTGCTAATTGCAAATCAGGAACTAGCAGGAATTATTCCTTCAACACCTGTCAGTAATATGGAGAAAAAGAAAAATGCTCTTTCTGAAGCAAATTGGTGGAAGATTCATGTGCAAAATCTTGCTTAGCCAGCAGAATTAGAAAAACATTATTTCTACTACTCACAATTAGAAATAGTAAGGTGTTTTGAATCACAAAAAATTTAGCATCCAAGATGAGAAAATTTTTCCAGAACTGGTTATGGTGGCTGAGACTGAACTGAACAGGAGACTGAAAGCTGGCACTGGCTCTGGGACCAGCAGTTTCAGGGAATCAGAGGTGAAGCTCCGGCAGCCCCCTGATTACTGGAGGCTCCACAGCCTCCCCAGGGAATCTCTCCAAGCACCTCATTTTTCTCACTGGTAAGAGTGAACCCGTCGATTTTAATTTTTTTTTTTAAATGCAATTTAAAGCCTGCATCTCTTCTCCTGCTCATCATGGCTATGGAAACAGACCGTATGACTTTCCTTGATATGTCTTTTTATCATGTCCCATTTTCCTCTTTCCTTTTTGCCATGTCTTCTCTTCTGCAGACTGACCAACTCAAATTCTTTAATTTTCCTTAGTAAGTCTCATTTCAAGACTTTTGCTTTCCCCTGGACACTCTCCAATCAGACCACATGTTTCTCTACAAATGCCATCCAAAACATGCATTCAGTACAGACAAAGAAGAGGCAATCCCAGTCAGCAGGAGAGATACAGCTGGTGCTTCAGAATACCAGATTCACCACAGCTCAACTGACTGGGAGAAAATACGGATAAAAACTACGCACGAAAATCAAGAATCTGTTAATGAGACTTCCTAAGATATTGCAACTATAACATGAGAACGAAAACCACTTTGGCGAAAGAAGTTAGTAGAAAAACGAAGGCAATAATTAGAAGGAAAAAATCCTGATAATTATGATGACTATATTAAATAAAAGCAAAGATAAAAAAGGGGGAAATATTCTGTAAAAACATATTATGAAATATAAAATATTAGAATGAGATGCTGAAGTTGGCAGTGAAAAATCCATATCTGTAAAAACTAGAGAAAATAAGACCTTGAAATTTATCAAACCCTAATTTAATTTGGGAACAGAAAAACTTTGAACATTGATATATAAAAAACTTTTTTGTTCTACTTTTGGAAAGAATGTTGATCTTGAGTGAAAAGTGCTTTCTAGTCCATCAGCAACTAAGATGGATCTTTAAAAGTATCTATGAGAAGTAAGTGTTTTGAAATTAGCAGTTAGAAGGGGTTTTTTCACATTTCTATCTGGTGTTATAAAATATTAATTAAAAAAATAAAAGAACTACTGAAGGAGTTTTAAAAATCCGCTACTGCTGTGCTGATATTTAAGGGACACTATACAGTCAGGGAACAGCATAACATAATACACTTGCTTGATATCAATCCAGACAAAATAGTAAAAAAAAATTATACCGGATTTAACTGACAAAGACTGAAGTGAAAGGGATGTAATTAATGCCAGTCAACATGGGTTTATGCAAAATAGGTCCTGTCAAACAAATCTCATTTTATTCTTTGATAAGCTTACAAAAGTTTGGGTGATAAAGATAAGTGCATGGGTGTAATACACTTAGACACCTGTAAAGCATTCAACTTACCAGTGCATTATTTATATTCTTGCTAAAGTTTATTAATATACAATTTTCATCGAGCATATGTAAAATTGATTGAGATCTCTTTAAAACATCAATTTTAGGAAGTAATTGTTAATTAGAAATTATTAGCTGGAGGGTGGAGGGGCTAGTGGTGGATCCAGGCAATTGTGGACCTCTTACATATGATTTTAATGAAATTTTTACCTATGTTCTGAAATGAAACTCAAAAGTATTGCCAAGAAACTTTGAAAAAAACCAAAACTAGAACAGTGGTATATAAAGATGAATACCAGGGAGTCACACAGAATAATCTGTCTCACAAAGCTAGGCCAATTTACTGTGTTGTACCTGAATGCTCAAACCATATTTAATGATTGTGATTTCTTGGGGGGGAAAAAAAAAAAGGGGAAAAGGAAAGATGTTCCTGGAAATAAAACAATCTGTTTCTCTTGGCAAATTTAATTTTCTCTCTAAGATTTATAGGAGAGAAGCTAGATGACAGTTTTAGAGAAACCTGGGGTGATAATGTAGCATGCTGGCCCCACAAACCATCTTTTTGAAAATAGTTATGCAAGTGGGTAATATGTGATGAACTTTCCCTGTTTATTCCCAAGCTATGCTTACAAGAAATATCCACTAGATGTAGCTTCCCACCATTAACCTCTGCAAAAGTTTTTCAATAAAGGGCTGTAAAGTTACCTGCATTGCACAGGTTATAAAAACAGGGACAAATTCAGAATGAATCTGATGCAGCTTCCTTGCTGTGTATTAATTAAATAATCTGCAGTAATATCAAAAATACACTTATGTAATATATTCTAGAGGCAAACAGAAAAACTTAGATAAGCACTTCAAAGCTGATAATTTTGCCTCTTGGCCCAAAGTTCACTCTGAAACTATTGCCCAGAAAACTCTTTTTTTCTATCTATCTCATCTATTTATCTATCTATTTATCTATCCATCCATCTATGCATCTATCCATCCCTCTTTCAAAAAATCAAGAAATGAAGAAAAATCAAACTGCGTTCATGAGCCAAGAAGGGAAGATGAAAAAAAAGGGCATAAAATGCAAAGCATGGCACAGTTACCTTGTACATTCCAAACACAGACTGCAGTAGAAATTATAACGCAAAATACGTATTCAATTATCAGTTACAGATTCAGAGCAACAATAAAACTGAAATCACTACATTTTCCTAGGGGTAGGGAGAGCAAAGAGCTCAAATTGTTCCTTTTGAAATTTCTACTGTGTAACATTATGCAATGCCATATAAAATTGGGTGATGAAAGCCTATAAAAAGTGCCTGAAATTCTCAATATATTCTATATCTATAAGCTTAAATAAATCCATTTTGAGGACTCCATCATCTCTACCACACATGGAATTTTTTTACAGCTACAAATGTGATAGCTCATGCTTTTGCTTCCTCACAGTATATAGCTCCTCCATGGACAGAAATCATTTAGTGAACAGAAGAGAAACGCAGACAAGCTCTAATTTTCTGTACAGTGGCAACTGCATTCATTATGCGTTACAGTAGCACTTTGCCCTGAAAGAGTTAACTTTCTAGCTCCTATTCTCTGCAGTGCTGCATAAACACTGCACATTATTCTTACTGAGCATGCTTCATCTTTCCTGTCTCCACAGTCTTGGGCTGTCAATCACCTGTCAGTCCCGACCACATCAGCACAGTGCGCATCACCAGGCTGTCAGCACAGCAGCTGATGAGACTCTGCTAAGAGCTGTCAATCAAACTTGTTTCTCTTATCTGTTCGGGAAATATTTTGTCTCTGAGAAACAAAGAACCTGGGCAACAATGGATCAGAGTCTAGTATTTACTCTTTTACAGGGATAGAAGCCTCTTAACAGGAAATGAATGCTTTATCCACAACAAGGAAACAAAAATTCTGCTCCATTAGGCATATTTTCTTTTTTCGGTTTTGTTTAAATCCTATTTATTTCTTGACCAAACAAATCAGGGCATAATACATTAAAGCAAATGTCTTTTTGCTCTCACTGTAGAATGAACTTCATGTGTTTACTTCTTAGTTTCTGTTGACTATAATTTAATGCAGTGTAAGACAGGTAGCATCTCTGGTTTGGGGAACCTTTCCTTGTCTTTAAGCATTGGAATGTGTGAGGTTTCTCTCCATCTCAGGGTAGCCAAAAAGCCAGACTAGAGAAGCGCATAATTTACACCTTTGTTAACGTAAAATACATCTTTATTTTCTGCAGCATTTCTCATTAAAATTTCAACATAGCATTCAGTAATATGAGTAGGGTTCATAGAAAATAGACCAAAAGAATAGCTGAGGGGTATAAGCAAGTAGGAGAAAAAAAATTTTTCAGTGGCTGTTTGAAAGAACAGAGCATCTTCTTTCTGGAATGCTGTGCCAGGGAGAAAGAATTGCAGAAGGTAAATTTCTTGCATCTATAGAAATCAAATGCTGGAGAAAGACAAAAAGAGCTGCAAAGATGGGCACAGCAGCTATTTCTGGTCTGACACAGAATCTCTGCATGAAAAAGTTAAGCTGGGCTTTCAAGTCACATCTATCCAAGGCAGAATATCGTTCTGCACAGGTAACTGGTCTAGGTCTAACAAACCTGGCAATCAAATTAATTAACGCTGGTGGATCGCTGAACTAACAAACCTCTGCTTTTCCCAGGGCATAAGGAAGTACCTTTACATGCTGTGCCATGCAGATATAGGTACATTTAAAGCTAGCTCGAGTATCAGCACACAATGCTGCCTTACATGAAGCAAAGTAAACATAACCCAGTGACTTAAAATCTCCATTTTGAACTATATCTATTTTTTCCTACAAATGGAAGAATCTCCAAGCTGACAGTCGAGGAGAAACATTGAGAACAGCAACGGGAAGAAAACTGCTTTTCTCAGTATAGAAAGGAGTGCCGTAAAACATGGTAAAAATGAATGAAAGACCTAAAAATACTTTGTGTTTTTCATAAAGCTTCAGTTTTGGGCCATGAAATTAAATAAGCAACTTAGTTTTCTG
>VZTA01016569.1:128902-157346 GCA_013398855.1 Mohoua ochrocephala | reverse complement strand
AAAAAAAAAAAAAAGTGAGTTTACAACCCTTACAATCTCTTGGACAAAACTGTATATTAAAAGTTAAAACAAAAGGCAAGGCAAATAAAAGAATTTATTTTTTTTTAAATCTTCTACCCCTTACACAAATACTGCAGGCCTGCTCTGAACATTTGCATTGGCTGTGGGATTGGACTGTCCAGGTAAGAGCAGAGGGCAGAGAGAGCCAGCTGGGAAACAGGCTGTGATAGGAAACTCATAGAAAGGAAAAGTTTAAAGCAAGGAAAAAGCTCCCAAAGGAATTTGGGAACTGCACTCAAGATTAGTTTCCAGCAGCCTCCCACAACACTCTCGAGGGGCTTTGCAGAAGGAACCTGGGGGCAAAACACCATTCTGCTTCATGTCTCTGATGGCTTAACGCAAGTTCTGGATAGCCCCTGAGAAGAAGGAGGGAACAGGACTGGGAATTGCCATAACCCAGGGAAAAATGAGGCCATGGACAGCGAAAAAGTTTTTGTCCTTTCCACACACGCTCACACACGGGTTTTTTTTAATTTGTTTGTTCCAAAAGAGAATATTTTAGTTCTCGGAAAAGGGAAACCATTGCCCAAAGGAAAAAAAAAATAAGGTGGCCGCCACAACCGATGTCAGACATGTAAGCAAATCTCTCACAGGCTGAAGCAAGACAAAGGCAGGCAATTGTGACCTGAATCCTAGAGCAAAGGCAAGAGGTTGGCATCTTTCATCACTCTCAACTTTATAAACAGCTTCTCAAAGGATGGGTATTTCTCTTTTCCTGGGCCTTTTCTTGGTTCCCTCCATTACTGTCTGTGCCTGGAAGAACAAACAATTTGTCTTTTCTCTTTCCTTTCTGCCAGTTCCAATGCGTTTAATGCCTTCTACATCCTAAAGAGCATACACACTAGGCAAGGAGGCAGGTGTCTTGCTGGAGACAGCACAGATGAAGAAACTTTTGTTTCATCGCTTTCAAAACTGCATGTTTGGGGCTGCAACAATGTGCCATACTCTGGCTCACCTAAAACGAGCCACAGCCCCTGGTCAGCAATTTCACCAGCTTGGAATAGAGGTACTGGGTGTCGTCATGGTTTTTGGGAGATGCCAAAAGCATCCATGAGGGAATAGCATGAGCACGGCTTGGGCAAAGCAAAAAAGAGACCTGTAAGGGGAGCAAACTGCTCTGTTTTCAACTCCTGGACATGGTTTTGGACACAAAATTCCCAGCTAGGAAGAGAGAGCTACTCTTAACACGCAGCCTCCACTCTGCACCCACCACAAGCAACGCCGAAGGTGTCCCCAAGCAGGGACTTGGACAGCACGGAGGCCCCAGGTCTGCTCTCAAAGCCTTCTCAGAGGGCAATGGAAGTCTCAAACTGGAACAGCACAAGCATGCTCCTCAGAGTTTCACTGGGTTGGAATACCGCTCATGTCAAAAAGATTCACACTAATACTGTAATTCAGAATTACATAAATATTAACTAACAAAGGAAAGGAAATATGAACGAACAGCAAAGAGCCCTGAATGTGGAGCTTCAATTCCAGATGCTGAGAATAAACCAAAGGCAGCAACAGTTTGTGCAGAGGTCAGAAATTAAAACCAGAGGGAAAATCCTGTGTACTAGTCGCTTTTAAAAACATGACTACAGTAACTTGGTCTTTCCATCATTCTTATCAGCAACAATGCTAAGAATCACAGTACTACCCCATGCCAAACTGTCCCAGTTACAGACAATACAACCATTAATCAGGCATTTGTGACACCAGGAGTACTTTACACTTTGACAAATACTTTCATATGCAGCACTGTTTTCCAGAACCACAACTCCCTCTGATCTAACTGGACATTAATTGCTTTTTTGCTGATGTATCTGTGCCTTCTGGACTGATAACACAACTAGCAAATCTGATATCTGACAAGTTGACTCAACCTAATCAGGACAGATCAGCTGTTACCAATGTTGCCATAGGCTGTAATTTGAGGACCTTTACAGAGTTATCACTTGCTTTGAAAGGCAAGAAACTGTAATTCTGTCAACACTAATCCCAGAACGTGCATTCAAAGTGGTTATTTTTTCTCCAGAAGAAGGTAACACTTGTCAAATAAATACCTGAGATAATTGATAATAGGAATTAGAAGTACGTGAGTGATATGCTGACAATCAGTCACTCTCATGAAAAAGAAGAACCTTGCAAGATTCAGAACATTAAGTAGAGAGCACAGTCTGTCACCATGAAGCAGGGGTCACTCTGAATGGAGTCAAACAATTGGCAGTGCAGTTTTTCAATGTTTACTTCTCTCTCTGTTGCTTGGTGCTAAAGCTGAGTGAATTATTCACTTCAAACAATTTGTTCGATGAATTTTATCCCTTTTTTGCTGCTCAGCATATGCAGGCAATGGATACCAATTCCATCAGATTTATTCACTGCTTCACTTTTATTCAAGCTTTCACTTAGTGCTTGACTGAGAGTATTCTAGACTTCCACTGCTGCTCAGACAGCATCCAAGGCTGGTCCTTAATGTGCCTAAGCATCACAGATCCACACAGCTGATGGAATAATACTTATCTACATCAGCGAGGATATAGCTTTTAATTTGTTGTTTTTCTGATCCCTCTTTAAATTTGGAGGGCCTTCCAGCAAAAATCCTGATACTTGCAACAAAGTTCCCATTCTGTGAACAAGTTTGCCCACAAGACTCAACACTTGAATTTTTGCAGTAAACAAATTAACAAAGAGTGCAAGCACAGCCATAAAGCACATTAATTAAAAAAAAATCCAAGGACTCTATTATTTGCTTCATTCCACTAGGAAATAATTTATTTTCATGTAATAAAATTCAGAGGAATTCCATAAAAAAATGGATTCCCAATTCATGGAATTCTTTAACGTAACTTAATAGTCACTGAATATACACAAGTGACTTTGTCATTGCCAGGGTTGCATCTGTCTTGTACAGATAAACTGTTTTTAGAAACTCAGACTTAACATTAGAACAAAAAATATACATTTCTTACTGTATCGCTTTGGTCCATCTTCCAAACAAAATGAAAGTGTTAAGGTTGCATCATCTTCAAAAAATTCAGTTGCAAAGGCATCCCACCAGAGGTTGTCACTATCCTAGGAAGCAACAGATCATTCACTTAACAGGAGGCAAAAGGAAAATATGTTCATCTGTTGTAAAAGAAATTCAACAGGATCACACCTAGTTTGGCTTCTTCACCTATGGCTTTGGGGTGCAGATGTCTATATGATATTTCAAATTAATTTTCCTAGATAAAGTTCTAGTTCTAATTTAGGAAAAAAACTGAAGTGTTTAATTTACTATATAATAAACTTTCATTTTATCAAGCATACCAAATACATAAACACTTTCTTTTCCATAAAGTTTTTTTTCCAAATGTTAGACATGGTTTTATAAATCAGTTGCAAATAAAGCAATTACGACTTTTCCCTCCTTTTCTGGGCTGCGTGTCTCAAATGCTTGATCCTAGAAACGAAAATTCTCTCAGCACTTAATTCTATAATGCTACATAAGCTCATCATCAGCATGAGATGACAAGATATTTATTTAGAAACTAAATATAATGGCCATTCCAGTCCAATGCATTTAATACAAATACAAATCTACTGCAAGTTGATTAAATACCAGCTAGTTACTTAAATGTAATTGTTGTGAGAAATCTTTACTTTTAAGTGTGATACAAGGAGTGAAAAAAATATGTTAAGATGACCTGTGTATACTTAGACTTACAGTAACACACATAGCTGGAACATGGCAATTACTAAAATGGTGAACAATGTAAAACATGTACCAACACAGCACTAGAGGTAGTTTCTTGACTTTAACAATTGAACCAGGCCTTTTCAGACCTGGATGATCAACAACAGGCACCCAAACCCCAATGTCTAGCACCTGAGCAAGTGGTCTACCTTGCAAGGGCTTTCACAGAAACTGGGCAACACAAAATCCACTAAATGTTTCATTCAAAGGCTATGGGTATATTTAATAGCTGGATTACAAATTTTTGGTACAGTCTCTTCTGCTCCTTTGAGGCCCCGAGACTTAAATCCCTTGTAGCACACAGAGTCAGTAACAAGGCTGGAAATACCCTTCTGAAGATGCCCCAGCTGCACTCCGCAGAGCCACTCTGTCCCACTCACAGCACCTTCCTTACAGTGTGCAAGGCCAGGTTCGCTCAGCACAGTGAGGCCTGAGCACCTCTTAATGCCTGAGCAATATAGATCTAAGCCAGAAAACATTTGTTCGCTTCACAGGAAAAAAAATCCCGAGATAAAATGCCAATTTAAAAGAAAATATGCATCTATCATAGCCATTATGTACACATGCAGAGCAATCTGGGGATTTTAGTTCTGCTGCTGTATTTCCTGATGATGTTACTTTTGGATTTCACTCCAAAATGTTGAGTCAGGTATACTTCCTGCCTCTCAATTTCACTTTGATTTTTGTCAAGCATCCAATGGAGAAGTGGTAAGGACAGGTTTTAACAATCTGGTTCCTACCAGAGACCGTAGAGAGACTTCTTGTCTGAGTCAGAGCCTGTAATACACTTTCCCTGCCAAGGCTCATCCCACCTGGCAGTGACAGGACCATACAGCCCTGACGTTCAGTCACACAAAGAGGTATCAAAGCTGTCCCCACATCTCAGAAATCTGCGGTCACAGAGAGCTGTTGCTCTTTCCTAGTGTAAACCTGATGAGTGTTCCCACGTGCACACACTGTTGTGTTGAGTAGCCAAGCAGCCACAACAGAAAGCATGAAATACACAGTGGTAGGAAAGAAACACATGCACAGGTGTTCAGCACACCTCTGCACGGGACCCTGCACTCAGCACAGCCTGGGGGTGCATTACAAGCCCATACAAGAATGTCTTGTCCAACAAGTAGCTCTGAGATACCACTCTGTCATTTGGCAAAAGAGAGGCTGCAGTACCATTTAACCTTTTGGACATACTTGTCATAGGGAAGGAAGAGCAGAGGAAAGGATTTCAGCAATGCCACAGACCACATCTGCAGCTCTTGTTAATGCAGTAGTGGAGTATCACTTGGAGCTACTCACGCAGCATCCAATGACATGGGAACAAAAAGGAGAGCATCGCAGAGCCAGGATGCAACTGCACATGGGAAAGACAGAGAAGAGCAGGGAAAGTGCAGGGCCTCCCCTCAAAACCACACATATTTGCACTCACATCGGCTTCCAAGAAGCCTCGAAAGCAAGGAAAATGTGGAAATGGAATTACTGTGGATTCCCTCCCTGGTTAGATGAAATATCCAGACTCTTTCACAGTTTGAACACCATCCAGCCTCTTTATCTTAAGCTTTTGCGTATTTTAGGTGAGGAAGAAGGAAAAACATAAATTGCAACACCCCACCCCCAGAAAGAAAACCCTTAAAAAGAGTATATATATCCTGTCAAGCTTGGATATGCTCTGCTGTTTAATTTTTCTGCCCCACCCTTGTCACAGGTGGGCCCACCTACTCTCAAAGCCAAATGTGAACAAAACCAAATGAGGTGTCCCCAGCCAAACTGAAATAGGATCCAGTTATTAAAAAAAGAGAAATCCCTTTTTTTTTTTTTTTTTTTTTTTGTGCAAAAAGGGGATGGTGAAGGCAAGGCTGCCCTCAGGCATCTTTAACTTATGCTTTGACAGGTTACGGGGGATTTTGCCAGAGTAATTATTTTTCTATTCAACAATAATGAGAAATTACCATGGCAACCTCCCTTTCACGTAGTGCACTCACATGCTCAAACATTGAAATA
This sequence comes from Mohoua ochrocephala, assembly GCA_013398855.1. NCBI lineage: Eukaryota > Metazoa > Chordata > Aves > Passeriformes > Acanthizidae > Mohoua > Mohoua ochrocephala. The sequence goes on along the minus strand of VZTA01016569.1, from coordinate 151,570 downwards.
ATGGCCTAAACATAACAAAAAAAAAATTAATTTTTTAAAAATATTTTGTATTAAAATAAACTTAAGGAATAGGTCACAGGAGAGAGGAGGGCAGAGACAGCCAGCAAGCTGGGTCAGAAGTGAAGATGCCATGCTGCTGTGGCCAGGTACCCGAGCAGCAAAATGTCTTCCTCCACAACTGTCATTGTTCCCTCTGATCCCCTCCACCCCTGGTATTATTTGTAATTTGAAGCATGGCTCAACTCTGAATAGGGTCTCCAAGTAAATGGAATCCTACGGTTTCAATATTTTTTCCTGCCTCTGATTTCTTTGGCAAAGGTAATCAGATTTTAAGTACAATGATGTTCTTTTTCCCCCTCCATCTAAAAGTCCTGTATGTTCACTGTGTGATCTGAGAGTCAAGCTGGGTCCTTCTTTACACCTTACACACTTACATGATTAAGAATCTGCAAGCTAAATGACGCTTTTCCACTTGCCTGTGATAGATCTTGCAACTGGAATATGAGGCCAACTGAGACTATGGCATTTTCTCCAAATTCCTTTATTTTTGTTTAATGACTTGGAAGGCAGGGTGGACTGACGTAAAAAGTCAGTACATGAAATCACACTTGAAAGGATGCAGATACCTTGCAGGACAGAACTGGAATTCAAAATGATTTTGACAGATTGGAGAAATGATCTGAAATGAAGATGAAATTCAATAAAGCAAAGTGACAAAAGCACAAAAACAAAATGGGGAATAACTGGCTAAGCAGTACTGTAGAAAACGGTCCAGATCATAAAGCAAATATGTCAGCAATCAATTGCTCTTGGAAAGAAGGGAAATGTCTTAGATACAATACCCTTCCACTCCAGCAAACACATCTCTGGAAAGACTTGAACTGGAATAGTTTATCCACTTCTGGAGTACTGTGGCCAAGTCTGGACCACCCACTCTTAAAGGATTTAGCTGAGAACCACAGGAATAAATCAGTTGAAAGACACATACAAACCAACCAACCCCAAAAGACTCAAAGGAAGAAAGGCAGGAGGATCTAGCTGTGTTTTGTAGAAGACAGAAGAAGCTCACAGGGAACGTGATGACAGTCCTCAACTATATGAAAAGATTGCTATAAAGAAGAGTGAACACTTGTCCTTGGTGGCTAACAAGGATAGAGGAAGTAATAATTGGTTCAGTTTGCTGCCATTGCAGGCTAAGTGGTTTAATGCCCTGTTACAGATTTCTAGGCTAGTGTTTTGCAGAGGGGAAAGAGCTGCAGAGCAGGACTGCTGTGTTCCCAAGAAGAGTGGATATACAGATCCTGCTGCCTATGAGCCTCTGGCAGAGCTGCCCCTGTACAGCAGCTCCACAGCTCATGCCCAGTGAGAAGCTGATTTTTGGTTTATCCCTCAAATTGCTTTTTTGCTGCACATGTGTAACAGGTGTAAATACTATATTCAAACAGAGTTATGGAAACAAATAAATATGATTCTGAATGCACATAGGAAACACATCTGTTCTGAAGTCAGACTTTTTTTTTTTACAATCACTTCTTAGGGAAAAACTGTATTTTAAACATCAATCTTGGCATCGGACAAGGCAAAAATGAAAAGAGAGCGTGTGCTTGGGAGCTACATTTTTCTTCTGGCACCTGCAACCCTTCCCTATTGACACTTACTATTTTCAGAACTCTACACATCTACATTCCTGTTGGCAACATATATGTGTCTCATATTCTTTTAAGTTAATGTTGCACAAGGAACTGCTGTCTCCCTAAGGAAAGAATGGCATTCCTTCCCTCCTCCTGTTCCCAGGAAATTAAACTACACTTGAGCTTTCAAAATGCAGATCAAGATAAGATTTTACCATTAAATACACCTGTAAAAACTCCATAGACATTACAAATTACAAAACTCACAAGTTTCAAAAAAAATCTGGCATTAAAGTTTATACTCAGAGCATGCAGACCATGAAAAATAAAATGTCCAAATACAAGAAACCAATAATTTTCCCTGTTAGTTTTAAATTAGACCCATCTTGTCTCTACCTAACATATTTAAGATTCTGATACAAATTTCATGTGAGTAACAAATTAATAGGGATCTATATATCCTAATTTTATACATTTGGAAATTCGAGTACTCATTTGTAGATCTGGCCCTGCAAAGCACAATGGTTTTATAATCTGGCATAGGGTTTTTTACTATTTGTATACATTCGGTATGGACTACAGATGCTACGAGTCCTAGATTGGTTTTCCTGGAAACAGTACGAACAGGGTGAAAGAGTGGAAGCTCATGGGTGGGAAGCTCATGGTGTGTAGGTGGGAAACCCATACAGTCAAATGGCTGTCTGTTATACAAGAAGATGCACACTTTTCTTGCATTCTCAGTATCTCTGCTAGGAATATGTGATACCCTATAGCTAGTAAAAGTACCTGAAAAAGAGGACCAATCCGGTGACTCAGGGATAGTTTTTAAGAACCGCTTCCATTGCTTTTCCATTTGTTATTCTATCTCATTTATTTTATTTCAAACACAAAACATATTTTACACAGAATTAAATATACCTTTAATCCTGCACCTAGTGATATTTTACAGGATCTCCACCTCCCTTTCCCTGCCAGGAATGCCCAACTCTATTCCTTCCATTTGTTATTTCTCACATATTCATGGTTTTCATGGCGTTGCTTTCTTTTACTTCACTTACTAGTGTGGCTGGATTCCATCTCTCAAACAATGTGTAGTAAAACTGGCTGAAAGGTTTTAAGACTTGGCTTTGGTCATAAGTAGTTTTCTGTTCCATTATACACTTGCAACTTCTTGCCAAAACTCCGCTCAATGCCCAAAACATATCAGTCTCTTCAGCTCACTTAATAATTAATTAAATTATTGTTTACATTCCACTTAGGAACTTATCTTCAATTGTACAGTAAAGAAACACCACCAAGTCCTGTTTTATTGAAAAGGCAAAGTATAGTCATGAAACAGATCCCCACAGCAATACCTCCTCAGAGAGACTGACTGGGGTGCAAAATGGGGCCAACATCTCTGTTTCTCATGTAAATCTGGAATAGGTTTAAAAATCCAATGGAATTTCAGGGAAGAGCTCATAACAGGGAGTTACTCTTACACATTCACTGGAAATGCCTAATATATCAAGGATCCTATTTTTATTCCCTATAAATCATTACACTATCAGGCAACAGAAAATCAAACATTAATTATTTGACTTCAGATACAAATGGGAGAAACAAAAAAAAAAAAAAAAGAAAAGGAGAGAGGCTTTGCCAAACACACAAATTGATTTATGCCATTTTCTTGTTGTACTCTGAACCCAGAAATCAGCATCATTACAGCAAAACACTGTGCTGTAATGACACTGGCCACACAAGTCAGCTTTGCAGATATACTGCTTTGAGATAATGTCACTTACATGTCACAAATAGCAAGTCCACACTGGGAAATTTTACCAGGGGTTCAGATTAACTGAAACATGCTAACGCCTAAATAAGGACAACAAATATTTTTCTTGTGTTCAGAAGGATGGTTGACCTCTTCCACTAACATATGCCCAAATTAGATACCTTTTGGTAGAATAGTTGTGGGAAATACTCACTAGGCTGGCAGACAGCAAGACCAGTCTACACACAGCTATAAAAGAATCGTTATTCCACAACACCTAAGCCACCCAATTTTTCCATCTACACAGGTGCTACATGTATAATAATTTGGATATCCTTTTAAAATTGTAGTGCTTAAAATTACAGAGATTTTTAACTTAAGTTGTCAGGAAAGGATAAGACAGAGACATACCTGGTTCAGTCTAATAACAGAATCGGAGAAGAATGCCTGGTCTAAAACCTATTATTTGTCAGTCTTTAAATTTTACTGAAGCTTGTGGACAAAAGAGAAATGAATTCTTAAATATCCACTCTGTGCATGTTTGACTATTCACCTGCAGCAGACAGGAGACTGCAGTTTTACACTCCTCTGTAAGCAGTACAGAGCAGAAGGAGTTAACTTATGAAGTGTGTCATTTCACTGGCTTCTTTAATTTGAATTCATTATTTCCACTCCTGGAACTTGTGCACAAGAATGGATAAGAGAAAGAAAGGGGAAGAAAGAGCAGCGAAGCTGGGCTCAAGACATACTCCACTGCCAATTCCTTACTGCCAACATGGCATCATCCTTGAGATTTCACAGCAATATCATCATTGACCAGCAGAAGATGCTCTTTTGTCCCTTTTAAATATATAGGATAAGATTGCACTCGGTCTCTAAGGATAAGACCTATATTCTGGCTGTGAGAACAAAAAGATGGGCATTAACAACTAGATTGTGCAGTTTTTAACAGAAATATACACTTCCACTCACAGCAGAGTATCTGTTAGTACTTGCCATATATACAGTGCATACTAAATCCATATTCAAAATTGTTTTAAATTTGAGCCCTTTTTTCAATAGGCATGAAAATATCTCTAGCTGGCTGGAAAAAGTAATAGATTTTCTTAGTAGTATTCTCAATCCATGATCATTGCAGACAAATCACAGACCTGAGTTTTGTGTTTATCAAAAATGAACAACAGTTACATTTCTCTATTCTGCCACAGAATACCCCATAGCCTCTGCCTTTGAGAATAGTTTATAGAGATGGAATATTAAGTGTGTCTATTATCTACTGTACTACCGTCAGCCATACAAATGTTCTTATTTTATTCTGACATTTTGACCTGGTTTCTTTTTTACCTTGTTTACTTCCATCTATATGAGTAAATGGAAGCTGCTATGCCATCTATCTGAATGAAAAGGCAATAACTAGTATTGCCATGAGTGAATATAGAGCATCAAATATTATGTGTCACTAGGGCACAGAAAAAAAGTCATATTCCCAGCAATATTAGTAAATGAGTCTCTCTAGGTCTATCTACCCAACTGCACCAACTCCCAAGGCTCTAAAATTTAGTGAACACAAATCCCTTTATCATTTATTACAGTGAAAATAAAATTATTACCGACAGCATCTAAATACGACATTGGAACAAGATGAAGACAGTCCTCGACACCTCCATTCCACACTGGACTCTCCCCGCCTCTTTGATCACTGAAGTCTCAAAAAAGCACCATGTGTATCAGAGACAAGTTCAAAGCTGGGACCTTCAGAGGTCCCTGATTCTGAAAAACTACAATCTGAACTATGATCTAACAGACTGTACTCTGAGAGGTCATAAATGGCTCCTCGAATTAGTTAAAAAACTTATTCTGCTATGTATTGTGCCTTACTCTTGTGCAAATCTAGTGATCCAGGTAGGAAAGGGAAACGCGGGTAAGCCAAACCATCCTTCCACTTACATTCCAGATTCTTGCAGAAGTATCAAATAGTGAAAGGGCTAGGCAATGCAGCTACAAAGAGTTGATTTTATAATAAGAAAAGATTATATGGATTGAAAAGACATATAGGTGAGGAGATATATATCTCTGAATACACAAAGAAAGCCTGAGAAGGATTATTTACAAGGGTATGTAGTGACACGACAAGGGGGAATGGCTCTAAACTGAAAGACAGCAGGTTTAGATTAGCTGTTAGGAAGAAATTCTTCACTGTGAGTGTAACGAGGCACTGGAACAGGCCGCCCAGAGAAACTGTGGATGCCTCATCCCTGGAAGTGTTGGTCGGAGCTCTGAACGATGTGGTCTAGTGAAAGGTGCCCCTGCATGTGACAGGGGGTTTGGAAGCAGATGATCTTTAAGGTCCCTTCCAGACCATTACACACAACTCTAGCACAACTCTACCCTACAGGACTTTGAGAAAACTCTTGCTAAGACTCAGCAAGAGACTTTTAAAATTAAGGATATGCTTAAGTGCTTTCCTGAGCTGGAGTCCACCTACGCTTTTGCTAGTCTGCAAGCCTAACAAACTCAAGATTATGACTTCCTATTAAACTTTGCAGCTAGGTAAGAGCATATCAAAATTATGGACAGCTCTAATCAAAGAGCTGTTATTTCTTGGTAAGGTACAGGAAGTGGAAAAGATCAAGTATATTGTATGTCCCATCCTATGGAGGACAGGTAATCTCATGCACAAAAGTTTAATTTAGTAACAACTAGTCAGAAAAAGAGAAAACAACTAAGAAAGAAGTATTGAAGAAACCACCCTCTTTTCTTAAAATTTACAACCATATGTACACTTCAAATTACATATCATTTAAATTATATATTGCTGCATTTAGTTGTTTAATAATATAACTGTGGTTTGGGGTGTCCAGGTATCACCCAAAGAAATTGTAACAGCAGTATGTAATTCCAGACAGTACAGAGAAGTAAACATTATGGCACCTTACAAAAATTTTGGCAAGAAGCAATGGTAAAGCACAAATATGAGTTCTTTGTTATGTATTGGTAATAAAAAAACCCCTCTATATCTTTGCTACATAAACAGTGCATATTCTTTAAGCAAAAACCACTGGGGTAATTAACAAGTAATGTCATAAAAGAGATATAGTCACCTGCAAATTCTGTCCCTTAAAAGTTCATTCATATTTTTTATTCAACTCATATCAGAAGCCCCACTCTTGTGATCATTTTAAAGGATTACTTCTTTAGCATGGCAAAACTACACTCCATTCTGTACTTACTAGGACTAGTAATCACAGTCATTTTTGTCAGCTGGTGATGTCACTCTATCCACAAATATTATCTGTGTTAAATGTGTCTCAGAATTTAAATTCTACTTAAGAGAGAGACAAGAGAAAAGCTAGTGTTGAGGTATTAAGTTATTGAGTCTATATTTTAGACTCTACTTACTTGTTCCAGTTTTCAACACTACAGCATGGTATCAACTGCAGTGGCCATTTGAACCACTAATTAGCTGCAGTTGTCAGATGCTTAGGTTTTTGAAAATAATGCAGCTAAATTATTGCTTGTAATTTTAAATATACAAACACATGTGCATTCAAACTTAATCAAACATTAAGGCAGAGATTTTCAAAGCTAATTAAAAGACTTATGCATTCATTTTCCATTAAATTAAGTGGAAATCAGATGTTGGAATATTCTATGCAAGGCTCCAAATCCCAGCATGGAAATGGAACTTGTTACATTTGCTGAATCAAAGCTAGAGGGTGACAACAGGGCTGGGATTCATTTCACCCCAAGACAGTTGTCTAAATTCATGTGAGATAAAAAGCCTCCTGGAGGTATCTGTCTCTTCACTGTCTGTAGAGGGAGCCTAGAGAATGGTTCAGTCTAGCCATGTAACTTTTATAGGGATAAAGGCAGGTAAGATAAATCCTATTCTATATACCTACCAAGAATTTAAAAGTCAGGAAGAAAACTGGTTGAGGCTTTGAGAGCTTAGTGAAGGACAAAAATATGTGAAAAGCTGGGTGAAACAACTGTATCTACTTTGTCTAGATTTTTACAGTCTTGGCAGGAAAACCTATAAATGATGTTCAAGTTTTTTGCTCGCAATGCTCAAAGATCTTCAGGCTGCCAGGTTCCTGCTGTTTCATATAAAAAGCTCCAAGTGGCAGACAGAAGTTGGAGAACTGGTTAAAGATTTCTGCCAGTATGAAATGCTTTAAATGAAGAAGATGTGATTATTTGCCTGGCTTCCTAACCTTACTCCCCAGCTAGCCCCGGTTGCAAATAAAGGCCTTTAAGCCCTGTATTTTATCTCATACCGTATTTGGATACAAAATACCTGTACAAAATACAATTAAACTAGAGACAGAATTGCTCCTATGTATCTTCCTACATCCTGGGTAATCTGAAATATAAGGAAATCCTAGGTCAAGACAACACACATCAAATACTGACACTTCTCGTGCACGACCCTGTGACCATCAGATCACCCAGGTGCTCCGTTTCCGCAGTGTAGCACTCCCCTTCTCAGGCACCTAACGCTCACTACTGGGCATGTACAGCCAAGACTGATTAACGAAGGAACAGTAATCAGGAGCTCAGGCTGCTTTGACAAAGTGAGGATGGGTTGGGCTCCAGACACTTGCATATTCTCATTATACACAATGGTTTGCAAGTTTTGATGGTGAGAAGCACAGGGGAGTGCACTTTTTAAACTGACGTTCGCATTTACAAATTAAAAATCTGATTCAAATGGAGATGTCTGAATCACCAGCTTGCCATAAAAAAAAAAAAAAAAAAACTACTTAGAACCAAAACTTTTACTGTTATTGCTGCTATAATATTGTAGAACAGTGTAACAGATCACTGACAAGACTGTTACGGTTGCTAAATCAAAGGATATACTGTACTGAGAGGCACTGAAAGAAATAGAGAGAGAATGAAGCACAGAGGTTGTGATAACAGAGTGGGCTTGTGTGTTTGTTTTAATTATTAACTTTAAATTTTCACTTCAAAAGAAACGGGAGAATTTATGCATGCCAAGAAGTGCTCCCTTTCAAAACTCGGTCTTCACTGAGCAAAGTAAGTAAAGCTTTCTTCTAAATGGCATCTCTTATCTTGTCAACCTCATTTAAAGTAAAAAGGCATCAATAGTAATAATAAGAATGCAGCTTGGTGAATAATTCCTTTATAGAATCCAGCCATTACATACTGTAACAAATTAAAAACTCCAAAAGTCTATGCAGGTCCCCAGAGAAATGCTATTTAATAAAGCAAACACTGATATTGAATGTGACAGAATTCCATTTGCTTCAGAATCCCATCCAACTGAGTTTGGCTGCAGCTGAAGCAATTAGAGAAAGCTGTGATTTAATGATTATGCTAAAACCCTAGACAAACAAAGCTCTCACCTACCAAGTGGCCACTTAGCTGTATCACTACCACTAGAATGTATAAAAATCCTTGTAGGATTTCATTTGCTGTCAGTCAACTAGTAACAACATGAGCAATTATTTACTAAAAATGTCTATTTACTAGCTACCCTACTGCTTAAACATGAAAAATGTATAAATCTAAATTTAAACAAAGTAAGCAAAGCCAAGTGTGAACTACACATGTCAGGGAAATCACCCACTAAGGTCATCCTTGTAGCTGAGACCTGATATGATCCAGTTGAAAGCTCATAACGAGTAATTTTTTAAAAAAAATATGTCTTTATGTTGTATATGATAACCCATTGGGGCCTCACCTCTGGGTCCATAAACATTTAATGAAATTTTAAACATCTTTTCATTACAGCAGCAGCCTCCTATGAACTACAACCAATCACTTCAGATTCTGTGGACCTATTAAATCAGTAAAACTGATTCACTTAAGATTTCTTAGTTTTCCAGAAGTGGTATTTGGCCTTTCCTATTTTCTAATGCAGTCAAAATTTCTCTGTGTAAAGTTGTAGGACATAAAGAAGGATAAAAGAGTGACAATTCAGAAAACTTGCTTACAGAAAACTTGTGAATTTGTTTGGAAACTCTGGACTTTCTTGGTGTGTTCCTGCCAGCCAACAAGCTACATTGTGAAAAAATTACTAATGGTCTTTCTAAATGATTTTTCATTTTTACATTAGTCAGAGAGCCAAGTAAGTGACACCTTGGACTGCTGATGTAGATTTTTACCCTAACTGCCTGCCAGGTGAAGGCATCTCCTGACAAAGAGCCAGCAAAGCCTTTGAAAAAGCAGTTTCCTTCCTCCCCAACTGAGGAATAGGATCTAGAGACATGGTGCATACCTATAGCCTACAAAAACCTACCAGTGTTGAGACAAAATTTTTAAAACCACAGAGAGTATGAAATCTGTGAGAAAGCTCAAACACCCAACACTATTTTAAGAAAGAAAACAGTTTTGCATAACATGGATAAGTATTCACAAAGTTGCGGCAGAGGAGACTGAAATAACTTTGAGAGCTCATAGAAATGCACCTATCGAGCAGCTCAGACCTATTTTCGAAGATCTAAATCCTCATGTCTTAACAATAAAATATTCTGTGGGCATACCAGTGTTTGTCTGTTTTGTTACAGGTGTGCATTTCTAACTAAAATATACCATGGTCACGTTCAGAATCCTAAATTTTTTTAATTACAATGTGTTCCCCAAGAGTGCCATAAACCCAGAGCATCTACAGTTTCAGAGCTTTTCTAAAAGATTTGTGTTCAGAGTACTAAAGAGCCTGAGAAGGCAGCAATAGACTTGACAAAGCCAAGAAACTACACGGTCCCATTTCTGGGAATGTGTTAACTGCCAGGGGAGCTGTCATCTGAAAGTGAGACAGAAAATCAGAAAAGATTCAGTGCTAATGTCTTCTTAGACTAGGGGAACCTTATGTCAAGCTCAGCCCAGAATATATGGAGCCGCATCAAGCAGCTTGTTTTCTACTAGTGCAACGACAACCACTGTGAGATGTTATCGTATTTCTTTGCACTATGTTTTGTCAGAACCTACAAAATTAGTTGTAGCTGGATCGCTCTCTAGGCCCTCAAAGAAATTTTATATCGAAATATCACAGATGCTCTTTGGAGGGTACCGGTTTCAGGTGCTGACTGTTCTTAGGATTCTCCTCTAAATGAGTTCTTCCACAATCACTTGAATTTTACACCCGATTTCTGTCTGGATGCTGAAGGATCACCTCTCTGCTCTAGAGCAAAATCACTTCTTTTTTTTTTTTCTTTTCCCCCTCTTGCTTTCTTAGTTCTACTTTCTGATTTGTAAAGTTTTTTCTAGAACCAGAGGCACTGATACAGATGTGTACAGACACATTTTTTTGTTGGTATGCTCAGCTTCAGTAGTAGTGTCTCCTTGATTAGCTCATTTGTTTCTTAAAATCATATATCAAGTTATCCCTGGTCTGAGGCATTCTAGAACGAATGTGAGCTTTTTATAACCTCCACATCTGAGGTCTGACAGCCGCAAGAAGCCCATCAGAAACCGCCAGGTCAGCACAGAGCCCACCATGGATCTCGTGGCATATCAGCAAGGACAAAGGAGTGTACTGAGGATCAAATATGCTTTGTATTTAAGCAAGCAGTTCCTTGTTCAGACTCCTGTGAATGTGCTTGTTCAGTAAGGTACAACATCAGGCAAGAGTCAGGTCTGGACTGAGTTCCTTCTGAGTTGATTCAACCCTCTCCGGTACAGCTGACAATCATAGGCCTCCACGTCCTAGAGTCTCAACAGACTTGCAGAACAAGTACAGAATCAAAGCAGCTTCCCTGCCTCTCCCTGCAAATACTCATGCACCTTGATCTGAAGGGACCACAAGCAGGATTAGTGTCAGTATTCTCCTCATTCCTCTGCCAATATTCCAAGCGCTCATTAGAATCAGTCAAAGAGGTGACACCAAGCTGCACATACGAACTAGAAACTGCAGAGACACTGAATATTTTCAGCTGTATTGTGTAGTATGCAGCAGGTGAGAGATCCTATGGGTTGTGAGCTGATAGATGATATAGATATAGATGATACAGATACAGGTATAAATAGATTTAGGCATCAACTGAATCCAGTGGTCAAGATGTGACGTGAAAACAGAAGTGCACTCTATGTTGTACATGAGGAGTCTCACAATAAAGAATGTCCTAGGGAAATATCTAACCTATCAGACCATCAGCGGCAGTGCCTTGCAAACATAAAAGGAAACATGGTGTTCCACAATGTTCCTATGATAATAAGCACAGCAGTCAGGCATAACAAATGTCTCCTTAAGAAATGTAGGGTGAAAAGGTGATACAGTATGAAGTAACCATTGCTCTAAGAATTTATGTTTCCTACTTGAAAAGATCTTTTTGCACTCCTAGAAAATGCCCACTTGTCCACAGGTATACTTCGTAGATTTAATCAAGTAATCCTTTTTGTACTTCCAAGGTGTCCATCTTTTGGATTTTAGGAGAGAAAAACTTATAAGTAACTTAAACCCACAGTAAAATAAAGAGAAACAAGTTACAGTTTTTCCACTTTGACTACTACTATCATAAATAGCTCTAAGGAAACTACTACACATCATGTTTCATTATAAAAAAGAAAGTATTTTTTTCCATCCAGATAATGATCAAAATAATCCTGGATATCTTCCTGATCTACAGGGTCTACCTGAGGTGAGATGCAGCAGTGTCTGTTTTGCATGGTGTAGTGCTCGGAGCACATAGAATTGTAGGTCAACATTTGAAATTGACAGTCTTTTGTATCTGGTTTCTTGATATAAGCTCAGAATAACTCAGTCCTCTATTCTTCTGCTGTAGACTTTGCACTCTGTAGCTTGTCCTATCAAAACACTTGAAATCAAAGTTCTCAGGTCCTCTAGATAGACAATAAAGTGTGGGTTTTTTGAAGAACAGGAGTCTACCCTGATTGTAGCCATGGTTGCGGAGAAAAGCTAGTGTCATGAATTACATTTAAACACGACCAGAGGAAAAAAGGGAATTCTCAACTCTTTTCTTCTTCAGTAGGATGACATTTCAGCCAATGGCATGGTCCTTCGGAGCCTGGCTCTGCTTTGGGTAAAAGCATGGAGTGGCTTACCTATTTTAATTGCGCATGTTCATTCCCATGGCCATCAATATCAAATAACGGGAAGCTCACTTGGAGGCAGGGTGTTAAGCAGAGTATAAATTTCTCATATGGAGAAGAAGCCATGATCATCATTGATATTCTCTTATCTCATTCAGCCTCTTTGATTTGAGTGTTGGTATCAAAAAGGAAGTGACCTGAACACATTAAAGATGATGCAAGTTTCACTATTCCCAGTTGCATATAACTTAAAAATTAACAGTTCATTAATATCCAAACAGATCTGCTTTGGGGAAACCTGACCAGAATTCAACACTAGATTTACAAGCATCTGAGAGTACTGCCTATGTGTTTTTAAAAAGGCCCAGAAGCAGCTTGTATTCTACATTATTTCCATTGCCTTCACCTGCAAAAGTGGTATCTCTGCTTCAGTAACTGAATAACTAGATAGAAATTCAATTGGTTTTTCTCCAGTTCTCAAAGGGACTGTATTTTGCACCAATGTAAGAAAAAATCAGCTTATTTTATCTAATTCATGACATACTACCCACTGGTATGAAGAGAAAGATGGCAGTTCCCATTTCCTTCATGCTTTGATAGAGAGTCAACAGAGAAGTAATACAAACTGACAGGTTTTTATGACTGACCTCCTGATACCTACTGGTGCATAAACATGTAGTTGTTAGAACTCATCACTAGGGCCAGGGTTATCCCCTCTTGACTAGGAGTCTGCCAAGTCGTAAATAAATAGGCTAAAAATAGAGTTCCAAAATAATGCATTCTATTTAGTGGATTCTGCCCCTAAAGTATCATGTCCCAGAAAATCTCCAAACAGGAAAGCTGAGATTTCACCATTTCTTGTCTTTAGTTTCCAGATGTTGCACAAAGCTCGGTCGGTAGGAAGGCCATCTAAGTGTCTCTCCAGTGCTGAGAGGTGTCCCCGAGGGGTCCATCCTGGGACCAATACTGTTTAGTATCTTCATCAGCGACAGCGGGATTAAGTGCACCCGCAGCGAGTTTGCAGACAACTTAAAGCTGAGTGGTGCAGTTGACACACCTGAGGGATGAGGTGGAATTCAGAGGGACCGGGACAAACTCAAGAAGTGTGTCACGGGAATCTCATGAGGTTCAACAAGGCCAAATGCAAGGTCCCGCACCTGATCCAATGCCCACAATATATGGGTTTTGGAGGGCAAAGGAGGAGGAAGGAATGGTTAAATTTCAATGGGTTTAAGAACAATCTAATGGGCTGAATGCCAAGGAGCAGTCAGAGACCTTAAAGTCCAGTTCACACATGCCGAGACTGCTTTGCAATATGACTTGACATCCAGTAAGTGGAGACATTCACATAATTTACTTCTAAAGTGGCCACCCCAGTACAAATTAAAATATTAGCAGGGGTGAAGAAGCATCCCCTCTTACCTTTCCCAGACGAAATTAAGACGAAAAATAGAGCTAATTTCTGTGCCTGTTTTTTGAGAAGAAAGTTTTAGGTTCCTACCCTCAGGGATTTAGGTAGGCAGCTGTGTCTGGGTGAATCCCAGCTCTGATACGATGCTGAGCTTCCACAAAAAACCAGAAAATAATCCCCCTTTCTAAAGACCACCCCATCAAGAGTTCAGTTCTCACCTTAGCAAACGGCTGGTTTGAAAATCTGCTCTGAGGTGCCTGGCTTTCAGGAACCGGCCTGTGGTTTCATTTCATTCTGGGGGCCATGCACCTCAGCTGTGAGATTACGAAATCTTACTTTTTCCTCACTGAACTGGTTTTAGCTAGCATTTAGGCCCCTCTGCACATGAGAAATAATCACCAGAATAAGAATAAGCAAGAGCTTTTAATTTTGAGTTTATGAGAGAGGAATACTCCAAGTGTACTATACACCCACTCCTAAGAGAGACCTGTGGCTGATCTGAGGACAATTACACTAAAGAAAACTCCACTGACTTAGGAGAATCCCTTCACTTTCCGTGACAGAATTGGTGTGACAGAAATCAGAATTTGGCACTTAAGGCAAATTTGGAACTGACATGGCTCAGAAATGCTTGACAGGTGCTGCCTGTGAGAGGGTCTTCCTATTAGTTCCTTCCAGGGGGAGAGCAAGAAAACCTCTCTGATGGCTTAGCTCTAGAAGCCTCCTTGCCAGGTACCTGCCATATGCCTAAAGGCATTAGAGAAACATGGTTACATTTACTATCACGAGACTAGTTGGCTTTGTTAGAATATCTGAAACAAACCCCACATTTTTTTAATGGCCTGATTTGTTTTTCCAGAAAGCTGAATCTTGGTATATGAGCTGTCATATCAGATTCTACTTTATTCTTTTATGTTTACAAAGTATTGCATAAACAGCAACAGCTGGTGTTGATTTATAAACATGAGAGCTGTCTTGAGAGTTTAGGTATTATTTTGCCAACATTTAAGTCTAATCATTTGCAACAATTGTTCTGTACCATAGTGGACAGTGGTTCTTCTGCTGCCTAAAGACAAAGATATTTTCTAAGAACACTAATAATGTAATTTTGAATTAGACTTAGAAGAAGGATCTTATGTGCATAGGTCTATCTATTCATATATCTGAGAGTGTGTCTTCGTTCATCCAGAATTTCTTAGAGAATGCCACTACGTTCACTGCTCCAACTTTTTGTAAAATTACTGTAGCCTGTTGTGAATATTCAGGCAAAGGCCTTGGCCTCTATGACAACCTGCACATTATTTGCACACGTGAGTACCCTGAAGTAAGATGTGGAAATGCAACCAGTTGTTGAACCTAATGTTGAACCACCTTAACCAGGGGACATTTTCCTCCATTTAATTCACAGTACAGTTGCCAAGTTCTGAAACAAATATTCTCCTGACAACAGTCTCTTCCTTTATGTTATCCTGATTTGCTCCCATTACAGAGGTATGCTGTGCACTGAAGAAAGCAGGAATCACATGATAGAATACCATAAGATCAGTTAATTAAAGAATTTATTATAAACTAAAAGATGCCCAATAAAGTTTCACAGGCAAATCGAACTCCTGCATCTCCAAGTGGTGGCATTGAATTCTTTTTGTGAAACTCAGACAGCCTTTATCTTATTCTAAGTTTTAATAAAGGGAAACCTAAGACTTGGTTAATAAATCATTAAAAGATAGCAAACAAAGGGTAGAAATAACTGGCGAGCTTTCACAACAGAGGAAAGCTACCAGCCCAACTCCCAAGGACCTGAGATGTTAGGCAGAGTCTTGTAGGACCTGGAAAGAAGATGGATAACAACATGAAAAACTTTACCGGGCATGGAGAGTCACTCTGGCTAGCTGATCTGAATGCAAAGAGTTGTGGGAAGCTTAAACTACTAAACAACAATAAAACAGCAGAGGGTATTGATGAATGCAAAGTAATGCATATGAGGGAAAACAATCCTAATTAGATCTAAACCACAATGGACCCTAGCTATTATCACGCGGCACAAAAATCTCTGAACCATTATGGATAATTCCATGGAAATGTTAGCTTAATGATATGTAGTAATAAAAAAGGCCAACCACATGCTTTCAGATCAGAAAAAAGGTAACTGGGGATGGGTACAACAGAGGTTTGCAAGTCATAAAAGTTCTGGACTTTCTTTTCTGTGATTAGAGAATGATTATTCAGTCTAAAAATCATCATTGTAATAAATAAATTTTAAAAAAAATCTGGGGACACTTAATAAAATTAGCTCACAGTTTTAAACTCAGTAAGAGGAAATAATTTTTCATACAATGCACAAGCTGTAGAACTCATTGCTGCCGGGCTTCAAGTCACAAGCATAAACAAATTTTTAAACATATTAGGTGTATTAGCAGAGGCAGAATACATTGGCAATTCCTGAATGCAGTGCTCCAGGCACAACCTCCCATTTGGGATGAGCTGATATATCAGTAAAAAATGTTTAGTCATTTCCCGGTTTTGCTCACTTATCCTTTCCCAATCCATCTGCTGCTGGTGGCAGGATAGTTGACATCTGACCCTTCTTCCCCACAAATCTTTCCTTCTGCAAAGGCTGATTCCAAAGCCTGATCTTCTGTGTAGTAAATACTAAATCCTGCAACTCCCTTTGACTTCCAGTTTCACATCAGTCTCTCATCCTCAATTAACTGTTTCTCTGCTCAAATCCCTTTTCCCCTTGCTTTCCACCAATACTCCCAGAGATGGAAAGATTTCTTTTCTCAGCTGATTCCACTCTCCCACCTGCCTTCATCACACTTTCTCAAAGACTTTTAACTTCACCCAATGTGATGCTTCTCATAGTAATTTTATAAGACAAAGAACATCCTCCTGCCAAATTTCAAATCCTTATTCCCAAACAATGGGATGGGCAGCAGAGGGAGGGAGGGGAAGCTACAGCTATTCAGAGCAAGGTTTGCCAGGACTTTTCAGTGTGGTCAAAAAAATATATATTCCCATTGCCTAATGCCTGGAAATGTTTGAATAATTTTTTCTGAAATTTTCTTAAACAGATTCAACTGAGAAGAAAACCAGCATGGAAAGCTTCACCTCACAGAGATGCCAAAAAGTTAAAGCCTGGCAAAGCTATCAGCAACTGGAAACTGGGAGCTATCATGGAGAACCTTAGGCAACCTTAGTAAAACCTTATCTATTGCAGCACCAAAGAAAACAAAAAGTAGTACAAAACGTGATTACCGAGGCATTTGATATAATGAAAGCATAGATTTCAGTGATAGGTTTAGGTAATAATTTCATTGCACATTATTTTATGAGTGCATTATTTTATTTTGCAAGATGTCATCAAATAAAAAAAAAATCCTTTTTGTCATGGGCCAAGAGGACTTTTAAAACTAGAAGTAATGGTAACACCAGCCCTGGCAAGGACTGCAATGAATAACGCCCTGCAATTTTCTTTGTTTGCAAGTATACACAATTTTTTTTAATGACTGTATTATGACTGATTTTCAAAAATGGGAAACTAGCCATATTTAAAATGTGCCCTACTAACTGAAGAAAAACCAGTTTTAAATGCAGATAAATAAAGGGATTCACAGCAAAGACTGAGGGTGGAGGCAGTAATTTACCCCACTGAGTGCAGTGAAGCCCAATTCACCTTCTTGGTGATGGCCAGCAAGCACCAGCTTTCAGCCCCTGGTGCCAGGCCACCACGTCACTTGGCGGTGGCACTGTGGAGGCAAAGCAGGGCACACTACACTGAGGACTGGATTCATTAGCTCCTCCAAACCAGGCAGGACATGAGATCATATCCGAGGGGAATTAGCTGCAAGGACTTGTACAAAGTCCCTCCCTTTTCTCTGGCCTGTCATACGTGATTATCAAGAGATGCTGCACAGATACAACCAAAATAATAAAAGATAGATTTGCATGCGTGACTTCTGATTTTCCTGGCTTTTCCATGCTTTTTTTAAAAATAGTGGGCCATTAAGATTGATCTTCATTAATTATATATAAGGTGATAATTACACTCCCAAAGTCATAATGGCCAAGCTCTTAGTTCCTTGGAAAGAGGTTAAAATGTCTTGTTTATGGCTCTGCAAACCAGAAGAACCCTATTTTTCACTGATCAAGAAGGCTTGATTGAGCTCACTTGTTTGTTTTCTGAATGTAAACAGAAACAGTTTCCAGATGAGAGAAAGGCTACCACCAGTTTACAACATCTGACCATTAACAAATCTACTGGTTTTGATCCAGAATTCTTGCAGGTCATGTTCACATCAGGGCCTGTGATGTACCTCCCCGTATTTATGACACATTTATGAACTTCTCTGTCACTAGCCTAAAGGTAAAGGCAAGCTATGTACCATGTGCATCTTCTCCCAATAAAAGCTTCCAAAGGAAATTCTACAATAAACTTCACCGAATTTTACAGAGATAAAATATTTAAATCTTCTTGGGTTCACTCCAGCTGGACTACTACAGGGGTGATTTGGGCTACTGTAAGTGGACTCAGTGGACAACTGGTCTGTGACTGCATTTGAAACATGAGAAGTTATTCTGCAGGCTGAATAAACGACACTGGAAAACAGGTGACAAAAATGTTGCTCAGAGGAAACCCCAACTCCTGCCCCACTGTTTACAGTCCTGTTTTCCCTATGAACCAGCCAATATACTAGCATTTAAAAATAACCTTGCACTGTGAATTTGCTGTCAAGTAGCTTCTGTTTTTTAAGCTGAAAAGAATTTTAAGTCCAAACACAGCAGAGCCATTCTCAGCTGGGTTTGATTCCTTTCAGCAGAAGAGACTCTGATTCTCAGATTGAGGAGAGAGAATTCAGGTTGTCTGCTCAAAGAAGGAGTCTTCTGGACAGGTAATCAGAAATTTTATTTCTTTTTTTGTTGCTTTTTTCCTTCCCCTTTTGAAACAGATCAAATTTCACACAGAGAATCACGGAGAAACAATAAACATGGAAACCCAGAATAGCATTTTTGCAGAAACAAGTTTCAGGATAGAATAACGCCTTAATTTTTTCCAGGCTTCCTACAGTATTGCTGGCAAGCCTTGAAAGCTGTAGAAGAGCAAGGAAACGGATTCCAAATCTCTACCATAGGCCAGATTGTATTCAGCCCTGCATGGGACTGCAAGAAGCGAGCCCAAGGGGAAAGAAAACAAAGAACCTCCTCCTGTGCTGAGGCATAAAACAGCAGGGAAACATGAGCACTGTCTCATGCAAAGATGAATCATGACATCAGTTTCTCCCAAAAAGGGCTGGGAAGAGTTCAGGAGTGACTGGCAATTGTCCCTCCTTGGCAGTGGCCATCAGAGCTGCCTCAAACATGAGAAAACATCTTTGCAAAGGACTGCTGCATTTCACCTGCCAAATTTCTTTACAACTCTTGAGAGGACCTCAGCCAAAATGCACACTGAGACATATTTAAAAGCAAGCTCTTCCTCTTTTAAGCTGTGTCCAGCACAGGCCCCAGTATCAGTCATCTTACGGAAGGGAGGTCTGAATCCCATGAAATAAGAAATTCCCAGGAACAAACAAAATGTGTGGACTGACTACACAGACTAGGCTTCCAAGAGATTTTTGGTGGGGTTGGTTTTTTTTTGGTTTTTTTTTTCTGTTTGTTTTTGGTTTTGGTTTTTTTTTTTGTTTTGTTTTTATGGTTTTTTGGTTTTTTTAAGAATTTTACATCTATGATCCTAGAAGCTGAGGAAATAATATTTCTATGAGAGAAAAAAGCTTTGAGTTTTTTAGAACCCTACCATCATATACTTGGAAAGAAGTAAAATATTCTGTCATTCCCACTGTGCAAGGCACAAAATGAAAAATGGGTGGTTTGGTTTTGTCACACAACAGTTGAAGGTAAAACCAAAATGTGCTTGTTGCTCCCCCATCTAGAGGATTGGTATGCTTTTACACCTTATCCTTAATTCAGGTAAACAATTATACAGCATTGTCAGGACTTCTGAATTCAGTGTCTCTACTAGCAGATTTACAAACTAATTAAAGCAATTGACAGTCCTTCTACCGAAATATAGCCTCTTTTTGACAAAACACTGCTACTTATTTAGCACACATGTTTTATGACTGTCCATGTAAAACAACTAAACAACTAAAGCAAAGAAAATGGGTCAGATTGGAGGGTGGGAATAAAACCATCTTCCTGACCACCAAACAAATCCTTGCCTCTGAAATCCTCTCATGCTTCTTCCCGTTTGCTTGTTTGTTCATTCAAACTTCTAACTTTGCCCCTAACTCAAATTGTCAACTATAGAGGATAGTTGACAGGATAAGGATAATAAGGAAAAATAATTTCCTGAAGAGACCTCATGGTCATGCAGCAAACCATGTTCCATGTAATAACTTATCAATCTACTCATATGAAAACAGTTTCCTTTTTAATTACACAAGCTCAAGACCCCTTTATTTTCAGCAGCATTAAAAATTAACAGTATTTTTACTAATGTGCTTTTAAGTTATAGGACTCTTTCTTTTAAAAATAAACACATTGGAAATTAGTTCATCAGCGTTAAATGAAGATATGCACAAAATTATTCAAACAGTAGGAATGATTCTTTTGCAATCATCGACTAAAATTTGCAGTTCACTCTCTTAAATGATATTAATATTTTAAACTGCTAAAACATCAAAACACCACGGTAACACATTTTTATCTTGTACAGCTTAGTTCACAAGTGTTTGACTCTTGTTGATATATTGTGACTTTAAAAAGTTCTTCACATGCAACAACACAGGTGCATAGGTACATGTAACAAAAACACCACCAAGCAATGTTCCTCTCTCAGCTGCATATATGGAGTTTCATTCACATATACCAGCTGTGGATGCAGTAGCATGATCATTTGTTACAGCCAAAGAAATGCCAAAATTCTTATATGATAAAAAAACCATGCAGCCCTTACAATTTTAAAGTAGGATGCATTGATGCATCCTTCACAAACAAACAGTCAAACAACTGATCTTGGTGACACAGAACTGCTGACAGTTTTTACCTTACGTCTCTCAGTGAATACTGCTTTCTCTCCCTTACACTGGCCCCTGGCATGTTTTATATGAGGATATTTAATAGACCCCATCAGCTCGTACTACACAAGGCTCAGAACTGGTTGCCTTTACTGAATAGGCTGGGAAAGCTGCCTCAACAAATCTGTTCATGCTTAAGGTCTGGTCGCTGCCAAGTGACGTGCTCAAGACGGCTGCCTTGCCATCCTCTGCTGTTAGTTTAACTGCACATTCACTGCAGAAAGGACAAAAGATATACTTTACAACTATGCCAAAATGAGAAGCAAGATTGCTCTTAGGCCCAAAATTCAACCCTGCTGGTGCAGAGCTAGTGTTTAATTTTCTCTGGCTCAAGAGATTTGAAACCAAAAAAAAAAAAAAAGAGTCCTGAATTTCATCAGTCTTCAGGAGTCTGAGAGACTTGAGAAAGCTCAAGCTTACTTAGAGATCTCCCTTCTATTAGTCATATAAATACATTTAAGCAATAAATACATGTGAGCAGAGAAAAAAAAAAAAAAAGACTTAAAATAATAATAGATGCAAGGTTAACAGTGGGGCAAAACTGATAAAATTGCTGGAGCATTCTATCCTTATATAAAGACCCGGTCATGCTGCCAAGGTCAGCTGGAGCTTGGGTTTTCTGTTGCCCGAGGCTACTCTACCTTGTTTTTCATTCAGGGATCATTGTTCTTCGGTTGTTTACGTGGATTTTATTCCACCCTTTTCTTCATACTGTCTTCCCTTTCCAGCTTGCAGTCCCTGCGGCACACACCAGAAGCCCATCCTGGTTGTGCACCAAGAAATCCAGACTACTCTAATGGGAAAGAGCAGCATTAAATGAGAACGGTTTTCCTCTTTAAAGGAGAGAAAGAGACAGAGAGAAGGTATTTAACAAATCCTTTGTGAAAAGTGAAAAATTCACTAATTACTTTTAAGGATGGTTCATGTATCTAACTGGTGAGGGGATATCATCTAAATATATTTATCGCCATAAACAAGGCAGTTAAACAAAACAGAGTTTTTCCTGTATTTTAATGCCATTTAATACATTACGTTTATCCGCACATCAGAGATTCATCAGAGGGAACAAGATAAAGGAGAAATGATGGAGGGAAGGAAAATAAAGGGGAGAAAGAAAGGCAGATAACAAGGTGTACATTGTATCATAGACATAGCAGAATAATTGAGATTTTAGAGGGGAGGTTTTAGGTAAGATTTTTACAGTGAAATGTTGTATAGAGTTGGGCAGGGAAAGACCGAGAGACCCGAATCTCCCATCATGAGTGTTACACTTATCTTTCACATCACTTAAAACCATTGCAACATAAGCCAAAGCTTCCTTATTCCTTCTTTAGGGTCAGTATCTGTAGAAAACTTTACAGGAAACACATGCAATACGTTGAGCTTCCACAGGAGAAATTACACCAAGGGGCAGAACCAAACCCTGCCATTAGCAGTGCCAGCTCCTGTTGACTGAAGAGGGAATTGGATTTGCTTCTACCAAAGCTGATTTTGTCAGAGGTAGTCCCAAAAAGCCGTGTATTAGGCTTCCTTATCCTTTCCCCTCTGTGGAATTTTAGATGATTTTTAAGCTGCCGCATGGCATACATGCCCCTGAATGCAAGATACAGAACTAATTTAATATTTTGCCTACTTTGCAATGCAAACTGTTAATTTGTTGTGCAAGAAAAAGGGGCAAAAGATTTAAATTTAAAAGAATAACAATCAGTGTCATTAATGTAGCCATTATTTCTGTTTAAGTTTTGTTTCAGCCATATTTCTGTATTTTAGGGGCATTTCTTCCTTTTT